>OZ010572.1:86346185-86361185 GCA_963932145.1 Acanthosepion lycidas | reverse complement strand
GCGCAATCAAATTTTCAATTAAAAGTCGAAACAACCAGAAATTAAAAAAAAAACAAAAACCGTATCTATGACCACAAAAGAGACCTCACAAAAACAACTTAACTAATGCGCAAGTCACACATTGAAATAAATTCAACCACAAATCTGATTTAAAAAATGCTACATACATAAAAAAAAACTCACCCAGAAAGAAAATCCTCGAGAGTGTCGCCATTGAATATTATCCAATATTTTTACCAATATCACCTTTCCTAACATAACTCTATGAAGAAATCAAAAGAAATTGGTTGAATCTGTCAACACAACATTAAAACAATATTTCTACACGTGAAAATACTTGACGTAATTTTCAGTTGATAGCATGAATACAATAGCGTTTTCTAAATTCTTCTAGTTGCCAAGAACATTTTGTTTGTTGTTAATATTTAATGTTTTCAATAAATTCATTTCGGATAAATTCATGGACGAAATACGTCGGCTAATAATACAGTTTTCCTATTGGCTTTTCCTTTATACATACTCTCTTTTTCTACAGATTAACTTTGATAAATTTTTCATATATATATGTGTGTGTGTGTGTGTGTGTGTGTCCTGTTATTTTTATGCATTGTGAATATCTATGTTCGCCACCTGATGTGTGAGTAACAATAACTGATCATCTTTTCTTTTGTCTTGCGTTTCCCCTTTTACGAGTAACTCTTTACTTATTCCTTGCTTTTCTTTTAAGACGTTTGTCTTTGCTGCTATAATAAGAATTGTGCTAACCGATACTATTGCTATATACGCATTAATTACTGGCAATAAATAGCAGGCACATTAATATCTACGAATTAGAAATAAATAACTGTATAATGCTTTTAGCCGAGGATGTTCACTAACTTTTACGGTAAAACGTCCTTTCGATAGATTATGTCGAATTTATTTCCACGCGTTTCATTACAATTCCTGTATGAAATACAGTCGACAAAGATATACGGAAAATAAAAATCTTTCAATATTTTCACACTAAATATTCTAATACACATCAATTTCACACTAGCGTCTACAATGTAACCTCCAGCTGAGGAGTGTTGCCAAGGCAGACTGTCAGCCTCGTCACAGTAATTCGAAAGTCGCTGAATGGGAGAATTTCAAATATGATTACATGAAACGTTGTAAATCATAAATGTTTAGCTATCTTATTCATGAATACAATAGATTATAATACATTGAAATATAATCCTTTTTTTTTTCTCAGATATATTAACACTTTTGGGATTATTTAATTTGCCACATCATTTCTTAAATTATATTTGAGTCCATAAGCAATTATTTGGTTTGAGGATAAGTAAATACCGATCGTTTATATTTGTGCCTATAATTATTTACTTGGTTCTCGAATGAGGAAATATAGATCATTTATATTTGAATCTATAAGCTTTTGTTGCGTTCGGGAATATGTTAAAATTGTTTGTTTATATTTGAGTTTATACGCGTTTACTTGGTTTGGGCATAAGTAAATATAAGTCATTTATATCTGGTGTAGTAAGTATTTATTTGGTTTTGGCATATAAGAATATTGGTCATTTACATTTTAGACTAAAAACACTTACTAGGCAAGTTGGTTCTTGTAGGCAGTAGTTCCCAAACGGTGCGGCACGCCTCATAGGTACCGGGCCGAAGAGGATAGCAGGTAAGACGGAATGACTGAAATACAATAAAAATTTAGAAACAGTTTCAAAAATTTCATATGCTAAAAATAAGTATGATTTCAAAATTTAAAATATTATTATTGATTACTTGTAATTGCAGTATAAATATAAATAATTATTGACTGATTTTATCATTGCGATATTTTTGCATTATATCAAGTATTAAGAATATCGTAACTAGGCTCCGCAAATTGAAGGAGAGAGTTATCATTAATAATGTTCTGACATCGAATCAGCGTTTATCCCACTTTACTCCTTTTTTTTTTATATTTACTTTTTATCACATAAAATTTGTTGAGGTACGAGCAAATTTTAATTCCGAAAATGTGGCCCAGAGAAAAAAAATTGGGAACCACTGTTTTAGGAGAATGGAGAGTTTTACCCCACTCTACAGTAAGCTTATTCTAGCCCCGCCACTAACAAGGCAATACTATACAATTTGAATATAATTTTGAATAATAATGTTCATGTCATGATGCGATAATGTCTAGCACGTTCAGTTAGCCCATCTGCAACTGTTGTCGGATGGCGTCAATAGTTGAAAGAGTTGTTGAATAATGCATCACATGATGTATCACTTGATCGTATGCATATTAAAGTTAAATACTGTGTTAACGTCCAAAGCGGTTATCTTCTTCTATGTCCTGTGTCCCTCAAGGGTGTGGGCGATCATGACTCTGTTCTTCACTACTTCCTATCCTTTGTAATTCTTTGTAAGGTTTGTATTTTCCTCATCCCTACTAATGCCTGTTTATCAACCATTTACATAAGCTGTTTTCGCTCTGTCCTTTTTGCCCTCAGTGTGTTCAAATTCTTCCCATTCTATTCTCATTATGTGTCCTCGAAATTTCAACTTTCTTTTGCGATTTTATCTATAAGCTTCCTTTTTTTGTTTTCATTTTCCTTAAAATTTCCTGTTACTCACATGTGCAGCCAATGAAATTCTTAGCATCCACTTTATAAGATTAATGGTTAAAAATGGCTTTTACCAAGTGACGTCAATGGGTCTTCGAGACTTGTGGATTCGTACTACAGAATCATAATTCTACCAAAGAACATGAACAACTACAACAACTAAAATGAATATCTCTATCTATAAATGGCAGGATGTGTGTGTGTGTAACGAATGCACGGCCGCAATTTTCGACGGATTTGGACCAAAATTTACATGCACATGCTCCAAGTTACCGGGAAGGTCAAGAGTTACTTTGCATTTCTCAACTCCCATCGATAGTGGAAATAATCGATGTTTTTATGCCTCTACGGCGGTTTTCATGTAGTCTGCGGCCATTTTGTACTGGCCGGAGTGAGAGCCAAGTGCTGGCTGCCACGAATAGGCAGGAAGATTCTATTGGACAGCGTGAGAGCCAACATCTGGCTGACACGAATGTTAACTAGCATGCTAGTATGCAAAAAAAAAAAAAAAAAAGAAAAATCGATAGCTGCATTCGTCACAAGTGGGAAAAATTTAAATCTGCATGGCACTTTACTCCAATTGGCTCATTCGCTTGAATTTAAACTCAACGTTGATTCTGATTCCGCAGAACTGGGTAGGGTGTGAAAAAGTATTTGTTGTTAACATTCTTTTTTCATTCGGTTTTTTTCAGTAACGAATCCTTTTTTAAAGCTGATCGTTTTGTGTTCATTTTGTTTAGTTCTTTTTTCGTAAGACATTTAATGTTTAGTATAGAGCTTAGAAAAAATTCGCAGTGTGAGATAGGCAAGAGGTAAAGCATGTAGCAACATCAACACGGCAAAGGGCACTCTTTTAAAGGCAAGGGAGGGCAAAAATATTTTAAGTCAAGTGATAACAATTGCTATATGAGTCGTACGATTTTTGAATCAAGCACGGGCAACGCTGGGCCATGCTGCTAGTCACCTATAACTGAAAGAGAAAGTAATGACATAATCAGGGTGTTGACATTCTACACTACTTCAGATAAAAGGCTACGAAAGAAACGACTATCAATAAAAGAAAGAGGGATAACAGCTACTGGACTTGAAAAACCTATTTTCTTGAAAAAAAGAATTAAGATAATTATTTTTATAAATTTCAACCTACAGAAGTCCTGGATGCTCAGTCAATAATATTTAAGGAAACGTCTAATATTACAATTACCATTAAATGTAAAGGCGTATATACAGTTTATTAATATGGCGTCTGGATTTCTACACCATTTATTTTGAAACCTGTCTAGGAATGAGAAATCGAGTTCGAATTCCAGTCCATTTCATTACAATCACTTACGCACAAATACCATTTGAGAAAGGTATGAATCCATCTTAGGCATTGAATAGTAGGACAGACGGGGGTCCTGTAGTCTTGGTTGGCTATCGCAGAAACAAATGGCAACCTACTTCGAGAAAATCTTCTGCCTAGTCAGTCATGAATCGAAAGAGATATGAACATCCAAGCGTGTATAACATATGACACATAACTGACTGACTGGCACGTATTGATAATTATGTGATCAGTTATTGGAATCCAGTTACATTGCCTATAGTTTAATCTTGAAAGAGAAATATTCAAGTTGTTTTAGTTTTAATTTTCAGTGCATGTTTTTATGTGTAATTTATATCAACATCATGTCATGTCTTAGCTTCGCAAAACGAAAATCATGGCGGAGTCTGTATACATCGCTTGCTGGTCCGTTGCTTGGACTGATAAGTCCAATGCAGGACAGGCATACTCGGTCGTAGTAGTTTCAGCTAAATGTCTGGCCTGGGCTCAATGGCATAACATTGCAGTACTTCCTCCTCCGCACCTTGTCCCTGAGAGCGGCACTTCAAAGAAGAAGACAGCATGGTTGGTAGTGAGACGCTAGGCGTCACGGTTCTCAGCTACGATTGACCATTGGCAATGGTTAATGTCAGAGGCAACAAAGGATTTTTTTCAGGCAATCTTTGAATCACTTCTTTGGTGTCGCTCTGCAAGTGGAGAGCTCGCCGTACAATAAAATTGTAATTTATATAATATACGTTTATTACACTAGAAACATGTTCGAAGAATTTGAACATTGCGCACAAATCAAATAGAGTTTGGATTTCTGCTTCTACCTTTTACCATCATTGGATAGTTAGCCAAAATCAGGCATTGCTATTGCTATGCTGTTTATAAACAAGAAGAATTTGAACAACGTGCATGAACAGAATACTAACGGTACTAAATCGAAAAGGAAAATAAGTGTGGCAATGTAGATATTTTAGGGTCAATATTAACGAGCTTTTGGGTGCCAACTTGCAGATATTCCGTTATATGCGTGTAGAATATGTTTATTTTTTTCACCAACTCGCTCTCTCTCTCTCTCTCTCTCTCTCTATATATATATATATATATATATATATATATATATATATATATAGATAGATAGATAGAGAGAGAGAGAGAGAGAGAGAGAGAGAGAGAGAGAGAGAGAGAGAGAGAGAAAATTTCTAAGACGAAATACAAAAGTTTATTTGTGACGTGTTTCAGCTTTTAGGACTTTTTCGGACTCGGTTTTTCGACGTTGTTGTAATTACAAACCCAGTCCAATCAAGTCATAAAGTATGAAACGCGTCACAAATAAATTTTTTCCATTTTGTCTTAGAATTTCCTCAATATTGTTCTTGATATATATATATATATATATATATATATATATATATATATATATATATATATACTGGTCAAGGTACCCGGCGTTGCCCAGGTGTACATGGCTGAAATTTGCAATTGTATAACTTCATCTCATTTTATAGCCGAATCCCTCGTGAACAGATATGTCTGCTTGCGTCCTCGTTTGCATGCATCATCCGTTGCTATACTAAGCTAGTCGCTCCCTCATCATTTTACCGTATATCCTTCGCAAGTGTTTGATTTTTCTTAATAAAGGAATCCCATCGATAAAACCTTTTTGTGTGGTAGTTGCTCGGGGTTAAATTATTTTAACGTTTCAGATAGTAAATTCCCTGTGGCCGTAATAACTTTCAAATAGTATGGCATTGTTCACAAATCTAATAATCAAACAAAAGCAAGGATGAAGCGTCAGAACTTGATTCAACTGCAAGGGCAACGCGTGGCACGCCTCTCCCTTCTTCGTAGTTTACTGTTAATAAGAGGTTCTTCGGGAATATTTCTCTTTTGAAGCTTCAATAATTCTTTTCAAACAATCTTTGCATCAAAGGTTGTTCGAATACCCATTTAGGATGGAATCATTAGAAGAAACTATTGGCTAAATGGCAAAAGCCGATTTTGAACTTAGCTTGTCGCAGATTTCGTTCACTTAACTGAACTAATCTAAACCAAACATTCACGGAAGACAATGTGTGTGTCATATGTAATTTGCATAGTAATTTTGGAAAACATCGGATGAACAACCGGGGAGTTATGGGCGAAATCGGGCTTTTTGAACAGCTTTTCGTTATACGCGGGGAAGCGAGCAGGACTAAAACCACACTATCTTATTTCTTTCATGATGACAAATATTTGGGGACATATTTGAAGAAAATCGGATAAAAATGAAAAAGTTATTCAAGTTTTTCTTTTAAGTAGTACGAAAAACTTGATTTTGTCACAGCTTTTTGCAATTTTTTTGTGTGAAGCCTATATCGTAGGAAAACTATCAAGAACTCTACGTAAAGATTGCAAAATGAGCTGATGTTTTGCATTAAGTGCAAAGAACATCAGCTCATGTAGTAAAAGTTTTGTTCCCGTGTAACTTTGCCTTTGTTTTTGCAAAAAGTCGTACACACCTTCAGTTTTATCAATTCTTCTGCCAAACTCGGGAAGATGGAGATTGAAATGTTGGTCTTGACCTGACTTAATAAATTTTCAACATGTGTGTAAAATTTCATCCAAATCGGTCGAGAAATGTGGACGTGTATAAATAGCATACACACAATCATACCGACACACACACACATTTTCTCTTTTAGAGATATAGATACAATTTTAAGTTATGCTATATGTAAGGGTAAAAGTTCGCAGTATCAGCTATGTAAATATAAAAGTGAATACTCAATTCAAGCATGAAAATTGAGGCCAAGCATTAAACAGACTGTTAGCACTCGGTACTGACATCAGTGTCTATATATATATATATATATATATTTTTTTTTCATGTTTGTTTATGCATTTATATATTCTAATGGTCATACAAATCTCTGATGTGTTTGCGGAAAAGTTCTTGATTCAACTAAGAAGCCTTTCATATGAACAAATATAAAAAAGATAACTGATTATATTTTAGGAAGTGAGTAAGGCCGAAGACTTTTCAGCAGCCGTCGTATATACTAGTCACCGAATGATACTGGTTTCGCAAGTCTGCTCACACCAATATATATGCACAGACACACGAATACATACACATTCATATATATATATATATATATATATATATATCGATGTTCTCATCCTGATCTATTGTCTAAAAGTACTCTGGTGCTTGGTCATTGAAATAGTGATTTTAGTAAGTGTCTTGTGCTCGTAAGTGTATATATACATACAGTACATACACACCTAAACATATAAATCCATATATATATATATATATATATATATATATATATATATATATATGCATATGTATGTGTGTGTGTGTGTGTGTATGCATTTACGTGCCAAGTCGGTTATATATTTGCATGGTCTCTACCAACCTGGTCGCTCTACATGACATCATGACCCTACGTTTTTGGCTTTATCTCTCGTCCTCACCATGTTTTTCTATCGAGTGCCGACATTGTATTTCACATAAAGGGTAGATGAACGTGAAACCTCACCAGAGAACCTCTGTGGCCGGCGGCGACTCCTGCAGTGAAGCACCACAAATTGGAACCCGAGAGGCATAACACCGCAGAGGAATGGGTTAGCGTGCTGAAAGCCGAGATTTTAAAGACTTACGCCACAAACGACTGAGTGTGTGTGTGTGTGTATCTGAGAGAGAGAGAGAGAGAGACAGAGAGAGAGAGAGAGAGAAGAGCGAAGTGAGTGCGTAGGCAACCACGCACTCATTTGATCGCTAGGTAGGTAGATATATATGAAACAAACCGACAGTGATTCATAGATCGGGCCAAATGTTAAGGTATTGCCCGGCTCGCTGGCAGATAGATTTGAACAAATAGATAAATATAGCATGAGTGTACATATTTTACACAGCTTACAAATATTGCTGATTGCTTGGGAATCCGTAGATTATACTCCACTGCTCGCTTTTAGAATGTAGCATTGATTATAAACACGCTACATATTTAACTACTAGGAGAACAAAATAAGTTGTGCACAAAAGAATGATATGCAAATATTTAGAAAGATCATAATGATTTTTTAATATTATATTTGAGTCCATAAGCATTTAGTTGGTTTGGGGATAGTTAAATATTGATCTTTTATATTTGTGTCTAAAATCATTTCCTTTATTCTGGTATGGTGAATACTCTCGATTTAAAATAAAACAAGCAGTACTGATTTTGCGAGTGTATTTTGAGAAATCCAGTCTTTCAAGATTGTTTCTATATTTGGTTAGCCATTATCAAGTATGTTTTATTAATATCCGAATATCTCCTTAATCATCTGAGAGACAGTTTCTGCCTTTCATGGCTCATGCCTTTCATGGCTTTTATGCCTTTATGCCTTTCATGGCTTTCAGGAAAGTGACTAGTTGCGCTTTCTCGGGCTAAATTTCTCAGACTATATTAAATCCATTGCTAGGTCAGCGGCTAAGAAACTTAGTTCCGAGTCTCGTGCGGGACAATTTTTATCTCCAGAATCTATCTTACATATCTATTAAGTTGCTGCAAAAATAATGACGTAATAATGTCGTTTTTTGACGTTAAAAAATACGTTAAAAAACGACATTATTACGTCATTATTTTTGCACCAACCTAATATATGTCTACCAATCATCCATGCTTAGAATACTGCTGCCACATATGATCCGCTGCTCTTACAATTTATCTTGAACATTTTGATAAAATCCAAAGAAGAATCAGTAATATTTTGGGTCTGATCCGGCGGCTAGGCTTCATCAAACTTTCACACCGCCGTAAGGGTGCCTGTTTGTGTCATTTGCTATAAATACTTTCATGATAATTGTTCGGATGAGATCTTCGCTATGTTTCGACACTATAAATTTAAGCACAATAACTGACTGACGTCGAGATCTCATCAATTCACTGTTGAGCTGGGTAGATGTATTCGTAAGTTCTATGTTAATAGTTGCTTTACTCGCATTTCTCGTTTGTGGGACTCCATTCCGGCTCTACGATTTTCAGTCAACTTTAATCTGCAAAAGCTTAAATGCAGTGTCAATTGATATCGACTGTCCTCTTGATTACTTTTTTCTCCTTCCTCTCATTATTAATATTTTTGTTCCTAATTCTTCCACACCAGTTATCTCTTAGTGAATTTACTGCTTTGCATGGGGTGATACCGATTAAAAAAACAATATATATATATATATATATATATATATATATATATATATATATATATATATATATATTCCAAGAGGATAGAATCCAGGTAGCACTCAATGTCCAGGACAGAGTAAGAATTTCAGAGTAGGTCTGATGAATTGGATCGTGATTATGATTCCAATGTTAGAAATTATAACCATGGAATATCAATGTTTGAGCCTTTTATATTATATTATATTATATTATATTATATTATATATATATATATATGAGTGTGTGAGTGTGAGTGTGAAAAGTGTGTGTATATAAATATAAATATATATATATATATATATATATATATATGTGCGTGTGTGTGTGTGTAATATATTATATATATTATTATTTATATATTATATGCGCGGTACTTATTAAAAAGCGCTCAATATCAGAGAGCTAACATATTTGGTTGGATTGATGTGAGTTTGCCTGACGATCGCAGAAGAAGAGAAACCCAGGGTCACAAACTCACATCAATCCAACCAAATATATATATATATATATATATATATATATATATATATATATATATATATGATATCAGAAATGATGTCGGTGGTGTCGGCTAAGATAAGTTTTCCTTTTGTCCTTTTTACAGATATATTTTAGTTATATCCGAAATTTTGTGCACACACATATATATAAATGTGCATTTAAATCTATATATACAGTTAAACAAAAATCATCCTTAACAATTTTGATTAGACAAAAACGGTTTTTACATACATACCACAAAATTTCAGAAAAGAAAATACTTGTATGAATGCAAGAAAAAATTAATAAAAAGCTTATTAATCGCAGTGCCATGTCAGTCATCTTCAATGATAATTGTACAAAAGAGGCATGGCTGCTCAAATACACAATTCTATCTATCTATCTATCTATCTATCTATCTATCTATCTATCTATCTATCTATCTATCTGTATATGTGTGTGTGTGTGTGTGTGTGTGTGTGTGTGTGTGTGTGATCAGTCAAAAAGGAAAATCTTACAAATGGTGCATTGATATTTTTGAGGAAAAATTTAATTTAATTTATTGCCCCTCTTATTCATACAATTCCTAATGTTTTTTTTCTTACACACGGTTTTGTCTTTAATTCTGAACTGAATAAGCTGCGATCAACAGGCAACGATGAAACAATTTTATCACTTTAAATGTAAAGAAAAACATGTAGGAAAGCGCATAATTTCCATTAATAAAATGTCTCGAATATTCAGGCCGGTAAGCTAAAACAAACTGTTTAATAAATAAACAGAGCCTCTACTCAAATATGAGCATTAATTAAACACCAAAAAATTATATAATCGGTTCTAAATTTCTGTCAACAGATATACATATATATACCAGCCTCATCAAAACGACTCCATTTTATTAAATGATATATATATTCAAGCAGACAATCTGAGAATAAGCCAGACATTAAATAAATAAATCAATAGTTAAAATAAAAAACCGTAAATTTTTTTGGTGGTGGTGGTGGGGGGTTTACACAATTGTAGAGAGAGAAGTGGGGGAAGAAAAAAGAGGTTTCTATATTAGAGTAAGGGAAGGTAGGGGAAGATTTTATTGGCAAACCTTTAACTACAACCAGTATCCAATAAAATTCACGGAAATAGAATCTATGTCGTTATTCATTTAAATATCATCATCATCATCATCAATAATAATAATAATAATAATAATAATAATAATAATAATAATAATCACATATTCAAATATATATATTTAATATGTAAAAATAGATGAATAAATAAATAAATAATATAATAATAATAGAAAAAGATAATAAAAAATACCTATAATGTAAGCTTATACGTGAACACAAATTAAATGATTAATACATGTATAAACACATATATGTATGCCCGACACACACGCGCGCGCACACACATAAATATCTATCTATCTATCTATCTATCTATCTATCTATCTATATATATATATATATATATATATATATTGCTCTGTATATAAATTTATATCAGATCATCCCATAAGTTCTGTCCGAATTTTAACTTTTTGTTAAAATGAACGAAATTTAAAGAATATTTTATAATGTCTGATGGAGCTGAACATTATTTTTATGTTTAGATGCATTTAAACTGATCAAATTTTATTTCAGAGAACAATAAAATTAAATTTTGTTTGATTAAAACCCTGCTAACATGGAAGTACCCAAGAATCATTTGAGGCACATAATGCTTTATGAGTTCAAGAAAGGAAACTCAGCAGCCGAAGCGGCTAGAAACATTCACTCAGTTTATGGAGAGGAATGTGTGAATGAAAGAACTTGCAGAAGATGGTTTGAAAAATTCAGAGGTGGAGATTTCACCCTTGAAGAGGAATATCGAACCGGACGTCCAGTTGAGTTTGATGAAAAGCTTCTTGAGGCAGCCCTTGAAGAAAATCCTGCTTTATCAGTTGAGGAATTGGCAGTGGTTCTCAGTTCAAACCATACAACTGTTCATCGTCATCTTCAACAACTTGGAAAAGTTCCTAAACTTGGAAAATGGGTGCCTCATGAATTGTCTGAAAACAACCTCAAATCCCGAGTGGACATCTGCTCTTCTCTCCATTCTCGCCAACTTGTTTCACCTTTTTTGGATAGACTTGTGACTGGCGACGAAAAATGGATCTTTTATCGAAATGTTAAGCGTCGTAGACAGTGGCTTGGTAAAGGGGAAGGACCCCAGCCATAGCCGAGAAGGGAACTTCATGAGTAAAAGGTTCTTCTTTCAATCTGGTGGGATCGCCAAGGAATAATCCACTTTGAATTATTACCACCTAACACAACAATTAATGCTCAAATATACTGTCAGCAATTAGAGCGTTTCAACCAAGCTTTGAGGAAAAAATACCTGCTCTAGTGAATCGAAAAGGGGTGATGTTTCATCAGGACAATGCGCGACCCCACACAGCAAGAATCACGTGACAAAAGATCGAAGAACTAGGTTGGGAGAAAATTCCTCATCCACCTTATTCTCCCGATCTTGCTCCTTCAGACTACCATTTGTTTCGTAGCTTACAAAATCATTTGGAAGAAACAGCTTTTGTAATACAGGAAGAGGTTAAAACTGACATTTGTGAGTTCTTCGAATCAAAGCCCAAAGAATTTTACAGTAATGGAATTAGTAAGCTTGTTAATAGATGGAAGGATGTCATAGATAATCAGGGGAAAATACATTGTTGATTGAATCTGTAATTAAATGTAACATTTGGTCACTTGTTTTCTTTATTCAAAATTCGGACAGAACTTATGGGATGACCTGATACATTTATATTTTTAATTTTTATATTAAAATACCTCACTGAAATAATCACTATCACCTACAGATTTGGTATTATATATATATATATATATATATATATATATATATATATATATATATATATATATATATATATATAGATATAGATATAGATATAGATATATATATGTATGTGTATATATATATATATATATATATATATATATATATGAAGAAATATAGTCTTATGATGTGCTATATTTATGGGATAAATTGCTCAATATCAGGGATAGAGCGTGTGTAAATATAAAAGTGAACATAGAAGTGAACACTTAGAGGCGACAGTCTGTTTCATACTAGATGCTATCGTGGTGGACTGTCGCTTCTAAGTATTGACTTCTATGTTCACTTTTATATATACATATATATATATATATATATATATATATATATATATATATATATGTGTGTGTGTGTGTGTGTGTATGTGTGTCTGTATTGTTTAAAATTTGCTGGAGGAAGAGATTTAAATTATATCGAGGAAGAGTCCTCAGTATCAAAATTAGAACGTTTATAAATATAAAAAGTGTGGGCGTAGACATCAACACTGAGCTGTTATTTTCTGGGCCCAGTGTGACCATCAGGCCAACATTTATGACAGCGTGAAACTGGCGGTCACCATGCAGCATTGATTCATATGTCTGCTCGATGTTAGAAAAATATCCTAGGATATACATCAATTTTTATGACCAATATATCGTGTTTCCATTTACATTATCCTTGTTATAAATATTCGTAGTTCGGTGTCAGGTTTTGTAATGTAAACAGATTAAGTCCTGTATTTTCTCTTAACCGATTTCAACCGAAAGAAAGGTAGTAAAACCACTAAAACACAAGTGATTACTGGATGTGGAAGAATTAGAAAAGGGAAACATTACTAATGAGCCGAATGAGAAAAGAGTAATCAGAAGTACAGGAGATAGCGATTAACATTGAATTTAAATTTTTGGAAATTAAAGTTGGTTGAAAAGCATGGAGCCAGAAGTGAGTTTCACAAGCGGAAATATCAGTTTTATTTTTTTAATCAAGTTCGCCCCAAGTAAGGCAGTAAAGCCACTAAGATACAAGTAATTACTAACTGTGGTAGAATTAGAATACAGAAACATTACTAAGGAGCGAGAACAAAAGGAGAGTAATCAGCAGAACAGTAGATAGCGATTGGAATTGCATTTAAAACTTTGAAGATCAAAGTTGGCCGAAAAACATGGTGTGTCGTGTGGGATTTCCACAGGTGAGACGAACGAGAAAAGAAACTGGTAGCATAGAATTTACGGTTACATCCAGATAAGCTAGACAGTAAACTGATGAGACCTCGACGTCAGTCTAGTACTGCGCTTAAATTCGAAAGATCTAGGTACTATAGGGAAGAGCGATATATATATTTGGGAAAATACAAAATGTAGCGCAAGTCCAAAACGGGGAATATGGAAAAGGTCGCGTCTTCTGTCTTAAATTTAAACTTAGCTAGCCACAATCACTGACTCAAACATGCCACAACATTCCCAGCACCTAAACAACACATTCTTACTTACCATTCTTACTACAACTAGGATAACACCTCAATGTCTCAATGAAAAACCGAACTACCCCCTTATGTTCAATTCACGCCTGGTGGGGGGAATAAAACAACAATTTAGAATCTAACACCAGTGTGTATTTACAATATGTAAAATCTACAGCGAAGAGCTCATCCGAATAATTACCACGAAAGTATTTATAGAAAAGACAGTGAGGTAACGTTACGGCAGTTGAAAGTGATTGGAGCCGAGACACCTCGCCAGGACCGATAATATTTCTGATTCTTCTTTGAATTCTTTTCAAGGAGATCAAATTAAATAGCAGTGGCACCTGTGGCAGCAATATTGTAAGCATGGACAAATGGTAGACTTACAGATATGTATGATAGATTCTGATATATTTTTATAAAGATATCCGAAAGCCATTGGCCACAGAAAGATATATCTGATAGACACAGTATATAATATACCTGAATAAATTATCATTATATTATTTTACATGCTAATTTGTCCTTGACATATGACTTTCATCAGTTTTTGTATACTGGAGGCCATTTTTTGTTTAATTTGTATTTTTGAAAACCTTTTGGCAAAGTGGGCAATATACATCTTTGCAAAATAAAAAATGCGGTCTCTTATGCGTAAATATCCCCTTTCTTTATAAAGTTCTTATTTGGGACCTGTACCAATCAAAAAGTTTCTTATCCAAGAACTTACACTAATTCTCTGCATTTATTTTAACACCGTTATCAAATTTGAAGATACCTATAATATTTTTAACTAAAATACTACCCCCATATATTTTATCCAAATACATTTTTTTTAAAGTTTAAAGTTTTTGTTTAAAGTTAGTTAACTGTTAAAGAACCTAAACTGCGCTCCAAATCAATCCAAATTAACTCTACATTCACCATTAAAAATATTGCTGAGAAATCACTCTTAATGAATATTTTTTGCCTAATTTGCATATTCATTATTTGGGACGTTAAAATAAATGTGGCTGTTCAGTTGCTTTCATACCTTTAACCAATATTCTTATTGTTCTGCATCTT
>OZ010572.1:86318685-86343685 GCA_963932145.1 Acanthosepion lycidas | reverse complement strand
AAATGATACATGACTGACGAGGCCATTACAGTCACAGAATTTAACGACAATAAAAATGAATAAAACCAAAAAAGATTCGAAGTAAACTAGCATACGACAACGAAATGTTAATGGGAATTTCAAATAAGTTTCTCGTGACAAACGCTATTTTATTTTCAATCGAGTGTTTAAAAATCGTTCATTTTTGTTAGTTTCCGATTTTCTATCTAAATTTCTCGGATGAGAATTATCATTACTTACTCTATTGATCTAGCCTCTTTTTATCAAATCGTGAAATAAAAGTTTTCCTGAATGGCCACTACATCATTGGTCATACTTTATTTTTAATTTTCAACTTTCCCAATGGCATCAGCTCTTAACTTGGTATCAATTCTGATGACACAACCATTTACTCCTGTTTCGATATTAAGTCTGATCAGGTTGATAAGGTCAAAATGGCAGCCGATGTCAAAAACGACCTTCAGCATGCAGTTAACTGGGGCAAAGAATGGCTTGTTAATTTTAACGCCTCCAAAACTAATCTGCACTCTATTAATCATCTGAGAGACTCCTTTCTGCTTTCCATCAGTAGATCTGATGCTAACCTACAGGAGAGTGACTCGTTCCGCCTTTTCGGGCTAACGTTCCCAGCTGCCATGAAGCGGAGAGACGATATTGAACCCATTTCTAGGTCTGCTGTTTAGAAATTTAGTTCACTCTGTCATGCTAGATAATATTTCAATTCAGAAGTTACTATACATATCTATAAGCCTACAAATCGTCCACGCTTAGAATATTGCTGCCACATATAATCCATTGTTCTTGCTATATAACTAGAATTATTGATAAAATCCAATGAAGAATCAGCAATTTTATTACTTCAGATCAGGTGTCTCGGCTTCAGCTTCTTTCTCGCCGCCGTATTGCACCTCCATGTACCTTTCTTATAAATACTTTCATGGTAATTTATCGGATAAGCTCTTCGCAATGTAACCAGACTTTATGAATTTAAGCGCAGTACTAGATTAGCAACAAGCTCTCATTTTACAGTTGAATTGGCTAGATGTAACCGTAAGTTCTATGCTAACACTCTCTTTTCTCGCAATTCTCGCTTGTGGAACTCCCTTTTTGCTCCAAGCTTTCCAGTCAACTTTAATCTTCAAAAATTTAAATGCAATATCAATCGCTATCAATTGTCCCCCTGATTACAATACTTTTGTTCTTGATCCTTTATAGTATTTCTTTTTTTTTTTTTTTAAATTCTACCACACCCATTGTGTCATAGTGTCTTTACTGCCAAGCCTCGATTGGAGTCGATTAAAAAACAAATGCGGTCTATTGTTCTCATTTTTGTTGTTATCACATCGTTTCGGCTGTTGTGACCTTCGACCTTCATTAGGTGCTTCAGAGAAATTTTGAAATGAACCCTTTATTTAATCTGAATTTAGGTAAAAATGGCAGCGGTAAAAATGTCAACGGAAAAAATGTCAAAAATGGATAAATAAGAAAAAATGTCAAAAGGAAAAAAAAATATAGATGAATATCTCACAATGAGTTTATTAAAATATTGGATACAATACATAATGGAACAATGGAAGTTTGTCAAATTAAAAAGAATATTCAGCTAAAGCTCCCACCTCCAATGAGATATTACTTTTTAGGCGATTACGTCTGAACACACTGAAAAACTTGGGAAAAACAATTATAGATCCACTTGATGAAACCGGCAAAAAAACAATAAAACATTAATTATTTCAGAGGTTATCAGACAACAACAGGGTCAGACTGGTGCCAGTAAAATTTAAAATCTTGTCTGATGCGTTTTCAATCTTTTAATACTCAAGTGTGAAGTATCTGAGAGGCGTCATATAGACATTTAGCAAATAGGTGTGAAATGAAATTCAAAAGGTTTGCTGAGGGAATAGGCTAAGTAAACTCTAGAATATTTACTTCGTTTACCATAATTTACCAATAAAATAATTAAATTATACTCTGAGAGTCAATACGAAATCTGTGAATGGGATTCCTAACCTTCACCTTTGCGATTTTTTCCGATTCCTTTGTGATTTTTCCGATTAGTGTTGGGACGATTAATCGTCCCAACACTAATATATATATATATATATATATATATATATATATATATATATATATATATATATATATATATATATATATATATATATATATATATACACTTGTTCTATATATATATATATATATATATATATATAAATATATAATAATAATAATAATAATAATAATAATAATAATAATAATAATAATAATGGACTCTCCCGTCGGTTTCGACATATGAGGATCTGCCAGTTTATTGATTCAGTTATGAAAGTTTATGCGATAATCTTAAGTGACATTTAAGTTCCGCTAGTGATTTACAAAGGATGCCACATATGGAGCAGGTGTGAGAATTGTCAGTCGAGATCACTGTTAGTTTGGCTGACCTTTTAGATCTTGCTGTCGCTTCTTGAAGATGATTCAGACAAGCAGATTGAAAATTGCTGAGTCCACTAAAACACGCTCAAGGGAGTTATGTGGTATATTAACTGCAGACAAGTTGCTCTTCAGTTTGTCTTTGTATCTTAGCCATGGGCGTCCTACATTCCTTTCGCCCTGATCTAACTGGTTGTACATTAGGATCTTGGGTAACCTGTCATCAGACATTCTCAAGACATGACCAGTCCAGCGTAACTGAGACTGTATAATAAAAGTCTCGATTCCTCCAATATTACACCTGTTAAACAGGTCTACGTTAGATGTCCTATGTTGAAGCTTAACTATATATATATATATATATATATATATATATATATATATATATATATATATATATACACACACACTAATACACTCATATATATATATATATATATATATATATATATATATATATACACACTAATACACTTACTTTATATATATATATATGTGTACACTAATATACTTATTTTATATATATATATATATATATATATATATATAAACACTAAACACTAATACACTTATTTTTTATATATATGTGTGTATATATATATATATATATACATATATACATATATATATATATATATATATATATATATATATATATACATACATATATATATATATATATATATATATATATATATATATATATATATATATATATATATATATATACACACACACGCACATCTAATCCTAATGTCAGGTATCAATTATAAAATTAATTATAGTCATCAAATTCACTTAAACACGCTACGATTTGTGCTTTTACTGCAATTAGGAGTAGGAACCTAGCGTCCCCCCATCCCCATAAAACTTCTAAAAATCGATATCGAAAATTAAAAAAAAATGTTTTTACTACTAGGAGCGGGAACTTAGCCCCTATTTAAAACAAGAGGAGAAGGAGCCTAGCACACCCCCACTAGAGTAAATATTTATTTAAAAATATTTATTTTAAAATATTGCGGGGGGACTTAGCCCTATTTTAAACTAGAGGGATGGGAGCTTAGACCCATCCTTCTCGAACAGCCATAATTTTCTGTTGTTGAATTGCCATTTTTTCCTGTTCATCCACTTTTGCCATTTTTAACCTGCCATTTTTACCCTGCCATTTTTCCCGCTGCCTTTTTTACCGCTGACATTTTTACCGCTGCCATTTCATCTATGTGAGGCGATTGTTCGCTTTCCATTATCCGTGCTTTGGGATATCTCGCCTACTTCTTATTTAGTACTGCTCAATTATTTATTTCTCTCTCAGTTTCCAATGAGTCCAACTAAGCACTGCCTTACTCAGGGATTGAACTGACAATTACCATGTCACTAATTTCACAAAGTTTGAAATTTATTAAACCTCATGTTTTTTTTAAATTTTATAAATCAAGTTATTTTATTGCTGTTAAAATGTATTGCAATTCTATTTTAACTTATTCTGCTTCTCCTGTGTTATTCACTATGAAATGGTCGACGTTTCAGCTATTCAAATCTCTAACTTTCTTTAGATGAATGTACTATCACGCGAAGATTTTTGTTGGAGATCCATGAACTGCTCGAACGACTGTGTACGGGAAGTCAACAGTTAATATTTATTTGAAAGCCCATTTGAATTAAGCGTGGGTCTCCGATAAAATTTCGATAAAAGTTTTTACCAATTTAAAATAGACCAATACAAAGATATGGAAAGCAGTATCAATAACGATAATTTCATATTGAGAACACAAAAAAACACCAAAACAAATGAAAGACAATAGAGGAACACTGAGCCGAAATAGTGGAATCGTATTGAACCTCTATTAGCAACAATGAATTTTCTCTCTGTGGGCTTCCTTTGCGCAACCATCTACGTGCTTTTATTAATATTTTCACACTTATTATCATTATTATTTTCATGTTTATTATCATGATCATTAAAATCATGATGAAACTTCGCAGCGCTTCTCTTTTCATAATGTTAGCGCTGTATACGTTTAGAATGCCCAAAGGGATAAAAAAAAAAATTGAAATTAGATATAAAAGAAATGCAATCAAATTAAAAAGAAACTAAGACAGAATATTCCAGATCGGAGAAACAAAAAGAAGAAGAAGAAGAAGAAGAAGAAGAAGAAGAAGAAGAAGAAGAAGAAGAAGAAGAAGAAGAAGAAGAAATAGGTACAACGGGAATAATTAAAAGGGGCGAAGAAGTAAAACTTTTATTTCTTTTCTGTTTTGTCGACTGAAAAGAGAACGGAGATAAAGAAAAGCAAAAATTTTGTGGTAAAATTTTAGAAATGTTTAATTAATATCTCGTGTGCTCTCCTTTTGGGTTGATCTAATTAAGCTGCAATGTATTAAGGCTCTGAGATCAACTTTCTGATAGCGAATGAAAACGTTTACAGTATTGCACACATGCATACTAATAAATAGATATATACTCACTCTCATAGCTACATAATACATACATAGATGCGTATAAAATTCATCATACACACACATACAGATATATCTATGTGTGTATATGTATGATATAATCTGTGCTTATTAATTAATATATTTGCAAGTTCAAATACAGATTACATGTATATATTTGTGTGTGTGTGTGCGTGTGTGTGGGGGGGTTAGAAATTTAGATATAAATAAAATATATCTGTAAAAACAAAACTTTTTCTCTGTCTTTTCTTATATACACAATTTCTATATTTGATTAAAGGGCAACAAAAGTTCAGGTAAGTCGCCAAACAACGCAACAACTAAACACAACAAGAAATCTGATAAATCTAGCAAAATTCTATATCACAGAAACTGTAAAAAAAAACAAAAAAAAAAAAAACGACTACAAATCCTAACGCAATTAGCATAAAAATCAAACAACGTAATATCAATAAAATATTATGAAATATCAAAACAAACATATGACATATATTTAATAAATAAATGAATAAAAAGAAGGACATGATAACGTGAACTGTCATTTGAGGACGTGATGATGTGATATTTGAAAATGTTGAAACAGACAATGTGAAAAAAAGAAAACTCTTTACTAATGGCTTGTGAATTTCGAAACTACTCAGATATTGAACAGTCTATATGAACCGAAATCCAAGAAAATAGTTCGAAATAAAGAAAAAATAAAATTTTAAAATTCTCACATTGGTCTTTAACCAAACATGCATAAATGAAAAATAGCTGTTCAAATACATTCATTAATATATATATATATATATATATATATATATATATATATATATATATATATATATATATAATTATTTATTTAAAAATATGATTCTAACACGCTACATAAGAGTTCTCATGTTTCAAAACAAGAGCTGAAAACTTCAATATAATTATTTGAATTAAATTGAATTAAAGTAAGCTCTGTTCCATCTTCAAGCGAAATTTTTTTTTTTTTGAATAACTTATTTCTGAAATTTACGTGTTTTAATAGCAGATTCATTATTGAAATCGAAATGTTTATTTTATTCAGTTTGACTTTACAGATTTATTCTGAGGAAATTAACACACACACGCACACACACACACACATACATACATATACATACATATATATGTAATTACTAATATTTACTTTTTACTTTAAAACATACCCGCATATGCACGCGAGTAGCGTATCGGTTATTGTCGTGATAAGTGGAATTGGCAAACCGAGTTCAATTTCCGATCAAGACTGCTGTGTTCATTTCTCACTACCATCATTTGAAAAATTCTAAAACTATTTCTTCTTGCCCCAGTTGTAGGTGAAATAACAAGATAGATTCGGTTCCGGGATTTTGAATGTCAATGTTTAAGAGAATTACTATTCTGTGTTCGTTTTATTGATTCTTCCTTCTATCTGTCTTGCCTTCTGTGAGTGTCAAATTCTCCAAGCCCCCGTTCACTCTTATATGTGCCAAGAGTTTCTACTCTCTTTCTGATTCTATGTACAAATATCCTTATTTTATTTTCCTTTCAACTTCCTTATTGTTCCCATGTTGCCTCCATGATATTCTCAGCATCTTTCTGTAAAACCACATCTCGGCTTTAGTCAAATTTCTCTTTCCGCTGTGAGGAAAACTGTTCAGCATTCACTGTCATTTACAAAGATTGATATTAGTTCAGCACTTTTTTCATTCATTAAGCGAATTTTTCTTGTTTCTTAATATGTTGCTTAGCTTTAGAAAGCATCTTTCGCTATTCCAGTGAGCCTGGAACTTTCTATGACACATTTTCACACACTTCCAAGAACTTTTTATCATTTCATCCCAAGCAAGGCAATAAAACCATTAAGACACAAGGAGTTACTGAGTGTTAGAGAATATGAGAAAAATATTTTATTCAGGAGATAGGACAATAAAAAGAACAAGAATTAAAAAGATGGAAGATAACGATTGACATTGCATTTGAATATTTGAACATCAAAGTTGACTGAGAAGAATGGAGCCGGAAGAGAGTTTTACAATCGAGAAGTGCAATAGAAGAAACTTTTCGCATAAGAATTACGATTACATCTAGCCATTTCAACTGTAAAATGATGAGATCTTGTCACCAATGTAGTACTGCGATTAAATTCATAAAGACTAGTAACCATATAGGAAAGTTCATCAGAACAATTACCATGAAAGAATTTATAGAAAAGACAGAGGGAAGTTACGTTATGTCAGTTGTAAAGTGACGGAAATCGAGATGCCCTGTAACATCACAGATGCTTCTTTGAATTTTCTCAAGAAACTCTAAATGCACCAGACCAGATGAGGCAGCAGTATTCAAAAGAGAAATGGTAGACATATAAGTATATAAGATAGATTCTGGCTAAATACAAATATATAGTCATATTTTCCATGTATTTACCAACATGCTCTTTATCACGATTTCGCTTGGGGCAAGAACTTTCACTAATAACTCTGACATATTCTTTACGAAAATAATATTTCCATAGCTATTATTATTATTGAGCGTGGGAATAGCACATTAACAATGTGACAATGGATAACAAATATACGAAGTGCAATATAGCAATTATTATATCCAGTCTTATATATATATATATATATATATATATATATATATATATATATATATATATATATATATATATATCAGGCATATGCCTCCCAGCCAAAATGTGCGCTATATGGTTACAGGTTTTAATAAAATGAGCGTATAACCTTGTCGGTTAGGCTGAGTTAGAAACACCTTCAGGTTGGGTAAGAATCATTTTAGGTGGTCTCCGATGCAAGGTATTCGCATTTTTAAAGATACAACTCCCAAGTCCCCTTGTCTGTCACATCCTTCAAACTGAAAAAGCAAACGACTCTCGGTCTCCAGCCATGATGTTCCCCAACTACTTCCTTTCATAAACAGGAGAGATTCAGAAATGGTTAATAGAAAAAAGCTGACAAACAAATCAGCAATAATGAAACTGATCGATTTGTCTTTTTATGGTTTATCAACTTTATAGGGTATTTCAAACGGAAACAGATCTCAGATTGAAGGAGGTTGCTTATTACGAAATAGTATAGTTAATTTAGGTCATTATATCTCACCAAAAGAAATCATGTATAGGTTTATTCCTCCGATCAATTAAGATCAAAAGCCACGAGAGCCATACTCAGTGTAGCATCAGAACATTTATTATTATTAGTAGTACTAGCAGAAGTAGTATTAGAAGTTGTAGTATTAGTAGCGTTATATTTGCAAATTCATGGCACTAACAGCAAGTTTATTCAAATATCGAGCAGATTCATTAGTATTCTCCCCTACCCAGAAATAGCTGGGAAGCATCATGGTCTGTTGTCGATTGGGTTGTTTTTTTGTTTTTTTTTATCCTTCTAATTTGCTATTCCTTCAGTTTTCTTCTTTTGTATTTTAACAAGTGTTTCAGCTATTATTGGAACTACTAAGATATATTACATAGCAAGATTATGTAATTGTAATTTTCCTTTATCACTTTCTTGTCTTAGTGATAACCTGCAGTAGCCACTTCTAGAAATTCATCAAATTTTCAATTCATTTTCCATAGCTATCAAATTAGGCATTCTTGACGAAACAGAGTGATCAGTCTGGATCTCAACTGTGACACTATTTAGCGGTCGCGTGAAAATTAAAAGCGAAAAATACTTAAGGCGAGAAGAAGCTATCACAAAAGATACACTGAGCGATGTTATTTTTTTTAACAAAGAAAAGTGGTAAAGATTTTATTTTCATTTGCGAAAAAAAGGGTTTTTTTTCGCGAAAGATAGGAAATTCGTAAGATCTTGGATCTGTCTTAATTAATTTATGCTATGACGCGGCGAATAAAAGATAGCAATCTGCCCATGGCAATAATGAAAATTTCAAATTGGTCAAGTGGCCTAAAAGACGAAATGCTGGAAGATAATCATAATCAGGTCAATGATGCGACCGAGAAAAAAGATCAGCTTAGACCATCCCCAAAGAAAAAGGAAGGGAAAGAGAAAAAGAGAAAGAATAAACCATTAACTATCTTTCGGAGATATCATTTGGTTTTGGGAAAAGACACCTGTTTTATGTCCAGACCTGGACATGATAAAAGTTTGTTACCGGGACGGATAATTGGCGACAGAGTGCGAAGACGTTCGGTTGACCACCCATTTAACGCTTGGCGAAAATCTCGTTGACGAATTCCAGATGACATTCAGTTAAGATAGAGATTAAGGACCACATTACGAGTCGTGGGAGGCTCTAGTCGGAGAAGAGAAAGAAAAGAAAAATAATTTTTTTTTCCTTTGAGCGATAATTGTAAACTGAGGCCAGTCTGGCCACACACACGCTACCGAGCGTTCATTGGCTGAATGGTGGCGTGAACGGTGGGGGAAGGTAAACATATGAGAAGGAGGGGAGGTCTGTTGGTGTGAGATACCACTATGAGAAAGAGGGGAAACCTGTTGACGCCCTCTGAGGGGATTGGTGCGGGATACCAATGTGAGAAAGGAAGAATTTGGGAGGACGATTCCCTTAAGAACCCCTCTAAAACAGAGGGTAGTGGACTTCCAAAAATGGAAGGTGATAAATTTTCATGACCGAGAACAAAGAAAATTCTTATTGTGGATTTGGAATTATCGATGAACCCAAACCACGTCAGGCCCACACCCGGTTTTGGTCGGCGTCCATATAAACAGAGTAGACGGTGGCATTTGGGCAGAGAGAAGACAGCAGACGCGGACAGACGCAGACAGAGTTGAGCTGTGAGGTCGGAGACCAGCCTCGCAGGAAGCTGACTGAAAGATCCACGCATTCCGACTTAGACTTCTAACCAAAAACAATTTATTTTTGAAGAACGACTTAGACTTACACCACCAAAACAAGTTTTAAGAATATCGCCTGAAGATACCAAAAAACCAGTTATTGAAAAACAACTTAAGATATTAAGACTCGCCTAATAATATTAAGACTCGCCTAATAAACGCAAAGTGTCACGTATCCATAGAAGCGGTTTGGGAGAAAGACGCAGTCCTGTATTCAGTGACCAGATATAAAAATATTTGTTATTCTTTTTTTAACACATCTGAACCTTTCGAGTTGTTACTTTATTTTTTTTTTGCATATACTTGTGCGATGTCACCTTTGCTCGAATTCGGCTTGCATTACGGCCCGGCGACTGATTGATTGCGCCTACCTAAGATCAAATCACAACATGGGTAGGTTAGACTAGAAATCAAAGCAGTTACTTTGGTAAGCAGACGTTGGAAGCGAGCTGGGAATGACAAAGCTGATACCGAATCTAACCAGATTCCCATCCGAATCAGCCAAGGGTTAGAACGTCACATTTGGCGCCGCGACCAATACCAAGTCACATTGGTCGTCACAGGATAGCACGGGGGAAGAGAGGCCGGGGTGACGTCACACAACTCTCCAGAGTAATTTACTTTTTTCTATTCTCTAGGATAGCTTCCGGGATAACTGAAGTTATATTTGCATTGTCGAACTCGTGTGCTTTTTTTTTTTTTGCGCAGTTCTTAGTGTATTACGTGTCCTTCTGTGTTGTCCCTATTTATTTTCCGTTTGAAGTATATTGCTGCACTCACATTGCTGCACTCACATTGCTACACTCACATATGATAGTCTCATCTAATTATCCACATTGACATTTGAATTATTTTTATCTTTCTGTGTGCTAAAAGTATTCTTTAATAGGGTATTAGACTTTCCCTTAATGTATCTAGTTTTTACTCTACACGTGTCAACTCTCAAAGTAAATAAATAGACCTCACATATTTTACCAATGTCGCTGTTGAACTTTTAATTTTGTATTAAAAAAAGATGCTTGTGTCAGCAAAAGCTGCAAAATTAAAAGCAAGACAAAAAAATATTCCTTTCATTAGTGCATAACGGTTTGAAATGAATGAGAGTGCTGAGTTCGAATTCCAGTCTGTTTTGTTATATTCACTTAGGTGCAAATACGATTGGAAATATTATGAATCCAACTCGTTATCCCTCTCCAGCTATAAGTTGAATAGCAGGGTAGACTGCGCTCTACAGCCTTGGTTGGCAACCAGTCTACCGCAGAAAGATGCGGCAGCCTACAGCGGTAAATCTTCAGCCTAGACAATCAAGAATCGAAAGTGACATGATTGCCCAAGCGTGTATTACGTATAGCACTTGACATTGTGTGTGTGTGTGTGTTAGTGGCGTGTCCGAGGTTTAAGCTTTCTCGGCCTTAGTCCGAGTGAATCAACATTCAAGTATATCTATTTCAAACCAACAAAAATCCTTCGTAGTGCGTCTTTTTCATTCTTAACTTCAGTTGTATCCAAAATTCATTGTTTTATCTGCGTGCCTCAAATTATTGAACGAACCAGATTTCGATGATATTGTTCCTAATAAAGATGAAAGAAAGAAGAAAGGAAAAAAGAAAAAAAAGTAAGCAAAAAGCCTTTTCAATAGGCAAATGTTTTTTCTGCTTTAATTTTATAAATTATCATTTCAAAACCTCTAATGACACGTATGCTCTGTTTTTCAAAGAACACATTTTTATTTCAACTTATTGTTTTCAAATGTCAATTTTAAATAATTTATTCCGTACAGTATAAAGTTTTTGAGTGGTATATATCAATTGAAAAGTTGAGCAAATGAAATTTAGTCCAAATTCAAATCGGCGAAAATCAAAGAAAGTGGCAGCCTTAACTCGTCGACAAGAGAGTTGAGGAGTGTGACTGGGGTAAATGAGGTCAAGTCAGCAGTAGTGATCATAAAGGTGCAATAAAATTCACAGACAGAGAGATACATAAACACACTAACGCATAGACATATACAAGCACACACTCGAAATAGATAAACAGGTTATTTTTTTCTTACCTGTCTGGATATTTTTTTTTAAAATAAACTTTTATAGAATTATTAAAATTACCATTATTTTAGCATCTAAGTTATGCCAATAGTAAATTTTGTTAAAGATTGTAATGATTCCGATAAACATTTACGACTTAGAGCCGCCACTGATATATATATATATATATATATATATATATATATATATATATATATATAAATATATATAAGGCAGGATGTGCGTGTGCGTGTAACGAATGAACGGCCACATTTTTCGACGGATTTGCACCAAAATTTACATGCACATGCTCCAAGTTAGCGAGAAGACCAAGACCGACTTTGCATTTCCCAACTCCCATTGATAGTGGAAATAATCGATTTTTTTCATGCTTCTACGACAGTTTTCATGTAGTTTGCGGCCATTTTGTACTGGCCAGAGTGAGAGCCTATAGTTGGCTGCCACGAATAGGCAGGGAGATTCTATTGGCCAGCGTGAGAGCCAACAGCTGACTGACACGAATATTAACTAGCATGCTAGCATGCAAAAAAAATCGATAGCTGCATTCGTCACAAGTGGGAAAAATTTAAATCTGCATGGCACTTTACTCCAGTTGGCTCATTCGCTTGCTTAAACTCAACGTTGATTATGATTCCGCAGAACTGGGTTGGGTATGAAAAAGTATTTGTTGTTAACATTCTTTTTTTATTCGTTTTTTTCCAGTTACGAGTCCTTTTTTTAAAGCTGATCGTTTTGTGTTCATTTTGTTTAGTTCTTTTTTCATAACAGATTTAATGTTTAGTATAGAGCCTAGAAAAAAATTCGCAGTGTGAGATAGGCATGTAGCAACATCAGCACGGCAAAGGGCACTCCTTTAAAGGCAAGGAAGGGCAAAAATATTTTAAGTCAAGTGATAGCGATTGCTGTATGAGTCGTACGATTTTTGAATCAAGCACGGGCAACGCCGGGCCATGTTGCTAGTATATATATATATATATATATATATATATATATATATATATATATATATGTGTGTGTGTGTGTGTGTGTGTGTGTGTGTGTGAGCGCGCGCGCGTGTGTGTTGGGTGTATGTAGGTAGCAAATGTTCTGTAAACCAAATGTTATTAAAGACAACAGCCGATTAATTTTAGTGATCGACTTTTCCAAATTACGAACGATTCTTCTCAGGTAAGGAGGAAATATTCCAAGGTTTATTTTGGAATAAATATAGTCTAACCTTTCAACTTTCTTAAGTCATCATCAAGATACGTAGAGACAAATGATGAGTTTCGTCGAACTGGTGAGTGTTGTGACATGGGCAAAGTGTGTTGTAACGTAGGCGAGGTGTGACGTTTGTGTGTGTGTGTGTTTATTTCATTTATATTTTTTATATATACATTTGATGATGCGAATTCTTAAATTATACACACATACACACAATGGAAGCCATTTACGAATAATAAATTTTAATGAGTTATGTAGATTAATTAAAAATATCATGTTCATAATTAGAACACTTTGAAAATCTTAAACGAAATTGGTTTATTTTAACACAGATTTTATATCCTACTTGTCATATTTTAATAATGTTATAGATTAAATAGATAAAGAAAATACTTTTTATAAATTATAAGCACATCAATTATTTCCTTGTTATATTTTCACATCCTATTCATAATAGGGAAATAGAATGAAAAAAGTTGTTCAATGTTTGTTGAAATAAAGAACTAATTGTTCTATGATGTTTAAGTTTTCAAAAGCAGGAGAAACATTTTTGCATATAAGTAAAAACTCAAAAGATTTGTTTGATTTTGTTTACCTGTGTATCAATATCTCTATAGCTTATTTAATGCCGAAATCCTCCTGTTTTAAACAATTTTATGGTTTCGACTAAATATATTTTGAACGCTATTTTATGCCTTCGACTACAGATTAAATATATTGCTCTTTATGTATTGTCCATCATTTTTATATAAAAATGTATTGCTGGTATTTTTACTATTGAAGATTTTATACTTTCATAGTGTTTGTTTGGATGGTTTGCTATTTGCCCATAACGGGGATCTTAACAGGTGCTACCACCCCGTGTCATGGACCTAGGAACAGCAGCAAATTAAAAAGTGGTTCCACGATCCTCAAGACTTTCAATCTCCTGATCAGAGGCTTGCTACCGGATGTAGTTTATCGTAATACTCAGGACTTGACTCGAAAAACATAAACTTTCTTGAATAATAAATATTTAACTAAAATTAAGAAATAAACAACCGGTTATGAAACAAACAAACACAAAATATTTTCTCATAAATCGTATTTGCATGGTTTATAAGACATCATTTCCCTCCTAAAATGACTCGAACATATTTGCCTGACTAATAATTGTACAAATTACAGATGGTT
Organism: Acanthosepion lycidas; assembly: GCA_963932145.1. Classification (NCBI taxonomy): domain Eukaryota; kingdom Metazoa; phylum Mollusca; class Cephalopoda; order Sepiida; family Sepiidae; genus Acanthosepion; species Acanthosepion lycidas. Next base: position 86,329,548 of record OZ010572.1, on the reverse strand, counting down.
ATCGGTGCGGTAGTTAAAAATAGGCGTTTTCAATTCCTCACAAGCAAGGCGATAATGCCACTAAGACGACAGGGACTATTGAAAGTGAAAGCGGAGGAAAAACTTCAGAAGCGACAGGAAACTTAATCCTTAACAGGAAACAAGGAATAAACTCTTGTTAAAAAGGGGGTATTCTTGGAACGTTATAAATCGATCTCATGTCCCTCTAAGTAGAGGTTAATTGTAGGGCAATTCTGGAGTCCTGAGTGGCAGCCAGTCTAAAGGAAGAACACCTCTGAATTTATCACCTATCTGCCGTGGGTCTATCCGCCACGGAAAAATACTTGTTACAGAAACCACAACAGCAACGCTTATCGCGGTAAGGCATTGGTTTTATACTTCACTGTAGAACCTACTGCGCCTGCAGAATTCTTCTTCTTCTTCTTCTTCTTCTTCTTCTTCTTCTTCTTCTTCTTCTTCTTCTATATGCCGTGTCCCTTCAGGAAGTGGGCGATCATAGCTCTCTACGATTTCTTTTGTAGCTCTTAGTAAAGCTTGTTCTTTTGCTGTCTCTCCTAATCCCTGTACTGCCAACCATTTACACAAGTTAGGTAGATTATTCATTGCTTTCATCTGTCTCTCTGACCTTCAGCAAGCTCTGTCAGTGTGAAATCATACAAGACTTTTCCCTCATTATGTGCCCTTATATGTGTTAAACAGTCAAGAGAAATTAACAACACCTAAAACAAACCCCCTTCAAAATAGCGAAATGACCGAAAGCGTTTGCAACAATTTACAATATGGACATTTTTTGTAGTCACTTACCCGCATCAAACGGAAAATGTGAGAAAGCTGGAAATATATATATATATATTAGGTTGATGCAAAAATAATGAAAAAATACGTCAAAAACCGTCATTATTTTTGCACCAACCTAATATATATATATATATATATATATATATATATATATATATATATTTCCAGTTTTCTTACATATATATAATGTCACTTAAACCCAGGCAATGTTTAAAAATAAGACAGTATCTTATGTCACTACCGAAAAAAAAGTAGATGTCAATGAATAGACACCCCAGTTCCCCACTTTACTTCGAGCAAATTTACAATCACAATATATTGCGATACAAAAGTTAGCTTAGGACTTGACCAACCCTGAATAATAATAAAAATTAAACTGTCTTTAATCCCATCAACAAAATATTAAGATTATCTCCGCTAATTTTTATGTAAATAAATTTCTTAGAAAGTTATTCTAAAAATCGATTGATAATGGAACGAAAATCTGTATTGTAGATTTAATTTTTAAAATTAATCTAGATTTATAATTAATCTAGTTTTACGTTTTGAAACTTAGGATGTTCTCTGTCGCGATGGAATCATATTTTTAAAAAAATAATTATATATATATATATATATATTAAAAAAAATAAGTATATATATATATATATATATATATATATATATATATATATATATATATATATATATATATGGTGGATTAATTGCCGTCTAAATTACGCAAAAATATCTTGAAAGACTATATAGTAATTTCATTCATTAAAATCGTCATTGGCTTTTAACAACGGCCTCCAGACGACTTTGGAATCTCCTGTGTCTCTTTTACATGGTCTCCTTGTTTAAGTTGGTGAATGCTGTCATAACCCTTGTCTTCAGTTCATCTTTGGTGTTAAAAGGAGTTTTGTTGGTCTCTCGCTCAATTGCGACCCACACATGATAATCAAGGGGGTCATAGTCTGCGGAATTAAGGAATCAAATGTAAGGGGTGATGTGATCGTAGAAATTGTCTGACAGTCATGGCTGGTTTCTGCTTGTGTGGTATGATGCAGAGTCTTGTCGCCAGACCTAAGATCTTCCAGCAGCCACCCTCTTGAACAACGGCAGCGCTATCTCCTCAAGAAAGGATGTAGATCTCCGGGTTGAGTCTGTGGCCATCACCAACAAATTCGAGAAGTCTTTACTCATCCGTACGATCAGAGTGAGTTTTCCCAGCTGCCGTACCTTTGTAATCACCATCACTCTTTGCGAATTCTCTGCGATGTCCTCAGATTGACTAAATGGAAAAGTTTATTTGTGATGTGCTTCATACACGAAATTAAAAAATATACAAAATGGCGACAATTTACCCATCGCACACTGCATATATATACAGCGAGAACCAAAAGCAGGCGGAGAGAATATAACATTTATTTTGAGGTTACATACAACACAATTAAATTTTGATAAAGAATTGTTGAATATACAATTAAATTTTATTGTATACAATAAAAGAAGCATTCAAAATTTATATATATATATATATATATATATATAGAGAGAGAGAGAGAGAGAGAGAGAGAGAAAGAGAGTACAGGTAATAGATCCGTTGGTGTTTAATACAGGTGGATCCTACTAATATCAAAACTGCTCCACAGAGAGATCAATGTATTCATTATAACATAGCATATATATTTTTTACAGCAAAAATCGAAAATTACCTCATGTGGGTATAGTCTATTTCATATCGGCACAATTTAATGACGATTCTCATCAGCCCTCGAATGCCTGTCTGAATTGGGGCTTTGAATTTATTTTAGACAGCAGTCCTACTCAATGGGACGCCTTGTTTTTGATAAGGGGCTTGTGTTGGTGACAAGGGGAGGGCGTAAAGTATCTCTGTAAGGGGAAGTGGTCTGTATTCGGAGTTTATTGATAGCCAGAGCTTTTCATTGTATATAAATGAATTTCAGTTTCTACTATGGAATACTACACTATGCTAACAAGAAGTATATTTTACTGCGATTTACAGTAAGTAGCATTTAGACAATAAGGGTTTAATATTATTAATGAGTGAGGGAGGATTTAAATAGAAAACAAAAGTTAAAATAAATTAGTTGAGTGATAATGTCATAAAATTTGTAAGTAATACGGAGACACACAATGGAATAAATCATGCTGTACAACACGCATACATATACCCCCACACACATGTGTACGCTTACAAGCTCATACATATATATATATATCATACACACATATATACACCCATATATATATATATATATATATATATATATATATATATATATATATATATATATATATATATATATATATATATATATATATATATATATATATATTTATATATATTTATATTTTCCATTCAATTACACCATTCCAGATTGGTTAATTTATTAGGAATACTAAGCTGTACTCGGAATTCTATGAGAAGATATTAAAGTAAAAATTTAATCACAGTGGTTGTATCAATTTGGGGACTGTATTTTTTTTTGGGCGGGGGCGGGGAATATATATATATATATATATATATATATATATATGTGTGTGTGTGTGTGTGTGTGTACGTGTGTGTGTCCGTGTGTGTGCGTGTGTGTGTGTGTGTGTGTGTAATGATCTGGGTCTTCCAAGCATTACTTAGTTTTGGTGTCTTGATCGTCTGGTGACGCAGTTCGAACGGAATTTTCGGACTGGTGTGCTGTGCAACTTACTCATTTCCACGAGGCACCGGTTTATTTGAGAGGACTTGCTCAAATCTTTCCCGACATACTTCGGCTCAGTCACTGATTTCCCTATTTCTCTCTCTCTCGCTTTCTATATATATATATATATATATATATATATATATATATATATATATATATATATATAAGCAAATATATGGATATAGATCCGACTATATGAAGAAAAATATACGGAAAAACAAACAAAGATCCTAATATGCAAATATTCTGTTTTAATGTTAATATAATGTCAACGTCGGACGTTATGTTTTATGAATATGTCCTGAAGATGGTCTACTAGACCGAAACGTCCGACGTTGACATTATATTAACATTAAAACAGCATAATTGCATATTAGGATTTTTGATTGTTTTTTCCGTATATTTTTTTTCATATATATATATATATATATGTATATATATATATATATATATATATATATATATATATAGTCATCCACATACAAACCTGTTTCGCTGTATCACAGCACAGTGCGACTAGACATCCGATTGCTTATAAATATATATATATATATATATATATATATATATATATATATATATAAAGAAATATAGTCTTAAGGTGTGCTATATTTATGGGATAAAGTGCTAAATATCAGAGTTAGAGCGTGTGTAAATATAATAGTGAACATATAAGTCAACACTTAGAGGCGACAGTCTGTTTCATGCTATATGCAATCGTCAGGCCACATATGCTGACGATTGCATATAGCATGAAACAGACTGGCGCCTCTAAGTGTTGACTTCTATGTTCACTTTTATATTTACACACTCTCTCTCTCTCTCTCTCTCTCTCTCTCTCTCTATATATATATATATATATATATATATATATATATATAACAGAGCGGAACAGTAAGAAAGAGAGAGATTGGTAGGGAGAAATAATTTATAGTGCAACGTGACCTCTATGGTTTTTCAGACCAACAAGTAGAGACAATTATCTTTTTTTACAAGCAAAGAAAAAAATGATATCGTCACATATTGAAGTGAGTTATAGAAAGAGTTCATTACTGTTCCTCTCGCCCTCATGCACTTTTCTAATTTCATATTATTGATCCTTTATTGTAATTTCAGCGCGGCACCCAGCATATATGTATAACGATTCGGGGTCATCTATCTTTCTGATGTCGCCCGCTGTTTGATCAAGTCCCCTCACCGTGCAGCCCACCACCGCTCGGCTCCTCCTCTTTTCCTTGGCGTTGTTCGAGCAAGGCTGGCCTTTTGCCTCGAGGCTTTCAGCCAAAATCTTTCTAATGGTCAACACTTTGTTAACCAAGCGCTCTTTTGTCCGCTTTGGCCGTCTGGTCACTCATCAGTCACGTCGTCCTTCCTTTGTCCATTGCGCAGTGGACTGACTCCAAGAGCTCGTGCTTGTCTGAGATTTCTTGACCAAGGAGAATGTACACAATCAGCAGCATTATTATTTAGGTGTAACTTGCAGTTTTCTATCTATCTATCTATCTATCTATCTATCTATCTATCTATCTATCTATCTATCTCTGTTAATATTTGTCTATTTTCGGAATAAATTGTTTGAAGACATGTTTTCCTCCGTTTTTGCTCTCGTATTATCATTAAATATCTAGAACTGATGTTGTCAATATAGTAGACAATATTTTGTTAGTATTTTGAGTATGATAGAATTCAAATTAATTGAAATATACGAGCATCATGTAAATGAACTTATATGAAAAACAAATTTTCGAAAGGTCAATTACACCGGTAAAGAATATATCAAATGTTTATATTTATTATTATTTTTTTATACTCAAGTAACTTTGAAATACCGTCTCCTGTGATGAAAGATATTTTATTCAATGTCGGTTATTTGTAGTAATAACAGCTTCGAATATTATGAGTCTTTCCTTGCAACAGTATCTAGTATTTTAACATTATATATTAATATTTCTTTCGTGCTAATAGTTGCTTTTGGTTGTTTTAGATGTGATGATCTTATTTAAAAGAGGTAACAAGAGAGAGAGAGAGAGTGTGGTGCATGAACCCGACTATGTTGTTGGTAAACATTCTTATTTTTGTATTTAATTGTAAGTTGTTAGTTTGTTATTCTGGTTTCAAGTCTGACATTTTAACTCCAGTCAAACTTGTCTTTTATCAGTTTTCGTTACGTTTAGGCTTTGATTTCATCGGCTCTCCAGTGGAAGCATTGAATCATGGGATATCCCAGACTAAGTAGTGATATTCCGGAATTTTTTTTGCTGCAGTTTAGGTTTCACACAAACGCATGCGCGAGAGGGCGCGAGCGAGGGAGCGGGCACGAGCGTACACACACACACACACACAATCAAAAAGTCCTACTGCAGAAAATTATGAGCCCTCTACATAATGGAAAACTGTATTCCTAATTTTCCACCCGGAAACAACTTTCTCTTTCTCTCTCTCTTTCTCTCTATATATGTGGTTATTAAAAATCAGACATCACCGACGTCATTTCTGATATCAATATATATATATATATATATATATATATATATATATATATATATATATATAGTTGGATTGGTGTGAGGTTGTAACCCTGGGTTTCACGATATTTGCAATCATCAGACATGCGTGAAACCCAGGGTCACACACTCACACCATTCCAAGTAAATATGTTAGTTCTATCACTGATATTGAGCGTTTTCCAATAAGTACCGCGCATATATAATATATATGTAATATATATATAAATTTGCATATATGTATATATATATACACTTGGCAAATATATATATATATATATATATATATATATATATGTGGCATATATTTGCATATATATATATATATATATATATATATATATATATATATATATATATATATATATATATATACTTATATACATACACATTTTACACACGCACACAGACACACATTTTTATTATTTCAGACGTTATTATAGTAGATACCCTTATTTGACAGAGACGCTCTATTTCAATTTTTATTTTAAACAGTGTGCATTACGTCTGTCGGCTTCTCGAATACGCGGACCGAAAGATGTAATACACATTGTATAAAATAAAAATAAAAATGGGGTGTCAATTTTAAATACGAGTATCCACAATAATAAAGTTTGAAATAATAAAAAAAAATATCAGATTATAAATAAAACTATCTATACATATATCAGGTCATTAAACGAAATAAAATATTATTTTTGCTTTATTTCAAAAATCTGCATTTCTTTTTTTCACATTTTTCACAGTTGATTCAAAACAAAAATGGACTCGTATTTATTCTTGTTTTATTTTCATTAAAAAATAGATATTTATATTTGAACAAATTTTCTTTTTTCTTAATACCATTTCGATGGTCGGCAAAAATGACGCACATTCGAGTAACACGGGTGAAACTCGCCGATTTCCTATTCTGTTGATATGTATTTGGAAATAAGTTAAAAAAAATTAAGGAAAATAAAATATAATGTATATAATCAGCATTGTATTGCATAATCCCTAGCTATAGGTTAAATAGTAGGGTAGGTTGTGCTCTCTACTCTTGGATGGCAACAGTTCTAAGAGAAGCAAAATTGAATTTTAAATTGTGAAGAAGACAACGAAAAAGCACGCCACTATCTTTCCCAAGGATGCATGGCAATTCATACATAATAAACAGAAAATAAAGGCAGTGGCGAGCCATAATCCCTTACCGTATATAAATGTATGTAGTGTGAGTTTATACGAACAGTTGTTTTACGCAAAAAAATAGGCTGTCGCACTATCGATAAGTAATGTCTTTGAAGAAGTTAAAATCATGCATTTTCGGTGATTGGTTGCATTATACACAAGTAATTTTTTTCTGGAGGGGTTAAAATTCATCTAAAAAATTTAGGGGTCGCACTATACATAAAGTCGGCTTATATACGAGTATATATATAGTAGGTTCTGAAGTGACATGGCCTTTAAGAAAATGTGTAATCAGTACTACCTTATTGACTACAAATATTTGAGTCTTATGATTAGGATATCATAACTGATAGATACTTTTTAAGACTGGAAAGATTTGACGAGTAAAATTAATGAAGTGCGGATACCAATCCAAGGAAAAAAAACAACCTCTTGTAGGTTCGTATAACGTCGTATTTTGGCAATAAATAAAGGAATTTCTGAGAGCTTTTCTATCTCTTCAAAAAATTTATGTTCTATGACAGGTTCCTTGAATGTTTTATCATTCCATATGAAAGACTTTTGTTTTACTTATTGGTTCATATATATATATATATATATATATATATATATATATATATATATATATATATATATATGCTATTGTTCTTTCTCAATGTGGATCTGGTTTGATAACCATCTGTAGCCAAATTTCGTTTTTTGTTTGATATGCATCGCTCATTTGCATTTTCTCGTCATGAGACTTGGCTGTTCCGAGAGTTGGCCGCTCCGAGATTTGGCCGTCTCGAGAGTTGGACACTAGCCATTAGCATTTTCTTTCGCCTTTTGGCAAGTTCCGCCGCTTGAGTTTAGAGTTTCCTCGCGGAAAAAAGATAACAAGAGAGGTAAAAGTTAGAACGGAACGAAAGCACCACCAAACTAGAAGTGGAAAGCTAAACAATAGAGAAGTAAAACGTGAAAGGGAAGAAGGGGGGATAATCTTGACGATGAACAGGGGGTAGAAAAAAAGGAGGGTCGTTGATACGAATTAAGCTAGGAGTTATAAGGGAGACAACTGAAGGAGGTCGAGAGAAGAGCAGGGAAGTTTTGTCAAAGTGAGAGTTAGTTTTGACAAGAGGGGTGAAGAGAGGTTCTGGGATAGAGGTAATTGGTTGTAGGGATAGGTTTAAGGAAGGGAAGGGTGAAAGACTAAAATGAAAAGGAGCACTGCGCACACGTTAAGGGTGCGTGTGTATTGAGTGGTGCAGTGGGAGAACCAATTGGAGACAAAGGACGTCGAGGTGTGCAAGATGCTGGGTTTTAGGGAAGGGGGCCTGACAAAGTGGTTCCCTTTCTCCTTGTCCGGCAGTCACTTCCCAATCCAGCCCAGCCTTCTGCTATCTCATCCGATTGTCCGTCCTTCAGCAGACTCTCTAGACAGATCAAATTCAGACACAGCGACTCTAATGGAAGAAGTTTTGTGAAAGTAAATAAATGACTGTAGAAAAAGGTAGGCAATGAACTCCACCCATCCCCTCTCCGGCACACTGCTTTGTTAGGGGGATGGAGAACAAAGCAGGATTTATGGAAGAGAAGATGAAGCAAAGAAGGCAACAAGGGTCTCAGCATTGAAAAGATGGGCTTTGATGGGCCAAGGGAACCATGTGTCAACGCCCTCAATTCAAGGCTTTCAACCCGGAAATCCAGTCACAGAAAAGTGGTGGGACAGAGGTAGGAATATTATAAAACAATGGAAAAAGAAGAAAAAAATAAAAAAAAAAATAAAATAAATGAGAGACAGTGGAGAATGCGAAATTTCAATTATTATTATTTTTATTATTATTACTTCGCACATTTATATTTTTACGTTAAATATCTGATGGTTTTTAGGACTGAGTAAGAGGAACTTTTCAAGAAATTCCAGTACCTTCCTCAGTATCATCACACCCGTCATAATGTAATCGATCACTCTTATTAAAATTTCCAGTTTCAAGGGATGACAATGATTTTGGAACTCACCTTAGTTCTAAAACGTTCATATTCCAAAGCTTCCATCCGGCTCCTTGGCATTTTTTTTTCTTTTTTCTCTCTTCACTCTTTTTTTTTTCTTCTTCTTTAGTTTTCCCCCTGTAATCAAATGTCAGAACTACATGTACGAGCTGGCAAAATCTTTTTTACATGATCGCAAAGACCAAATCTGATCTGGCCTGAAAGCAGTGGTTCCTTTACTAATTGTTACTAGTTGTTAATTAATACTAATGGCAACGATTAATACTAGAAAGATAAGGAGTTCGGCAGTCGTAATATACATCATATAAGTTTAATTTGTAGCACAAATAATAGTATTAGTATTAATTGTTACTATCAGAATTATGAATATCTATTATTCTCAAAATGTGTTTGTGTATGTATATGTATGTGTGTGTATGTGTGATAGGATATTGTTTATGCGTTTCCACAGTTTTCATCCGATTTCGATGATTTTTTTTTTGTTTGATAGCTAATTCTTCAGCGACGGTTTTGAGTCCAAATTGGCTGGAAAAAATGACAACCTTGAAGGTGAAAAATCGAAAAATCTGATTTTTTACACTTTGCGCAAAAATCAAAAGCGAAATTTTATGTCCGTAAAAACAACATACAATAAATTTAGAGAGTTGAAATCTAACGCAAAAGATTATTACAATTATAAAAAAAATTATCGTATATTATTATTATTATAACTCCATGATGACGGTCCATGTATGAGATTCCTTTCTGGCAAGAATGAGAACGTAAAAAAAATATATATATATATATTTCGGAGATGAGTTATTGTAACTATTTACAATATTTCCATTGTTTGAACTGTTGTCATATTCACGACGTTTCGGCTGCTGTGCGCTTTGGTGATTGGTATTTCGAACCGAACGCTTTATTTCATCCACCGGTGTAGATTGTTCTAGTTTCAGATGTCATGCCTCTTTCGGATATCTCAGTTTCATTTGTCGCCCTTTAACTTAACTCTCCAAGTTTTTGTTCACCTCTGCTGTTGCCAGGTATTGAACTCACAACTCTTCACCCATGGCCCAGTGGTTAAAAGCGTCGGTTGAAGTAATCCAGTGACTTGACCCAAAGAGTTGTGAATTGAATACTTGGCTACAGCAGAAGTGCACAAAACCTTGGGGAGTTGAGTTAAAGGGAGATAACTGATACTGAGATATCCGGAAGAGGCATGGCACGTGGAACTACAACATTCTACCCCGGTGGACGAAATAAAGCGTTCGATTCGAAATTAAAATCATCTGTAGAAGGCCGGAGTGTACAACGGCCAAAACGTTGTGAATATGACAACAAAGATGAAGTCAATATTTCGAACAATGTAAATAGTATAAATCACATGAAATAAATAACTACTGATTATAAGAAGACAGAATATACATTAAGTATGAGAAACAACTAAAGATAATAATAATATTACTGGTGTTCTTTGCTGGTGTCCTCACAATAATATTATTGGTGTCCTCACAATAATATTACTGGTTTCCTCATAATAGTATTAATGATGTCCTTTACCACTGTTCTCACAATAATACTACTGGTGTTCATTGCTGGTGTCCTCACAATAATATTATTGTTTTCTCTGCAAGATAATATCCGGACATTAAACAGTATCAGATTTATTATGAGGAAAATGAACATAATTTTCTTGAAGTTTGCACTGCTTGTGCAAT
>OZ010572.1:86223685-86313685 GCA_963932145.1 Acanthosepion lycidas | reverse complement strand
AGTAAAGCCTCAGTTCTGGTGAGGAGATCAGGTATGGTTCCATTAAAAATTCAACAAAGAATTAAAACTAGCAGAGACCACCCTTGAAAGAACTTAAAAAAAAAATTAGTCCTGGGATTGACTTCCAGTTATTTTAACGAATGAACATTCAGGTAACTTTTTTTGAGATTCGATCTGCGGCCCACAGAACTTTGACTATGCGGTGTTTAACTGATATTCTAGTAATTTAAGGGTGATAGGAGGTAATAGATAGTAGGGATCTATCCCTAGAATCATGAATGACCAGCTAGATAAGGGCAGGGCGAAAAGGTAAACAAAAACAAGAACACGATACCTGTTAAATATTAAGAGTATAATGGTAATTTAAATGATTAACAATTCAAACGTTAAATTTAAACTAAAATTTAAACATCACGGAGAACATCAATTAGAAAAGAAAAAGAAAAATTCAAAAGGGAAGAGTCAAAAAAGGAAAAAATCACATGACCAATTCAAAAAAGAATTTAAAATGGCGGAGACCTACATCAGAAATAAGTTTCAAGAAAAAAACACTTCTGGATTTGACTTTCAGGTTATCATTGACAATTGCGGAAAATATATCAGCGACAGATGTATCATGATTGTAGGGCGTTGAAGGAAGGGGTAGGTTAATCAGACGTAAATTTAACAGAAAAAAAAAAACTTAATTTTTTTATATTCATGAAGTTTCTTAAAGGGGACAATAGATGAAATTAAAAATGTGGAACATCAACATAAGATATTAATAATACTAACTGGACGACAATGGACAGCAGTATTTAAGCTGATTAAACAAAATAAGGTAATTACCCGTAGAGGGTGGACCATTATATGCCAATAAATTATGCCTCTAAGAAATGGTAATACGTAATTAAAAAAATAACTATATTTTAAAGTAAATGATTACAGTTAATTCACATCTTTGGTTTAATAGAGATTTTTTGTCAGCAAATTTGATTATTTGTAATTTTTCATGCAAACATAAGAAGCACGGTTCAGTTAAAGATTTACAACTTCTAGTTTTTTTAAAAATATTTTTCATTTTATCATATAAGTTTTGTTAACTTCTTTTAAGTTCCAAAAATATTTAGAAAGGGACGTCCTATTTCCGTACGCGAAATATAATACATGTTGGTACCACCTAGTTTTAAAGGAATTCTTGTTACTCCTAATATGTATTTGTTTAACTGTTGGATTTTCTGTAATAGAAATAGTGCTTAGGTAAACAAGAGAGTCTGTTTGACATCTGTTTTGCAATGGACATTCGTTAGAATTTCTACAGTTACACTTGTTGGTATTATCTGCGCTTGTTATTCTGGAATGGCAATTATTACTCAGGTTTTTGTATTGATTTAAAATTTTATTATGTTTTTTTTATAATTTTTAAGCCATTATTATAACTACCGATAATCTTGAAAAAAATTATGTCTGACCTTAATTCAGTGGGTATTATACTATATAATGAAGATAGGTCAAACATTATATAATTAAAATCAAAGATCTAAATTCTTTTAATATATGCCACGTTCTTCCTGTTTTCGTATATTATTTTGCATGAGTGGTTAATTGTAAAGTGACCAGTTATTAGCAACTTATCGCAAGGTTTATGAGGATTAAATCATATAAAAATTGCAGATTGTTATTCAACAGTATAATATGGATAACTTTCATCCTTCAAAAGAGCATCTTCAGATTTAATAAAGTTTTTATTGATAGAATCATATGTATGCAGAGGGAGGGACGTTTGATTATAAGTAATTGATTGATTGGGTCGTTTTATGTTTCTACATAACCTTCAAAAGGTTAATAACCTTTTGAAGGTTATGTAGAAACCAGAAAATATTTTAATATGTATTTATATTTATATAATATAAACTATATTAATACTGATACAAGTCATACTAATTAATCCATAGCTGAGGAGAGAAGAGGCGGATTCATAACTTTCCCAAGAGTAGTTGTGAATTAGTGAATCTAACGAATCCAATGGGAATTGGAACTCCGCTCTCCGCTTAACAATTCTGAGCCATTATACATTACGCCACCTGCGCATCGAAGCTTATAGCAACTGGTATTCCGAAACGGCCACCATCTAGATAATGACAATATTTAATGTGTGGCTTAACATCGGTGATCTTGCGTACACCGGCGTTTCAATGTGACCGTAAGCCCGGTTATAAGTGATTACCAAGAGAAACGACGAAAATGCAAGAACGCTTTAGCTTTAATTTAAAATTTCTGGCGTCAGATGATTGTAGATGTGCAGCCTTGACAATTTCATTCACCTTCTTTCCGCTTTTGTTTCTTATTCTATTTATGAAATTTTTGAAAATCCTACGCTTTTATATTTGAACTCGTGAAATTCATAGTAAGAACACATCATATCGACATAATATTTTCAACTTGATTTTTCGGTTTAAATTTCGGAGGTCGTCTGATTTACATAGACATTCTTCTTCTTCTTCTTCTTCTTCTTCTTCTTCTTCTTCTTCTTCTTCTTCTTCTTCTTCTTCTTCTATGTAGCGTGTCCCTTCAGAAGATAAACGATCATGGCTTTCCACCACTACTTATCTCGTGTGGCCGTTAGCGGTTTTTCTCCCTATGCTGAGCATACCACTACACCCACCTGCTTCCGTCCCTTCATCATTTGACGCGAGCTCGTTAGGTAAGTTATTCTTTACCTTCCCCTATCTCTTTTCCATGCCCCGTGAAGGTTAAGTTTTTTAAGCCTTCTTTCCTCATTATGTGCCCAAGGAATTTCAGCAGCTCTTTTTGTTGACATTTTCTTGAAGATCTTCTTGTTGCTTACTCGCTCCGTCCATGAAATTTTCAGTATCATTTTGTGGAACCATATTTCTGCGGCATCTAGTTATCTATTCACCTGTGATGGTGGGGTGGGGGGTAGATTGTCCGCCATTCTCTGCTATATATTCTTTATTTCTATTTTGACTTTCTCAGCTGCAATCTGCTTAACTTTAGGAATGCTTCTTTTGCTAGTCTAATGCATGTCCGGCCTCGGAGGCCCATTTTCATCCTCTGTTAAAACGCTTCTCAGATTTAAACCTCTGCACCTGCTTGATATTTATATATCCAATTCGTAACTCGCATCTTGGGCTTTTTTCTCTTGCTGATGACCATACTTTCTGTATTCTTGCAGTTAATCCTTTTTTCGCTTTCTTCTGCTGCCTAGGAGGTCCTCGGATTGTTGAATAGACGTATCAATCAAAACTAATTGAGCTTAAGTGGAAGCTCAATTCTTCCATATTAAATCACATAGATTTTTATCCTTTGTCTATCACACTGACCACGCAATATTATTCTATTATGTCCTTATATCGAGAAAGCAAAAGATAGAGCGGGTATCTCTAAACTCACGTTATTTATGTTAATTTACATGATTTTGGCGTTCATGGTTCTCCACAGCTTCCTATCATTTGTTCCTCTAAGTTGCTTTTGACATATCTATAACTATTCGTCTCTGTTCTGTCATCCATTCACACAAAATTATCAAGAGGTTTAATTATTGTTTCCCCAGTTTCCCTTGCTTTCACCATGTCCTGTGAGTGTTAAATTCTCTAGGTCTTCTTTCTTCATTATATAATCTACAATTGTCAAGTGTTTCCATCTGTTTTTGACATAATAGCTAGCTCATTTTACCTCTCCATAAATACGTGACTACTTCTCCCTTACCTGTCTATATTTCTGAGATGAGATATGATTACTTGTACTATTTACATTACTCGAACTGTTATCCTCACCTTCATTGCCCTTTATTTAGACCACGAGGGTAGATTGTTCTAGTTCAACGTACCATACCTTTTCTTGGTATCTCAGTTTCAGTTATTCTCTTTAGTAACTCAACTCTCCAAGTTTTTGGTCATCTCTGCTGTGGCCAGGTTTTGAACTCCCAACTCTTTGAGTTTACTCACTGGATTACTTCAGACACTGGTCCATGTGGTCTTGGACTAAAAAAGGGGTTCTTTTCTAAATTCCAGCGTATATCACCTGAAGAAGGCCGGAGCGTACACCGGCCGAATTGTTGTGAATATGACAATAAAGATGAGAACAACAGTCCGAACAATGTAAATAGAGTAAATGCTATTTTACTATGGCTATAAGAGCAAAATCAATTACTATTAGCTTATTTATTGAAAGTACAAAAATTAATATTATTTGTTTATTATTACTATAAGAACAAAAATATTACTGTTAGTTTGCTGTTACTAAATTAACAAAAGTATTACTATTTGCTTAATATTGCTTTAGAACAAAATAAATTACTATCTACTTATTGTTGCTATAAGAGCTAATACTGAACGGATTGTTTCATCAATAAACATAAGCATATAACTTCATTTTGAAACACTGGATCCTGTACGATAATCGAAGTTAAGCAACGTTGAACCTGATCAATGCCTATTTGGGTGACTGTTTGAGAATGCTAGTTGCTGTAAGTTTGGATGTTGTAATAGATAAAGGCTCGGGATTTTTAATCCAAGAGCTGAGTTCCAATTCCAGTTAGCTTCTTTATATTCCATTATGCGTAAATATCCTGGGAAAAGCTATGAATCAACCCTTGTTTTCCCTCCATATACGGGTCACTTATCAAAACTATATCATTATTATTGCAAAAAAAATAAAAATAAATAAATAAATCTAAAAATATTTTCTGGCTTTAATCTTTATCACTCTGTATGTGATTTCATTTGATGTACAAAAGTTTATTCTACCGCTGAACGTGAATCTGATCACTGAATTTGTTTGAAATTGATAATTGTGTTGTCATAGCAGGATATGACAACACAAAACAATTCTGAGTGAAATTAACAATACGGATAGTGCAAATGAGAGGCCTTGAAAAAGAATGTAGTAGAAAGAAAAGTAATAGTAATAATGCAGAGTGCTAAAGGGTGAATAACCTGGAAAAGTTTGATAAACCGTAGAAAATGAATCAAGCAGTCAATTATGTGCCATGCGTGATACATGCTTAGGCGAACATCTATCTTTCGATACATGACTGACGAGGCAAATTTTTTCGCGCTTAGGTTGCCATTTCTTTCTGTGGTAGACCAGTTGCCATCTAAAGATATAGACTCTCCTGCTATTTACCCATAGGTGGAGGGAGAAGAAGAGGATTCATACCATTCACAAGGGTATTAGCACGTAAGTGAATGTAATGGATCTGACTGGAATTGGGAACTCGGCTCTCCGATTCCGCAACCCAAGCCGCTATCCATTACTCCACCATGAATCAATCAACTAACTAAAAACCACAGCGGTTAAAATATTCTAATATAATTCGATCAAATCCTGTTATTTTTATTTTTTTTTTTGAAGGTACCATTTGTTATTTTCACTTTCCTGGTAAATTTTTCTTTTGTTGCCTATAAACACTTATTTGACCTTGTCGTATAAGAATGGATAATAATGTATCTCAGAAACATTATATAATAGATTTCTTTAGACATTGCTCTTAAACAACGTTGAAAGCTTCTTTGTTTATGTCGATGTTAAAAAAGAAATTCATTATAACAGAAATATGTTTTATTTTCTCTTTCATAGTCTCGCCGCTGTTTTTTTTTAAATTCGTTTGTAGGAAAATTTTTTAATTTCTTATCTGAGATCACAGAAATAAAGTCTTGCAATCTGAAGTCATCGATGAATTTGAATAAATATGAATCAGAATATGAAATCTAGTAAACACGAAAAGCCAGGGAACATCAAAGCCAGTGCACGTAAAATGTTTGAAAAATACAAAGATATACATATAAATAATTCAGCTGTAATGAAGCAACATTGTTATTGGCCACTATTTATGATAAAAGTACAACAATTCTTTTTCAAATAATAATAAATGAATATTGCAAAGATAGAAAGATGGAACGAATGAGTTAGAGAGACATCAAGAAGGAAGAAAGAGAGAGAGAGAGAGAGAGAGAGAGAGAGGAAGAGAAAGAGCAAGTCTGGGTGAGAAGTGTGGGAGAAAATACAAGGAGAGAGGTTCGAGCAAGCGACAGCAACTCATTGCAATAAAACAAAATTCCCAAATGTCCAATGAGAGTCTTCTCATCATCTCTCTATTCCTTTCGGTGTCTGTGCGTACAGTTCTGCCTACGCAAATGATTTAACGTCTGCTTCACCAATACCAGTCGCACTTCACCCGCCATATTGAAAAGTAGGCTTTGGCTCTCGACAAGTGTGTCACAGACACCCTCTCGCGGGAGACGCCAGAATCAGAGACGATACAACTATTGTGATAAGATTCAACCCATCCATCAGTCAGGAGTTGGCTGTCACCTCTTATTTGGCCTGAGTACACCTTCAAGCTATAACAGCAGCAGCAGCAACAACAGTCGATGCAAATACTATTAACTTGCCACTAATAAAACCAATGCAAAACTAATACTACTAATACTATGGTTTTCAGTTGCGGCTCAGTTCATAAAAATGTTTATTTTTAGCTAGTGTTATTAATGTAACTTACTCAAAATGAAATTACTAATTCATTTTCATAGCGAATTACCACTTAGTGACTTCATTTATCGTTAGTTTTCTTGTAAAACGCATTTTGTTCAAATAAGGGGATTTTGTATTTATGTAAATCCATAAATGGTTGCCACATTTTATTATTCTGTCAGTAAAACTGGTATGCAAACAAAAAATCTCTTGTATTACCATGAATTTTTCAAGTAGATCCTCAAAAATGCATGTACATTATACATATATATATATATATATATATATATATATATAAAATTAATCTGTTTGCAACAGAAATATATATATATATATATATATATATATATATATATATATATATATATATATATATATATATATATATATATATATATTATATTAAAATCAACTTGAAAGAGGTAGTATAAACCAATATAAGGACCGACCAAAAAATTAGCGATAAAAAACAAATGAAAACTACAGATAAAGTTCACTTTCTTCAGAGACAGTCATCCACTTCTGTAGTTCGCTGCTACTAAAAAGCAGGGATTTGTTTTATTCTGATGATGGGCATACTGGCCGAAACTAGACCAGGCACCCAACTGAAATAATAAAACAAAAAAATATTAATAAACAACCCAGTGTATTTGAAAATATTAATTTTTCATTATTCAAAACAAACACACACACACACACACACACACACACACACACACACACACACACACACACACACATATATATATATATATATATATATATATATATATATATATATATATATATATATATATATATATAATGCTTATTTAGGCAGCAACCTTTCCTACAAGTTTCGTTAAATAAGACGGACAAGGAAAATTTGATGAAATTCTTATAGAGTGTTTCTAGTATTCTTAAATTTTTTCTGGAGTTAAATGGAGGTAAGGGAATGTAAAATTTGTCCGTAGTATATATATATATATATATGTGTGTGTATGTACTTTCTATATATATATATATATATATATATATATATATATATATATATGAAGCATAAATCTCACAGTAGCATTTGTAATGAATCTGAAATGTTATTGGTCCTGACCTGGCATCTCATCTTTTGTCACTTTCCCATCGCCCGTAAAGTAGCGTCCATGAGCCTTTTCTATAAATAATTGCGTGGTAAATGTTCGAATGAAATTTCCTCCTTGGTGGCAAAACTTTATGAATTTAAGCGTAGTATTAGACTGGCGGAACGATTTTCTTCTATCGCACTTTTCGATTGTGGAAAACTCTCCTTGATTCTTCCTTCCCAGTCACGCTTGATTTTCAAAATTTTAAATCCAATGTCAATCGTTATCTTCTGTGATTGTTTTCCCTCCTTAATAATCAGTAATCCCTTGCATCTTAGTGGCTTTATTTCTTTGCTTGGGGGGAAATGATTACACATACACCTCTCCCTCCCTCTCTCTCTCTCTCTCTCACACACACACACACACACACACACACACACACACACATATATATATATATATATATATATGTAAATTATTTTATTCAAGTGCACCCCAAGCAAGGTAGTATAGTTGCAGAGACGCGAGGGGTTACTGGGTATGGAAGACTTACAAACAGGAATATTGCTAAAGAGCGAGAAGAGAGGGAGAATAATCAGGAGGACAATAGATAGCGATTGACATTGCATTTAGATTTTTGCAGATTAACCTTGTGGCGCCAGATTAAAGTTGGCCGGAAAGCATGGAGCCGGGAGGCAGTTCCAGAAGTCAGTCGTGCGAAATAAGAAACTGTTAGCATAGAATTTACGGTGACATCTAGCCAACTCAACTGTAAATTGATGAAATCTCGACGCCAGTCTAGTAGGGCGCTTAATTTCAAAACGCCTCGGAAGCATGTCGGAACAACTATCTGAACAACTACAATACCCGAACAATCACCGTGAAAGTATTTATAGAAAAGGCACATCCAGCGTGCCTCCACAATATATATATATATATATATATATATATATATATATATATATATATATATAGATAGATAGATAGATAGATATTATTGAGACATTGTTAAATAATATATTAATTCCGTCACTTCTTCCCACCCTCAGCTACGAATAAATAGCAGGAGAGACTGGGTCCCATAAACTTGGGTAACGAACGACCTAGGAGAATGACAACTCTGAATTCAAGAACTGCAGATGGTCGTTTGAGCACCTTGTGGCGCCAGTATTCTGTATTCGGCTCTTCCAAAAATGTAGTTGATTCTGCAAAAACATTCATAATCAAACGATATGTGTGGGTAGTTTTGAGGTTGGGTCTACTGCGCTGTTTGACCCTCATACATCGATAACGACGGAGAAGTCCAGCTCCTCAGTGCGGCTAGACATCTGATTACTTCAAACCGGGATCGAAACCCAACCAATTTGACATTAGTCAGACATCTTCCCTCTCGGCCAACTTTTTTTCTCTATACGAAATACACCGTCGGCTCGGAGAACTCAATACATACTTGAAGAGTAATGCTTAATATCAGTAGGAGCTGGTGTTTTAAAAATCCCGTTTCCTTTGAGACCTCAACCGGATTTCCGGGAGTATATATATATATAGCCATCCACAGACAGACCGTTTAGCTGTATCACAGCTCCTCAGTTTATATATATATATATATATATATATATATATATATATATATATATATATATATATATATATATATATATATATATATATATATATATATATATATATATATATATATATATATAAAGAAACTGAATGATCAGTTGGGAAAACTCTAAAAGCATTAATATATGTTCTACTTGAAGCTGTACAAAGATGGTTAGATATGTAACGCATATCCACTGTCTGTAAAACAAAAAGAACCCACGTAAAATAAGAAATGATTGATCTCAACAAAGTATGCATAATCTCACCGTTGACAGATTTCAAGAAGTATAGATAATAACACTGGAGAGAGGTTACTCAGAATGTTGCACCAACGAGCTTTTGGTCCAAGGAATATATATATATATATATATATATATATATATATATATATATATATATATATATATAGTAGTTTTTATAACTTATGTAACCATTTACATCCGCTTTAGTTTATGTCTGGCTGCCGTTAGCTGCCATTCTAATGGTCATGATCCATTTAAATTTTAAAATTTTTGCTTCTTCGCTTAGTTTAAATTTTAAGTAGGTCATATGTGATTGGTTGATCAGAGTAAAGCCCACAAACTTTATAACCGTGTTTTTTTTTTCGTAAAAAAGGTGTTGTATTTTGCTTCTAAATCTAAATAAATCGTTCACTTGCCAGCAATTTACAATCGCCTGGTGAGATGCATTGATAAGCATCGTATCACGACTGCAATTGTGTAGCGATTTTTACAAGTTTCCGATGTAATATCCGAATATATATATATATATATATATATATATATATATATATATATATATATATATATATATATATATATGAATAGAAAACCTCCTTTTAAACATTTTTCATTAAATATGACGGAAGATTTTAATAATTTTTTTATATAGTTTTCCAGCGTCCTTACATATTTCTGCTTAGTGAGAGTGAGTTAATTAGCCATACACATCAAAACAGCAAAGCAAACCCCCATTCAAAAGGGCTAAAGAATTGTCCGAAAGCGCTTAGGATAATGGACGATGTGGTGAGATCTTGTACTCTCACTCCACCCAAACGGAAAAAAAAACTAATACAAATTAATAAAATATTCCTTGATAGTAATATTTAACAATATATATATATATATATATATGTATATGGGTATGATATATATATAATCCGTAATAAACTAAGGTAATCCGTAATAAACTAAGAACAAAAACAACAGGATTTTCCCAACCATGTAACAACAAAAGAAGTTTATGTTGCAACCATATTAAACACACGAATTCATTCACTAGCTCAATCACTAAATCTACTTTCAAAATCTACCACGATTTTAACTGTAGAAGTCATAACATAATTTACCTCCTAGAATGCACAATATGCCAGAAACAATATGTAGGAAATCTGAATGGCCCTTTCACTACAGAATTAATAATTATCGCAATTGAATTCAGTCGACCCCCCATGAAAAATTATTACCTGCAGAACAACATTTCCGCCTGGAAAAACACGATTTCAAAACCCATGCCAAATTCACTATAATTGAGAGAATAGAAAAGTTCAGAGCAGATAACATTAGAAAGATTTTAGAGTCCCATGAAAATAAGTGGATACAACGTCTAAAAACACAATATCCAACCGGGCTAAACCATAAATTTAACAATATAGATAGTACTAATATATAACTCGACAAATCAAAACCTACCCACGTTTCTCACCCACACAAGACAGACATGGTTACGGAGGTGTGGAGGCCTCACACTTATACACACAGCCACACGAATATACACACTTACACACATCATACTCACTCACTCCCTAATGAGCCAAATGATAACACACACCCACAGCAATACACACGCTTACTCATATCATACTCACTCACTCCCTAAGAACCAAATGAGACACACACAAACACTAAAAAAAAAAAGACACATACCCTCTCCAGGACAATAAAACTGTCAAACTGACCAAGGGAATTCGGGGATGCATAGATCCATCCAGCTCTTATCTCAAATAACTTAAAAGAGACAGTTTGACCAATACAAGGAATGTTAAAAGATTCATGATAAAAAGATAAAAAAATAAAAAAAATTCTTCTCCAGCAACACATTCATTTCTGTAGTTTACTGCTACCAGCAAGCAGGAATATTCTCCTCCTGATGATGGACATTTTGCCCGAAACTAGTCGAGGAATCTAAATGAAATAATAATAAAAAAACGAAAGAATATTAATCTACAACCCAGTGTGTCTGAAGATTTTAATTTTTTAATATTTTTTTTATTGTTCAATATATATATATATATATATATATATATATATATATATATATATATATACGCATATATACTTGTTGCAAGTACATATAAATATATTTCTTCCTCAGGTTTAATAAATACAGTGCTCAATGTTATGTAACAGAGCTATTAAGTATATATTAGTGAATATACATCATATCCAAAGTCAATAGCATGATTCAGAGTTTCATGCGGTTTTGCAATCTTCAGGAGATGATTATATTCTGACCGTTATGAGATTCGCGTTGTCGTGGTGATAATTTTAAATTGTGTGTTAAGACTTGTTTATTTAATTATTCTTGCCTAAAATATTAGGTTGGTGCAAAAATAATTTCGTTTCCTTGCATAGTAACATATGTTAGAAAACGAAATTATTTTTGCACCAACCTAATATTATAATTAATTATTTATAATTTATATAAAAAATATATTAGTGTCATGGGTATGACGATATACTACATTCGGCAGCAAGGAGATCTGATGAATGGAGTTTTTGAGGAGAGTAATTGATGTTCTTCCCACATCAACCCTGATCCGGGGTAGTAGCACCTGTTTGGGTCCCAGCTGGGAACTCCCAAAAACAGATTGAAGGCAAGAAGAAAAGAGGAAAACAAGGCTTAAACTACCTGTTGAGTTTGAGTAAATGGATGGGAATGCTAGCCAAAAGACAAAATTTATTAAGTGCTACAAAGAACAGGGAATCGAGAAAGCTATGATTACTGAAGGAACACGGCACATAGAAAACTAGAAAAGAAATTGGTTAGAAGCATTAATGATAGGTTCACTTCCTGTTTTAAGCTTTGTTGTAGCTTTGATAACACAGCAGTTTATATGTGGAATGAGCTGGAAAGACTGTGTTTACAGATGTTTTTAGGGGTGATTCCTGTCATTTCAGTATTTTATCTCGTCAGTCAGTGGCTTGGTTCCAAGGGTGCTTGATTAAAGTGGTCGGGCTTTTTGTATTGCATTTCTATATTTATAATTATTAGAGTGAACGAACATTTTTGTTATGTAAATTGTTCGGCTATAACATGAACCAAAGAAAGTCTAGGAGTAACCTCTAAAAAGTTTTAAAGCATTTCACATTAACTCTCTTGTTATAAACCAACCTTGAAAACTTAAACTAATATTACTGAAGGAAATTATGTTAGGATAGAAAGCATGTACTTTTCTATCTCAATAAAATTGTGCCTCTACAGATACGAGAAGAATAGAACTCAGAATAGAGATTAAGCTATTCCTTTGTGGACTGTCTCGGGCGCAGCGCTTCCAACCTGACTTTAAGTGCTGATCTCATTTGAGCGCTAAGACCCAAGAGAAAAGGCATTTATTCACCTCTTTAGACTTTTAACCTTTCAGGAACCTAAAATGATGCTAATTTATGATACGGTTTCAGTTGGTAAAAGGAGGGGGAGAGAAACTATTTAGGGAATCCCTGTAAAAATCAGGCTGGCTTTCTTTTCAAAATGGATCAATCCGAAAAATCGATTGCAATGAAAAAAAAAAAAAAAGAGAAAATACAGTCATCTACAGGGAGATTAGAAAGTAACTTCCTATTTTATGTATGATTAACTCTTCCGTCTTGTAAAAAATATAGTTAGATGGGAGAGTCTATCAACCATAAAATAGGGAGTTATTTTTCACTCACCCTGTATATTCTATCAAGTGATGTCTTTCCGTCCTGAAATACTTAGAGTGAGTCTTGGCACTCCAAGTGGGGCAATGGTTAGCAATCTTGTCGTACTAGATCAGTTACGACTGAAAAGTGAGTTCGATCCTCACTAGGTGCTGCATAATTTCGACCATGTTCCACATCTAAGCTACGCTTAGAAAATAAATGAATTTGAGCACCTCTACAAGGCCTAATGGTCAGCGAGCTTATCTCGCTATAACAATTACGAGTGAGTAGTGAGATCGATCCTCACTGAGTGTCCCATACTTTCGGCCTTGTACCACATTTAAGCTAGGCTTAGAAAAGCTCTATACTCAGAGTGGGTTTCGATGAAACTGGAATTCAACACAATAAAACAGCTGCAAAAATATCATTGCACTTCAGCCAATAAGATCTTGTCTATTATCAATTTCTTTCTCCGTCTTCTTTTCACCGTCATTTTTATCAACAACTTAACCCAGAATATCATAGTTGTTATCTCAATATATAAATTACAAATTGGAGTTACCAAAATCAAACAAGTACAACGATTTAAATATTTAGAAAGGCATCTACAAAAGATACCTTCCAAAAGTTAAGTAAAGTAAAACAAAAAACAAAAAGAAAATCGTTAGAAACAAAAGAAAAGAATGCTAGATAATATCACTCCTCCTATGTGACAGTGACTGAAGGACAATCTGACACAGATAAAAAAAAGCGACTTGAAGCAACAGAAATGTGGTTCTACAGAGACGAGATTCTATTGACTGAACATGTTAGCAACGACGAAGTTTTATAGAAAATGGAAACAAAAAAGGACGCAAACTTAACATTAGAAAGAGACAATTGAAATTTTCTCGGGGATAATAATGAGGTAAGAGGGTTTGGAGATGTTGATACTCACAGGCAAAACACCGTATAACCTACTTCGGGAGCTTGAAAAAATGGATGGCTAAATGGCTAAGGGCTTTAGGAGAGATGACTAAAAGACAAAAAATATTAAAAGCTACAAAGGACAGGAAGGGACGTTGTGGAGAAATATGATTGCCAACGTCCAGAAGAGACACGGCATATAGATATTTTACGGCCATTATTACATCGCGGAGATCAGAAATAATTCCGTGACAAGACTTGAAACTTCTCGGGATGTTTATCTTAAACTTGGTTTCATTTGGTTTATTTTGTTTTACTGTATATCACCATCAGTTGGTTATTTAATGCCGACAAAATTTTTACGATTTCGTACGACTGAATATATATTCTTTGTAAGAAATTAGTTTGTTGATCAGGTTTCATTGACGTATTTCTGTAAAGAGGGTTTTTGTCGATAGTCAGATATATTGCTGGTATTTTTTTTCAGAAATGTGTTGCTGGTAATATTTTTTTTCTCCAAAAATGTATTTCTGGTATTTTTATTATAAAAATCTATTTTTTTACTTTAATAGAGCTTTGATCCCAGTTTAGGGCTTCCCTATTTTCCCATATCTGGAACTCTAACAGGTGCAACCCCACGTCGGGGTAAGGTTGGACTTAAGAGCAATTAAGAGGTGGTTTTCACGCCCCTCAACACCTCCCTAACAGAGGCTTTGCTGCCGAATGTAATTTATCGTCATATCCAGGACGAGTTTAAATTTGTGGGTGTTAAATAGTAGTAGTTATATTTATAAGTTATGGAAAGAAAAAAAAAATAACCAGCTGCATATGTTTGAAAATGTGTAATATATCATTTATTTTATTATTCGGCCGTGCCAGTTCGGATGTTCATGAGTCAATTACGATCTGCAGTCCTGCAACATGGTCGTTAAGGTGGCATCCTGTGTCATTACAGAGTAGGTTAATGTAGGTGGTTACTGGGCAACCAACCCGACTTGTGCTTTGGCTAGTTGTCTAGAGCAGTAGATAGTTCGTGTTTTGCGCTTACGCAAGATTGTAGAAATACCAGGGATATAGAGCTGTGATTTAGTTGGATGTTGTATCCAAGAGATGTTAAGTATGGCTCTCAGCATCAGAGTGTAACTTCCATCAAGCTTAGACTCAAGGGGATTTAGTTAATGTCAAAGTAGTGGCAAAATACATACAAACTCGTTTTATGTTTGATTATTGTTGTAGAATCCTTGCCAGCTGCTTGCAACGCTTTGCGAACTTTGACAACAAACGACCGTGAAAATTTCACGAAGCGAGAAAATCTCTAAACCACTATGCTCTTACAGCGTGCCTTTTTATTGGCTGATTTAACTTGATCTTTATCATGATGGTTTTGAAAAGAAATCGTAGAAAAAATTCGAAGAAGTTAGAGCTATTAAAGAGCTGTCCTCAAAAACTTAGAAGCCTGGGATATATATATATATATATATATATATATATATATATATATATATATATATATATATATATATATATATATAATATTAGTGGTAAATATACACATAAATATGCAAAATATATAAATATATATACATACATACATACACATACATAGATATTAGTATAAAAAAAATTCCAAGAGGATAGAATCCAGGTAGAACTCAATGTCCAGGACAGAGTAAGGATATAATAAAAAGGCTTAATATTAGTGTTTAAACTTAGAAGCCTGGGATATGGATATATATATATATATATATATATATATATATATATATATATATATATATATATATATATATATTATCTTAATGACAGGAGGCTGCATTATGCGTCTTAAACTTTTTTTTTAAACCAAAGGAGATATTTTATTTTTAATTTTAGTGAACAATTCTACCTGAACGTTCCTATATACAGTGTAACCCGGATATAAATGAAACCCGGATATAAGAGAGATTTTCTCTGGTCCCAAATTAGAGCCTGTGTTAATGTATACAAACCCCGGATATAAGAGAAACACGGATATAAGAGACTTCTCCGCTCTCGACAACTCTCTTATATCCGGGTTACACTGTACTATCAATTTCAATATATAACGTTATGCCACTGAAAGACAAATTATTTGATGACTGAAGATTCTTTTTATGGATTTATATGAATGAAATCTTTTGGGTATTGGAAACTTTTGCATCAACATAAAATATAAAGCTTTGTACGAAATGCTTTTTTTTTTATTATTATTATTATTATTATTATTATTATTATTATTTACGCGCGATCTGCTTCTTTAAATAAATGGTCTGTTTCAGCGCCCGTGCCGCTGCGAATTGAAAAGCAGAAACAAAGGGATGTTCAAACAAATGTAATTGTTTTTAGCTATCTATTTTCCTGTCAACAATTATCATATTTTATGGTGTTCTTGCTTTCATAAATTGCATGGTTATTGGTTTTCATTCAACGTAAACTTAAATCTAGATATATGCCCAGTCGAAAAATAATGTTATACCGTGTACAGAGAGAAATTTAATAAATACTGGAAAGTGAAATAGATATCGAAAACTGAACACACACACATATATATATATATATATATATATATATATATATATATATATATATATATATATATATATATTAATAAATATACATATTATTCCTCATTAGTAGCACGACTCGGAGTTTCATGTTTCATGCACAACACATTTTTATAGTTTTCGGTACGTTTATTTTAATACATATTTTAATGAAAATATAAGTAATCTCCGTTTATTTTAAAAATAAAATATAAATTCTGTCTATTTCAGATACATATATATATATATATATATATATATATATATATATATATATGTGTGTGTGTGTGTGTGTGTGTGTATATATATATACATATATACAAAAAGAGAATGTTTAACCTCAAGAATGTTTAACATCGAAAAAACATAAGGAAAATTAATTCATTTTAATAATATGTGGAAATATCCACTATTTGTCTGAAGAAGGTCGCGAGGCCCGAAACGCGTGTTGTAAAATTATGGAAAATAAAGCATAATAATTACTCTTTTAAAAAAGAAATCCATTACAACCAAAAACGTTTGCGGTTTCTCTCTTCATTTTAATATATACACTTTTGGCTCTTTGTAACAGTTATAACCTCTATGTAGGGAGATGTTATGACAAAATGAAAAAAAAGTTTACTTGTGCTGCGTTTAGTCCTTTTAAATAATAATAAAAACCCCCAGTAATCCCCTTATAATATATGTACTGCACCAGCACTGTGTCAACCAGATACTTTTATTAAAATTTAATTTATATAACGATCAGTTTCTACTCTACATATACGTACACGTGTGTGTGTGTGTTGAGGGGAAGAAGATATATTTATTTACATATATTTGTGTGTGAAAGTGGTATATATACGTGGAAAATATTCTTGATGTTCATTGCTAGATTTTAATTTCGATTTTTATTCTGGCTTTTTTGTCAAATAATATTTCAAATTTTTAACCGATTAACTACACTAGGAACACCTCTCTTGATATTTGTTAAGTGCGCCAGTAACTGGAATTTCCCCGTAAATTATTGCGGCATTTTTAACGTTGCAACTTTTAATTTTTAATTCTTGAATGGGATCCCAAATGTCATGAAAAACAATCTTTGCTAGCAAATGGTTTCAACGATATCATTGAAAATATAAAAATTACTGATAAAAATTCAAAGTAATGTTACAATACTTCATCTATGATGTGTTTTTCCTTTCATTTTATTTGTACAAACGCAGCATCAACGCAATGATCTTCCGGGTTTTTTCTTCTTTCGGAGAAAAAATATTTGGAAAGTGACGCGTTCTGACGAAGGAATAAATTTGAATTTATTTTTCTTGGTCAATAGTGCTTTTGGGGACTAAATGGTTAGTGGAAAACCTATAATTGGGCGCCTTGTCTTCTACAAAGTAATTTCCCCACCTAGAGAAGACACCTTAAATTATAAAATTAAAAATAAATCCAAACGTATCCCTCTAGTAACCACTTTTCAAAACCACTCTACCTCCACTATCCCAGATAATCAAAAGTCGCCGGGAAATACTACATATCAAACCAAACCTAAAAACTTTGTTTGAGAAACCCAGCCTTTTAGCATATCGTAGACCAAAGAACTTTGAGGAAATTATAGGTAGTAACCAAATTTCAGACGATAAGGTAAGATGTAATAGACCAAGAATAAAAACAACAGGATTTTCTCAACCATGTAACAACAAAAAGAACCTTTGTTGTAACCACATTAGACATACCAATTCGTTCACTAGCTCAGTCACTAAGACTACTTTCAAAATCTACCACTACTTTCAAAATCTATCACAACTCTAACTGTAGAAGTCATAACATGATTTACCTATATGAATGCACGCTATGCCAAAAACAATATGTGGAAAAGTCTGAATGGCCCTTTCACTACAGAATTAATAATTATCGAAATCGGATCAAATCGGCTCCCCACGAAAGATTATTACCTGTAGAACAACATTTCCGCCTAGAAAAACATGATTTTAATAGCCATGCAACATTCACTAATGAAAAAAATAAATAAATAAATAAAAAAAAAATAGAAATAAATAGAAAAGATAACCTTAGAAATATATGAGAGGAACGTGAAGACAAATGGATTTTACGATTAAAAAACATTTTGTCCGAACGACAGACTAAACAACACAGATAGAATTAATATATAATCTCATACATCAACCCACACACTTACAGTTCTCTATCATATTAGACAGACATGCTTGGAGAGGTGTTCAGTTATGCCACACACACACACACACAGACACACACACACACACACACATATCTATATCTATCTATCTATCTATCTATCTATCTATCTATCTATCTATCTATCTATATATATATATATATATATATATATATATATATATATACACACCCGAAAAAAAGAAACAAACTAAAAGATAGCACACAAATCCCCTTCTCAGTAACCAATAAAGATCTCAGAATGTCTAAGGAGGTAATACTGACATTCAGCAGCCTCTACTTAAAAAAAAAAAAAATTGAAAGAGTTCGTTTGACACGATAAAAAAACAAATGAAAACTACAAAGTTCACTTTCTTCGTTCACTAGCTCAGTCGCTAAGACTACTTTCAAAATTTCATTGATACTAACAAGCAGGGATTTTTCTCCTGATCATGGCCATTGCTGGCCGAATCCAGTCGTGGAACCTAATTTAAATAAAAAAAAAAAAAAAAAAAACATTAATATACAATCAAATTGTGTCGGAAATTTTAACACACGCACACACACACGCACACATATGGTGTGTTTATAAAATAACAAATACGCAAAAAATTGCATTTCTCTCTGCGGCGCCTGAAGAGATCGGATGTCTAGCCATACTGAGGAACTGTGATACAGCGAAACAGTCTCTCAGTGGATCTGTGGATGATGGTATATATATATATATATATATATATATATATATATATATATATATATATATATTAAATAAAAACAGACCACTTTAAGGTTCCATGTAATAAATTATTTCACCACAGCCCTTTTAAAAGGACTGCGGATCACCAGACTTTACTTCCAAATATAATATATAAATCATATATATATATATATATATATATATATATATATATATCCAAGTATATGATTGGTGTATAGGGAATAAATTCCAATAGCCAACAATTACTATTCTTAAAAGAGTGCTCAATAAAGAGTAGAGCGAATATAATTATTTATTTAAAAATTATAACATAAATATGTTATAAAATCATTACAAAAATAGCCAAATAGCCATAGCCTGTGGTGTCTTATCAAGTGATGATGTTGAATGTAGAATATATATATATATATATATATATATATATATATATATATATATATATATATATATATATAGATAGATAGATAGATAGATAGATATAATTCGAATCAGAAAGGGACAGCTGAAATTTCGGGGACGCGTAACGAGAGAAGAGACCTTGGCGAATTAAACACTCATGTGACATTTTAAAGTTAATACGGGTGAAAGGAAATATGGTGCAACCTACCTAATCAGCTTATATAAATGGATGGGCTTTTAAGGAGACAAACGTTGCTGATAGATAGAAAAGGATAGAAAGTTGGGGATCGCTAACAGTCTTAAGGGACATCATGTGATTCTATCGCGTTTAGAAATAAAATATTAAATGTAAATATTTGCATTATCTTTTCCTCTTTCAACGTGAGTTCCATTATCAGTATTTCAAAGTTCGGTGAACAATATTTAAATGACGCAGATATCAGTCCGAGAAAAATGATGAGCTGATTAGTTTCATTAAATCTTACTGGTAATTTCCATCCTCTCTGTTTCGGTGACAATGAACGCCACGGTAAAAATTGAAACGGTCTGCTTAGTGATTGGAGGTGCTACACATTTCTTGCTGGCGCAAGTCGTCATTAATCGACCCAAGCAAATTCCACCACCCCACGCCAAATAATTTCCTACGATGATTTCAGTAGTAGGTAGGCATTTGCTCATTTGGAAAACTATCGCAATATAATCTTCCATCAGTTAAATTCACCACCAAATTTATTGAAGCTTCGTAAATAACAAGATTCAAAATATATTCTAATTTAGAAAACATTCAAAGGTTATAATAAATTATAACCTATATTTTGTTAAACAAAAATAATAAAAAATACATATTAAACCTAAAAAGTAAATGAAAATAAAAAATGAAATTAAAAATATTATTTATATTAAATAATGAAATTGATTAAGTAATTTAGAAGTTAAGATAAAAATAATAAAAAATAATATTAATAATTAAAAAAATAAATTATTTATATTAAATAATTAAAAGAAATAATAAAAAAATAATGTAATATATAAATAATAATTAAATTTCAAAATATTTAACTATATTAAAAATAAATTTCCCATAATGAAATATTTTATAAAAATATGAAAATATAAATATGAAAAATGAAGAAAGAATTTGTTTTAAAGATTTTTTTTTGTTTTTTTTTAAGGTTTACCGGCTCCAGCATACCCAGGATAAAGAAAAGCTAGTAAAAAATGATGTTCAGTACAATAAAGATAGAGATAACAGTTGGAATTACTAGAATAGAATAACGTGTGTAGACGCTTTAGAATCTGGTATTTTACAAGCACACATCATTTTTGACATATGCGAGAAAAAAAAACATTATCGTCACTTATGCGCAAACTGTAATTAAATCCGAAGTTCTCAAGCAGCTTTTAATATATGGATATGTGTAGATAAAGATAGAAGGGTCAACTGAAGTCTATTTCTGTCTAGATTTCTGGGAGGTGATGTTATCATTATTTATATTATCTATATTCAGACAATTGTCCTTATCTTTTTTTGTTGTTAGCCCAAGGTTTCAGTCGTTGCCCCACCTCCGGCTTTCATCAGGTGTATGTCGCTCCGTGTAAATTACAGAGGATACCGAACTGAAACCTTTATCTAGTATACGGAGGTAGATTGTTTTCGTTTCATTCTCCATGTTTACGGATATCTAGTCTGTTTCTTATTTGATTCTGCTCAGTTATTGCTGAACACTTTTCCACTGAATCCAAGTACCCACTGCTCGGGCCAGGGATTAAACTCACAAATACCTTGTTACTAAATTCACGAGCAAACTATTTAATCCCCTAGGCTATTTCCCGACTTAATAGACTAAATAAAGGGTTCCGTTCGACATGTGAATGCGAATAAAAGCATTGGTTGAAGCAATCCAATGACTTGACCCACAGACTTATGAGTTCACAGCAGAGGTGAACAAAAACATATAGATTTGAATTGAGTCGTTTACGTGCCATGCGTGATACACACTAAGGCAATTATGTATCTTTCGATACATGACTGACTAGGCAGATTTTTCGCGCATTAGGTTGCCATTCCTTTCTGCGGTAGACCAGTTGCCATCCAAGGCTATAGAACCCGGTCTGTCTTGCTATTTACCCATAGCTGGGGGAGGAGAGAAGAGGATTCATAACTTACCCAAGGGTATTAGCACGTAAGTGAATGTAATGGCTTTAAATGGAATTCGAACTCGGCTATCCGATTCCTCAATACGAGCCGTTATCCATTACTCCACCGTGCCTACCCCGGTGAACTAAATAAAAGGTTCGGTTCGATATATCCCTGAGGAAAGTCAGTGGGTGGGCACAACGGTCGAAAATCTACGAAAACAACAAAAAAGTTTGGGGAAATAGTCCGCATGTAAATATTGTAAATCATTCTCCATATATCTTTGATGTTTAAGAGTCCAGTTGAGAAATATCTGCATGTTTCGGCCAATATGGAGACAAATTTGCCATCATGGAACGAAGACATTTCATATCAATGATTCAACAGATGAAGATGCCAAACAAGATATGCACAAACAGAGGCAACAAGAACGAATGCACAACTCGAAAACCACTAAACAATTTCCATGTATTGTATGTAGAAAAATATCTTTCAAGGATTAGACTTCCAAGCCATCAAAGAGAATGTTTTGGATCTCATCCCGTCAATGAGAATCGGCGATGATGAAGGGCAAAGAAAGATACGGATAAATAGTGGAAAAATATCTATGTATATAATAGTAAAGAATATAAACTGTAAGTAAGTGTATATGTCTGCATGAGTGAAAGGGTCTTAAACAAACGTGCAAGGAAATAGGTAAGAAACGAAGTGTTTGGAACTAAAAGAAAGAAAGTTTAAAACAATTAAAGAAAGATAGATTGTGAGTAACAGGGATAGAAATTGACATATAAGGATAGGTATATCGAGATATAGATGTACTGTAAGAGAGGAAGGAAAGGAGAAAGAGGGAGAGAGAGACTAAAGCGATAAAGATATAATAAAAATGTTTACACTATTTACATTGTTCGGACTGTTGTCCTCATCTTTATTATCATATTCACGACGTTTCGGCCGTTGTACGGCCCGGCCTTCTTCATTTGATATACTTTGGATTTTTGAAACGAACCCTTATTTAGTCTACGGAAGTAGATTGTTCTAGTTCTACGTGTCATGCCTTTTCTGCATATGACACAGTGGATAAAAGCGTTGGTTGAAGTAATCCAGAACAGCGGCCGAAACATAGTGAATATGACAATAAAGATGAGGATAACAATCCAAACAATGTAAACAGTTCCAATGCCTCATCTCAGAATTATAGACAGATGTTGATAGAATTAAAGGTTATGTCTGATGAAAGACTACAGAGAAAAGATTAAAAGATCCCGAACTACCGCCAGTCACGATGAACGGATATCCCTTCGAGAAGGCCCCATGCCTTGAGAAGATATTGCGCCTTAAACTCACACCTAACCTCAAGTGGAACCCCTATATGCGATCCATCGCTAAAGATGCGGTTAAAATGAACATCTCCCTGTAAAAATCCAGTAAGTAAATGACCCCTCCTGCTATCTTCTACCTTTACTAGCCAGATCAGACCGAAAATGGAGTACTGTTGCCATATTTGGTTGCGAGCGTCCCATACCTCACTTTCCAGTCTTGATATAGTTCCAAAGCTTCTTCAAGTCCTTGTTGGAGAAGAATTATTTTCCAACCTCCAACCTCTCTCTTATTGGCGAGATGTAGTGAGTCTCTCACTACTCTATCGCTACTATCATGGAAAGTACTTAAACGAACTATATTCCTTGGTTCCACTAGGTCAGATCTTCACGGCTTAGTAGCAAACGAGCCACATTCCCTCAGTATTCCATCGGACAAATTCTTCCTGCGAACTTCTCTGTGAAACAGACTCCCAAGATGATGTTTTCCTTATCACTACAATCTTAACCTGTTCAAGTCTAGAGTCAACCGTTATCTTTCTCTCTTATCCATATAAACTACCCCTTACCGTAACCTTTTACCTCGACTGGCCCCCGGGTCTTGCACAGGGTGAATCTTACAGAAAAAAAAAACAAAAAACGACAAAATATGATAGATGCTATTTGATACTGTTGATAAACACAGAGGGAAGGATGATAAGTGACTAGTAAGAGGCAGAAGATGATTTAAAGAACGCTAAAGAATTACAGTGTTTTTCACTCTAACTATTCAACGTTCTTTAAGAAGAGAAATCGAGAGCGACATTCAAAGTGGAGGCTGACTGAACGTCAACAATATCAGAAGAAAATTTACAAATTATTATATTTATACAAGCTTTTGAGGGGAAGTTTTAAGTTGATAGAGAGAGGGGGAAGAGAAAGACGGTAGATATGATGCGTGGTTTTCTCGTCTGCTATCAAGCTCTTTAGTCACTTTATCACACAATCTCCGGATTAAATGAACAATTGTGCCGTTCTTAAAGTATCCTTTAAAAGTTAATTAAAAAAGATAAAATAAGAAATATTGAGCTTTAATTTTTCTTATTCAATCACTATTAAAACTAGAACGACGAAGGAAGTAATATTGCAATATGTTTCACGGGTGGCGTATCGGATGCTTAATTGAAAACACAAATTAATTATTCAGTGGCCTTTGATTTAAACATTGGCTAATCAAATACAAATATCTCACGATCTAAGAATGATTTGTATCAGATCATCTTGCTGACTGTTGTGTGATGGCAAGCATCCAAATGGCGACTTTAAATATGATCTTAATAGCGCGTTCAGCAGCCCTAAGTACACTGATATCGAAGGAGACCCAGGCAAGACTCTTCACTAGCCAAGTCTAAAGCGTTTCTTTTACTTTTAAGTATATATATATATATATATATATATATATATATATATATATATATATATATATATATATATTAATTTAAATTAAAAAAAAAAACTTAAGGATCCATTGATTATATTTTATTTCCCCAGGAAAGTGTTTTTTTCTAGTTCCTCAGATCACACTTCCAAGCATAAAAAAATGGTTTAAAATTTACAAATTATTATATTTATACAAGCTTTTGAGGGGAAGTTTTAAGTTGATAGAGAGAGGGGGAAGAGAAAGACGGTAGATATGATCGAAATAGAGAAGGAATGGTGAGATAGGAATAATTTTAAATATATATATATATATATATATATATATATATATATATATGAAAGTGAACATTATATTCATATATATATATATATATATATATATATACATATACACACATATATATATATGGATATATATATATATATATATATATATATATATATATATATATATATATATATATATATTGAAATCAACATGATATTGAGCACTTTATTCCATAAATCTAGCATACCTTAATCATATATTTTTTCATATATATATATATATATATATATATATATATATATATATATATATATATATGTATATATAGGTGTGTGTGTGGTAAATAGCGGACTAAGATTAGTTCAATTAAGGCACATTTAAGCACACACGAAAACTTACCAAACTCCACCCGTAACATACTTGTAATAAATACAATTATAATAGCTCATCTACATGTAAAACATGGCTAAAAACGAAACGAAAACGAAAAAGCCAACAGCCAATAATATTGTCAATAAATACGGCCACAGTGTCCTGTGTTTGTAAAAAAACAAAACAATTGCTATCACTCTAGAAAGATATATAACAATTTACTCATGTAGATGTAAAAAAATATGATAATGACTAATAGAATAGCTGAAAGCACTCGGATATATGGAATATTCACACACTATTTATATATTTTATATATATATATATATATATATATATATATATATATATATATATATATATATATATTTATATTTATATTTATATATATATATATATATATATATATATATATATATATATATATATATATATATATATATATATAATATAACATAGTATGATGTAATTTTATATAATTTACTTATCAACAAACAGTATTTAGAAAAATATGACACACCGGAAAATTTCTTGTGACGCGTTTTATTCGTGGGGATTTCTTTGGACTGGGCTTTGTTTCGTGCGCATGTGTAGAAGTGGCAAAGTCAACAAAACCCAATCAGATGAAATCCTAACGGATGAAACACGTCTCAAGAAATCGTCCAGTTTATTGTATTGTATTGTATTGTATTATATATATATATATATATATATATATATATATATATATATATGCACACACACACGCACACACATATATATATATAGGGCGTCACTAATACTTTTTCCAATTTGTCATATAGCTTTTCTTTCAAAACTGTTCTTGCTGCAAAAATATTTATATATCATTCTCCCATATATATATATATATATATATATATATATATATGTGTGTGTGTGTGTGTGTGTGTGTGTAATTTCTATATATATATTATTTATATATTATATATGCGTGGTACTTAAGCGCTCAATATCAGTGATAGAGCTAACATGTGTTCGCAGTGGCGTGAAACCCAAGGTCACAAACTCACATCAATGCAACTCAGTATATATATATATATATATATATGGCTTAGAAAAAATAATGTGTTTTCAATTCCGGCATTTCCGGATAATTGTAAACATCAAACCGACAGGAAAGCTCAGCAGTTTAAATCTTTACCTTGCTTTTTAACTTAATTAAGCCATTATTTATCTTCAGGTAAAAGAGGACAAATAGTTGGAGCTTCATTAGCAAGAAGGTCTGTGACCAAAACGTCTGAATTATTGAATGTGTCAGACAGAATCTGTAGTGTCCACGGTTATGCCATCTTACACAAAACAAAGGCAAACCATCATCAGCAAAGATTAATGGTGGACGGACACAGAAGTTGACGGAAAGAGACCGACGATCTTTAAAACGAATTTGTGTAAAAATATCTGAAAACTACCGCAGGAAATATGACATCAGAAATCATTACTCAGAAACTCCACAAAACTGATATCCACGGAAGGGCTACAATTCTTAAATATCAGATCACAAAGTTGAACGCCTATTTACGAAAAAATGGTGTGATGATCCCAAAAATTGGACTCTCGATGAATGGAAAAAAGTTATTTGGTCTGATGAGTCTTCTTTTACTTTATTTTCTACAAATAATTCTGGAGAACATCGCGTGAAGATTCTGGTTAAGATTACATAGTCCCGTCTGTTCAACATGGCGGTTGCTCAGTAATTATTTGGGCAATTTCTTGGCATTCTTCTGGTCTTATCATCACTCTTAATGGAAGAATTGCAGGAGAAAGATATCTCGACATTCAATGACAATTCTTTATAATGTCTACCATACTCTTGCTAGAATGTGCTATATTCCAAGATGATAAATGCACCCATACACACTACAAAAAGTGAAGTCATGATTTCAGGAGCATTATAATATAATTAAATATCTTCCATTACCAGCAAATTCACCTGATTCAACATAATTGAGCCATTATGGGGAGTTTTAGAACAGAGACTGAGGAACAGATTTCCTCATCCATTATCACTGAAGCAATTCTCCAAGATTTTGATTGAAGAATGGGATAAAATTCCACTGGAAACAATTCTAAACTTCTTTGATTCAATTCAAACGGTGAATTAAATCATTTTTGGACGCTAATGGAGGTCCAACATATTTTTAGTCAGTAAATAAATGTTTAAGCCAGGTATTCACATTATTTTATTTAACCCATATATATATATATATATATATATATATATATATATATATATATGTGTGTGTGTGTGTGTGTGTGTGTGTGTGAAAATATATAGAAAATAGGAAAGAACTCGTTAGGTAAATAGTCCAAAGTTCTTTAGTATTTTTGCTATTATTTTTAAAAAGACAGTGCTCGATACAAAAGTAGGGCCTAAATATAATTATTTATTTAAAAATGTGATTGCTTCGCTACATAAGAGTTCTCATGTTTCAAAACAAGAGCCGAAAATTTCAATATAAGTAT
Source organism: Acanthosepion lycidas (assembly GCA_963932145.1). Taxonomy (NCBI): domain Eukaryota; kingdom Metazoa; phylum Mollusca; class Cephalopoda; order Sepiida; family Sepiidae; genus Acanthosepion; species Acanthosepion lycidas. The sequence continues at coordinate 86,285,888 of OZ010572.1, read as the reverse complement.
TGGAATTAAATTGAATTAAAGTACCTTGCTCTGTTCCATTTTCAAGCGAAATATTGGAATAACTAATTCTTTAATTTTACGCATATTCATTATTAAAATTAAAATTACTATGGTAACAGCTATGACCAATTATTTAAATAAGGAGCGTAAGGGTCAATAATTTGTATCAATATCTCAGTTGAGGTCAAGTCAGGGTATGGTTGGGGTGTCAAATTTAAAGCGAAATATGACATTGTCTAGTCTGGTTAACCGTTGTCTATGGAGATTTATTTATTTTTTTATTTTATTTTCTTTCCTGAAAGGGTTTTGTGTATATATAATTGTCATAATTAGCTAATATTTGTTTTTTGACGACTTCATAAAGGTTTTTTTTTTATATGATTGGGTAGTGATTTTAAACTTTTTATTTAAACTATGGGTTTTAAAGTTTGTATTTCTTATTTGTTTGTGTTTTATGCTAATTATTCAATGCGAAAATTTGATGATGTCGGAAAAAAAAACCGTTAACTCATGTCTATTGTTCAATAAATTTCCATTATTTAGAAACTTGATAATGTGTAGTTTTTCATGTAGGCATAAAGGGTATGGGTCATCCCAAGTTTTACAAGCTCGAGTTTTGTTTATAATTTTCCATTTTACTTTTGGAGTTTTATTCATTTCCTTCAAATGCCAAAAATATTTAGATAGAGATGTCTGATTTCTTTTATTAATATTGTTGAAGGAGCTTTTATGATGTCTCCACCTGGTTTTAAATTCATTCTTCGTAGACCCAATGTATATCATGTTAGTGTTAGGACTCTCAATGGATGAGATAGTACATGGTACATTGGTACAGATTTTACGCGGCATATATTTTCCAATGGGCAGTTTTTCGGGTTTCTACAATCACATAATTTTTCACTATTTTTGTCTAATTTAAGTGTAGCGTTTTTATTAATACTATTCTGTCATGGGGGTTTATTCAGGATTTTATTATTGTGTTTTTTTATTATACTTTCTAGATTTTCAGTGCAACTGTAACTTAATTTTAGGGTGTTTTTATTAAAGGTTTTACTAATTCTGCTATTTGTTGGAAACTGTTTTTCAATTAAGGCTAGGAATTTTATGTCCTAGCTTAATACTAACCATTTGGTTGAAAGGAGGGGTATACAAAATGTTTTTTGTATACAAAATGTTTTTTCTTTTCCAGTTTTTCTTCTGGTTAGTACAATTGTTTCTATAATTGATGTTAGCATTTTTGTTTCCACTATTTTTTAGGGCTGCGTTATAAAAATTACTGTGTTGTTGGAATATTTCTTTATTAGCGGAGTTAATGCTGATTCTTTTCTCTATTGATGAGGCTATATGCTTAATTATGGATGGGGGGTGATTTAGGGTGTATATACAAGGGATTAGGTTTTCTATAACGTAGGTATGTGTTGTTCATTAAATCCAGAGTTACGTCGAGGAAGTTTATCCTTTTTTATTTTGTACAGACGCTAGTTTTTAAATTGAGGTTTCTAAATTCACTATATATAATCTTTCTAATTTTCTCTATTTTAAAATTTATATATATATATATATATATATATATATATATATATATATATATATATGTATGTATTTGCATGTATATGGCCGCGCGGTTAGAACGTTCGTTTTCTGACCATGAGACATCAGTATAAATCTAAAAACGGTTGATTTGCCAGGAAGGAAACCTCCTATATGCTGTAAAGGGACGATCCCAGCGTGCGACACCTTTGGAAAATGCCTGAAAACCATCCCACGGGTTGACACAAGCCTTGTGAGTGAAATTAGGAAGACAGAACATTCTGGGGCAGTCGATAGCTGTGCTAGCACGGAGTCACAAGTCATCGTAACCGAGAGTTTGAGTGTGCTGGCCTTGTTCAAGTTGTTGATCACGCTAAATAACACACTTTCTCCCAGGGTCTGCTCAGCATAGTTGCAGTATAAACTACAGGTGGGCTCTTTGGGTGTTGAACAAACACAAATGTGCCTGAGTGAGTGTCTGCAATAGGGATTGGAAAAGCAATCCCTATTGCAGACGTCCGTGGCCAGCTATTATATATATATATATATATATATATATATATATATATATATATGGTACGATTGATAAATTGTCAAATATATATATATATATATATATATATACATATATATATATATATATATATATATATATATATATATATATATATATATATATATATATGTACAGGGTGCGGCTGGTATTTGAAGATAGATTTTATGGATTAGTAAAAAAACTTGCTGAACAAATGAATATAATTATATTTGATTATAAACAAGTAAACATATGAAATTTAGTTAACTATTATTTAATTTTGTTCAATAAAACCACCACCAGCATCAATGACTGCCTCTACACGAGGTTGAAATCGACTGCAAGCTCTGATTAATTGGTCCTTATTTATGTCAGACATTACTCGAACTATTGCAGCTTTAAGAGAGTCTTTGGTGTTATGAGGCTGTTTATTAGCTTTTTTCTCAACAACGCTCCACACATAATAGTCTAGTGGATTGAAATCTGGAGAGTTAGGAGGCCAAATGTTGGGTGTGATGTGGTCGTACAAATGGTCAGCGATCCATTCTTGTGTTCTTAGAGCTTTGTGGGATGAAACCGAGTCTTGCTGGAATATGTAAGGCCTGCCGTTGCATATGTTGTCATTCCAGGGCTTGGCAAATGTTTCTAGTACCTCAATGTAAGCAGCAGCATTTACTCTAAGACCTCGTGGAAAAAAGTGTGATGTCATAACAAGTCCTTCATTGCTAACAACACCAAATAGCATAACACTTGAAGAAAATTTTGTGCGCATCACTCTTGGCACCTCGGAAGGATCTGAACAAAGCCATCTGTCATTTCTTCTGTTTTTCATCTTGATCAAAATTTTTCTCATCTGAGAAAAAACAAATCAAACCAGCTTCTGAAGATTTTTAAGTTTGTTTAAGAGCTTTTTGGATCTGTTTGAACGCTTTTCTTTTTTTTTCTGACATGAATTGACCTCTCTTCATCACGTAGGATTTGTATCGAATGTCTTCAGGAACACTCCTTCTGATTGTTTTTTCAGACACTTGCTGCTTTTTGTCAGTTGACCTCATTGATTGACCTCGGTTTTCATCAACTGTCTGCTTGACTTCCCGAATAAATTCGAATGTTCTCTCTTTATCAGAACGTAAAAAATGTCTTTTACGTTTTGATACAGACATTGGGTAACTGTCAGCGTCTTCTAACTATTTTCGTATCTTGCGGACAAACGATCTTGCAAATCCAAATCGCTATGATCAGTCTTTAATGCCACAATCACAACATGTCTTTTCATTTCATTTGTTATCATAGGGTTTGCTATTCTTGATTTCTGAAAAATAAAAGCATTAGAAGTTAGTGGGAAGAAGTATTAATCTTAAACTGTATGTCCTCAAATACCAGCCGCATCCTGTATATATATATATATATATATATATATATATATATATATATATATATATATATATATATATATATATATATATATATATATATATATATTGTGTGTGAGTGTAATATATACATATATATATATATATATATATATATATATATATAAATAGAAATCTACCAGTAAAAAAGAATTCTCTTATCACTACATTTGTACATAAACGCAGAACCATAAAATTTAAATTCAAACTCAGCGTTGCGACTGCACGTTCCAAAACAATAACACATTTCTCATCGCATTTTTCGGACTACATCTCTATTTTCGTTGTCCACTTATTACTGAGAGTAAAAACAAGAACAAAATCTATTCCATGTCTGAGGATGTCTGTAGGAACAGACGAAAGCTTGTAAAAATAATAAGACCTTATGCAACTGAAATTTATAAAACAAGGATCTTTCATTCATAAACAGGTTCGGTGTTTTTGTATATTATTTGAATTGTTCGCGAAGATGGATTTCTCGCCAATTAAATTATTAACCTTTGTATTTGTTTTTTGTATGAATAATTCATGAATTTGTAAATTAATTGCACCTTTATTGAAATTGATATAAATACATATATATATGTATATATAAAACATTTTAAATTTAAAAAGTCTGTTCTTGAAAACATTAGGCTCTATATAAGTTTTTACATTTTTACATTTTTTAATGCTTAATACTTCTGTACATCTTGGTATAGCTGATGTAATATATACGTTTATATATATATATATATATATATATATATATATATATTAATATAAACGTATATACATGTTTATATATATATATATATATATATATATATATATATATATACGTTTATATTAACCTATATATTAATATAAACGTATATATATATATGTTTATATTATTATATATATATACGTTTATATTAACACACACACACACACACACACACACAGATATATATATATATATATATATATATATATATATATATATATTATAAATCTATATATGTTACTGTAAACGTATATATTACTTTAAACATGTAATGTATATTCCTATTACATTATTTTACTGGATACATGTGTTTGAGTAAACATACAATTTTTTAACAAACAAGCAAAAAACTGTTGACTATTTTTGCACACTTTATGTCCAGAAAAGAAACCAGTTGTACTAATGCAAGATAAAGTTAATACAATCTTTAATCGCAGTAGCTTGTCAGTCGTCTTGCTTTTTTTCTCCATATCGCATTCTCTCATGACTCTTTAATAAAAGATTGTTAAACATTTCCTACTTTTTCTTTATTCTATCATTCTTCCGGATTCCGATTCATATTTAATCTGTATTTGATCCGAATTATTTATATTTATATATATATATATATATATATATATATATATATATATATATATATGTGTGTGTGTGTGTGTGTGAATACGTATAATTTTGTCTCCTATGACAAATGATAATTGTCTTGATATATATATATATATATATATATATATATATATATATATATATATATTAGTAGTATTTTCTTCTAACTTTTTGCAAGATGAAACAAAGTCTGGGTTAATAAAATATCTATTTCTAATGTACACTGACATGGGCGCTTCCGAATAAAAGAAGTGTTAACAATTCTTTGAATATAAATGTATCAGTCCTACTTTTAGTAGAATGCATTTATTATATTCTCGTAGTATATGAAATTTGAACCCACATATTCCCTTCCGGTTTGGGTTGATATTAAAACAACGGCTTTACCATCTGAGCAACTACGCCCATCCCAGCACTAATAACGGCATTGGCGTTTGTGTTGTTCGCTGACGTTTCTTTGAAACGAAATGGTCAGTGACCTCCGTCTTTTATCCCCAATCGGTCAGGGGTTTGCATGTGTTCGCTCCAGTTAGCTTGGGGCTGCCACCGAATATTTGATGACCCAGTGGACCATCACGCAAAGGCGCTGCGGGGCTTGCTATCCCAAGAAACCAAATTGCCACAGTTGAATCTAGGTAAGGAAGTGGACTATTAAAATAGAGCAAAGAGTTGAGTCAAGCTGAGTCATTATTGAAATCTCAGTGGTTGACCGTGAGAATGAGCTATCCAATCGGCGAACGACCGTTTTGAATAAGACAAAATAGTAATATGTCACTGGTACATTAAAGGAAAACTATTAGTATTGCATGGATCTGCCTGGTGGCTGAGACGATCACGTTTTAACTTCCTATTTTTTCCGGGTAAAGACTAAAACAATGCAAATATTCAAGTTGCTGAGTGTATTTGTGACATTATTCATGGGGTACCTAAATATTAGGTTGGTGCAAAAATAATGACGTAATAATGTCGTTTTTTAACGTATTTTTTAACGTCAAAAAACAACATTATTACGTCATTATTTTTGCACCAACCTAATAGAAGAGGATAATTTATGTGTTTTCTGTTTTAAGGCCTGCAGTAAAGTCTGTGAAATGAGGTTTCAAAAGCAGCCACCCACTTGACCAAACAAGAATAAAATAGTACATAAGCAAAATAAATCTTTTGGGCATTTCGGCGTGGTATAATAGCAATGTTATCTCGCTCGATCAATTACAACTGAATAGTGAGTTCTAATTCCACTGGTGCTCCATACTTTCAGCCTTGTGCCACGTCAAAGCTAAGCTTAGTAAACCACAACAAATGAAACTTTTCAGAAACAAGGTACAAAAAAGCCACACGTTCATGGCTTCTGGTCACTGGCTTACATTCGCAGTTAGGAGGGAATTTGTGACAAACTGTTCGTTGATGATCGTCGAGGTAGTTCCAATGCCGCCTGACCGTTCTTGCTGATCAAATGGGAAGGCTGATCTATTAGTCTGTGATGTCAGAAGGGGCAAAGATTATCCAGGTGTCACCTATCTAGCTATCTACCTACCAACATAGACCGTTAAAAAAATCAATGAGATAAACTCCTAAATATATTGGAAATAGGGTTTTTGTTTATCGTAATGGCGTTTATTTTCACTTTTCGTTTCCTTGATATTTGTTACATTCTTTTCAAACAAAAAGAAATATCTAAACCACCTCGAAACCAATTGACAAAAAAATCACTTACATAGCCGATAGCCATTTTGAGTACGCGACTCTGATATCGATAAAAACTGACCCATTAATCGTTGAAGAACTTCACACTGAAACCAGAATCAGACATATTTATCTTAGTATATCAATATCAAAGACTACTAAAGTGTATTTAGCAGGCAATTATTTTAAGGAATAGGATAGATGCAAAGTATCAATAAACTGGGAAAATTCTAGAAGTAAATGAGGTACCCAACTTATTGTTAATTGTATTTCTATTACATATTTAATAAATTTATTAATCACTCGTTTTACGTGGAGAATTTGAAAATGCTTGCCAAAAATCATAATCAACTAGAAAATATATTCAGAAGAGTAAATTCATTCAGTAACGAAATTACCATAAAATCTCTGCTCAGACAAATGTGATAAAAGGAACTTTTAAGCGAGGAAACTAGGTAGAGACAATGACTATAAAACTTGATAAAGAAACAGTGATTCGTGAACTGGATCAGAACGAGGAGTAGAAATATTTTGGAACCAAAGAGAGACAAAGGATTGAACCAGCAACAGTGAAAGAAAAAAAGTAATTAGGGGCGACTAAAAAAAAAAATAAAATAAAAAAACTAAACAAAATGTTGAATAAAGTTTGAAACGCGAATGCAGAGAGTCTGTACCTAACTTGAACAACTGAACTGATCCACCAGAACCAGAAGTGTTTATCCTAGCAGGTCAAGATCAAAGCTGGCTAAGCAGATCTCACCAGGCAAATATTTAAGGAAAGTAGTCGATCAAATGTATCACTTCTGTCACAGCTGTGTGGAGCCATCCCTGATATTTCTACAATATTACGTGAACGCAAAATACCCTGTGCAGGACACTACAGGCGAGCAAAACCTATGATTGATGTATTGCTCTGGACATCCAGCTATAGTGCAAAACGGGATATTCACCCATCAACCATGTACATTGACCAGCTATGTTATGACACAGAATGCCATCCTAATGATCTTCCCGATCTTGATGCCGGATTGGGATGGTTGACTTGATAGACTCATGAACGTACGAGATTGCTCGACCGAATAAAATAATAAAAATACACTGGAGAGTCTATTGTTGATGTAATGCTGTACTGCAGCATCAAATAAATTAAAACCATCAACGAACAGGGCCGAGCAATATCTTGACTGGAAGATATGTTAACATTATATATATATTATATAGAAAATGGCATCACAATTTCTAGAAACTGATGGCGTTTCCTTCCTCTAGGACTTCCCTATACAGACTGTCCATGCTATACAAGCCATCAGACCAGTTATTGGCGTATGACTTCAAAGAATATGTAAATGTTGCTATAAAAGATATGATCGTTCATCTGATTCATAAAAACGCTTCTGCGAAGGTATTTGATACGTTTCTGTAAATAGTATTTACAATAATGTGGCATATAAACCCAAGCATTATACCAGGATTTGTAGGATTGCTAAGAAGCATTAAGTAGCATCCTGGTAGACATAAAAAAAATGACAGGATGCCGATCTTTATCTGAAATACAAAAAAATGCTTTAATGAGTACTTATGAAAAACTTTCAATAACGCCTTAAAAAATTTACTTTGTTGGTAAAGAATTGGTAAATGATTGTATCAAGCAGCAAATAAAATAATAATAATAATAATAATAGTAGTAGTAGTAGTAGTACTGATATTAATGATGATGATGTTGACAATTAAAAAATGTGACACATGAGGACATCAATAATTACAGTTGGAGTTGGAGCCCGTAAATTGATTAGAAAAGGTTCCGATAGACTCATTGAAAGGATTCCTGGTAGACAATGACAGCTGAAGAGTTTTATCTATGCAAAATGTGTGTGATCTTAGGTTTTATTTTGTTATAAAAATACTCAGTGGAAAATGTCATGAAGCCATTTCTGACCTTAGGTCACTTGTTGGGACCCAGAAATCAAAGATAATGTTGAGATGATGATGATGATGATACAACACTTAAAGAACTGCACAATTCATGAAAAGATAAAAAAAAGAAAAGACAAGAATTAAACATAAATTGCCCTCTTCTCTAAGTATTGAAAAATATTGGAAGAGTTACATTAAGCATTTTCTCTATCTATAAAAGGCAGGATGTGTGTGTGTCTCTGTGTGTGTGTGTGTGTGTGTGTGTGTAACGAATGCACGGCCGCAATTTTCGACGGATTTGCACCAAAATTTACATGCACATGCTCCAAATTAGTAGGAAGGCCAAGAGAAACTTTGCATTTCCTAACACCCATCGATAGTGGAAATAATCGATTTTTTTCCATGCTTCTACGGCACTTTTCACGTAGTTTGTGGCCATTTTCTACTGTCCAGAGTGAGAGCCTATAGTTGGCTGCCACGAATAGGCAAGAAGATTCTATTGGCTAGCGTGAGAGCCAACAGATGACTGACACGAATGTTAACTAGCATGCTAGCATGCAAAAAAATCGATAGCTGCATTCGTCATAAGTGGGAAAAATTTAAATTTGCATGGCACTTTACTCCAATTGGCTCATTCGCTTGCTTGCATTTATTCTGATTCCGCAGAAGTGGGTTGGGTGTGAAAAAGTATTTGTTGTTAACATTCTTTTTTCATTCGTTTTTTCCAGTGAGGAGTCCATTTTTTAAAGCTGGTCGTTTTGTGTTCATTTTCTTTAGTTCTTTTTTCGTAACAGATTTAACGTTTAGTGTAGAGCTTAGAAAAAATTCGCAGTGTGAGATAGGCAAGAAGTAAGGCATGTAGCAACATCAGCACGGCAAAGGGCACTCCTTTAAAGGCAAGGAAGGGCAAAAATATTTTAAGTCAAGTGATAGCGATTGCTATATGAGTCGTACGATTTTTGAATCAAGCACGGGCAACGCCGGGCCATGCTACTACTCTTTAATAATAATAATAATAATAATAATAATAATAATAATAATAATAATAATAATAATAATAATAATAAAGCGCTTACATAAGAGCGTGATTTAAGAATAGAAAAAGAAAAGATAAATGTTTAACAATATTCCGACAGCATGTCTGTCTTCTTGAAGTTATGTTTAAAAATAGCATACGAGTAGAAAATTACAACAAGTACATGTCTTTGTACAAACCTCGTCTGTCTTGTGAAAAACGGTTGTGCTGGAATCACCGAGACAAAGCGAATGAAGCGCACCCAGCCTGAATGGAATGCAACTGAATCTTGACTAACATGATGGTCATCGGGCTCATCTTTAAATTTTCTGTTAGTCGATTAGTTAGTAAGAGCAATTAATTAAATAGTTTAGTATAAATCTGATGGAACACACCTGTCATTTTGTTCATTCATTCATTCATTCCTTCATTATTATTATTATTATTATTATTAATAATAATAATAATAATAATAATAATAATAATAATAATAATAATAATAAAGTTTGAATTTCGTATTATTGAATATTTGTAGGTCGCTGATTTTGTTCTTATGGTGAGCTTCATTGTACTTTCGAATATCCTGAAAATACCAAACACACGGCTAAGCATAAAAACGCGCAAGAAAGTAGAAAATGAAATAGAATTATTTGTTTCTGTGTAATATGCAGCCTTGATATTGATTTCTGATGTCTGTTTATGCTCTATTAACACAAAAGGATTTTCAAAATCTTTTCCTTGTTTTCAAATACTTTCTTACATGCATAGTATAAACTGATTTTTATATTATCGAAGAGAAAGGTTATTATTATTATTATTATTATTATTATTATTATTATTATTATATCAGCATTATTTTCCATTTAAAACTTTTGATTTGAATAACTTTAGCGTTATCTGTATTTAGTGTTGAATCTGTTTGGCTTGCATTAATATCATCGCTGTGATCATCATCGTCTCTATTGGTGAAGGATTTCCCTTTTTTATTAATTTTTGAAGCTTCAATGGATTTTGTTGTTCTTGTTTTTACTTCCGTTGATTTATTTTCTACAACTTGTTTTTTTTTTCATTGTTTTGTTGAGAGGAGATTTTTTTTTTAGGAACGTATTGTTGTTACGCTGTTTCGTTATCTTTTACTCATAAAACTGCAAAGATTATAAAATATTTCGAAAGAAAAAAGTTTCCAGAAGAGAATTAAAAAAAAAAAAATTCCTTTTTCTAAAGACAGATTATTTGGCATATTTCAATACAAAGGAAAATGTTTTGAGAAACTTACCGATCGGCCTTATGTTAAATATACACGCATTTATTCTGGTGTGGGAAATCTTAAATACTCGGCCATCAGGGTCTTCTCTACCTGGTCGTTTTGTCGTAATAGAAAACCAGAATCATTTAGCTAAACACGTAAGAAGCAAACAGGTACAATTACGTAGGTATGTCAATAAATCCATAGCTTAACGCACATAACAGCACTTATTTTGTACATGAATATTTATTTTTCAATATAATCTCCATCTTTCTGAATGAACTTAATCCATATTAGTCATATAACACGGACATGAAAATATCAGATAAATCTTTAGTTAAGAAATATGTGCAAGCTACGAACTTACTGATCCATATTTCTTAAACATAGCCGTCGGATATCACATTGCAACAACATATATTGCGACTGTGTAAACGAAACCATACATTTACTTTTAATTAGATACCTCCACTTTTTCGGCATAATTTTTCGATACCTAAGTTTAAAATGAATTTTTTAAAATGAAAAAAACATTCTTGAAGATTTCATTTTAGTTTTAATTGAAAGTTTAACCATTAAATTTATTATTTCCATTAAGTAAACAATTCTAGTGTATTTCAGATAGAAACTATATACATTTGAATGTCAAATTTAATTTTGATTTCTTAAATTTTCTTAAAAACGTCCATTTTTTTAATTTTAAGAAATTTTTAAACAAACACGAATTTATCGATTTTAAAAATATTTAAAAAAAATTCTGACACGTTATTTTAGTAAAATTAAAAAATTTAATGTTAAAGTAATCTGATTTAAAAGAAATATTCCTTACTTATAGAATAAAAAGTAATATACAACCAATTATTAACGATTGGTACTGCTATTTTTATCCAATATTTGATCTATGTGTTGATTGACAAGTGATGACAGCTACTACGGATGACCATAAATGAAAATTATTAGAAATCTGAGTGAACGCTTTTTTTTAAAAGTTTTACTGTTATGTTTATTTATTAGAATAAAGGGACGAAACTCTTTTTATAATAATGGCAATTTCAGTCTACCGTACATGGAAATAAGGAACGTATTAAGTAAAAAATTACAACATAAAAAATTATTAAAAAAAAAATTAGCACAACTAAGTTTATTAAACTTTGCAATTTTGAACTCGTAAATTTTGTTTCCATTTAATTCCTACATCACCTCAAGGAAATAGCCTAATACAGAGTTTTACACGATTTTTAAACTAATATAAATCATAATTAAAATTTAAAACAAATGAAAAAATTCTTGTAAAATTTAATTATTCATCAGAAAATATCTATTTCTTCAGACAATAATAACCTTAATATTACTTATTTGCAAAAGCAATTAAAAGCTTTTCTAATTAAGTAATATCATAGTTTTATTGGATTCATTATTCCTTTTTTTTTTTTTTTTGGCATCAAAAAGGAAATTGTTAAAAAACTGGGATTAAATCTATAAAAATTCAAGGTTAATGCAGAGCTGGTAAGGAAAACGCTATCAGAAATAAAGCGTGAGGATGCTAATCCAAATAATTAATTGACAGATCAACATATATAAGAACTTCAGATAATATAAAATTTTATAAAGGTATACAACAAAAATCATGCACATTTTTCCTTTCAGCCAAAGGAGAAAATCTCGATGAAGCTGTGCAATAAACACGTATACTTGAATATAACGATTACACTTCACCCCAAATCTGACACACGCGTAAAGGCTTCATCAACAAGTTCTTAAGATATGTGTAAAATATCTGGAATTTTACACACCTTTTAAGATATGTGTAAAATATCTGTATATTTTGCACATCTTCAAATTATTAACCAGTGATTTACTGCCATTGTTCATTTTTTCAAGATGACATTGTGGGCATTTAAGAATTTCTAAGGCACATACACGCAAACGCACGCACACGCACGCACACACACATAAACACACACATATATAGATTAATGAACTTTCGATTAGTGCGCTAAAAGTTTTATATATCAAAATTTGATTAATTCATACATATTACTCGATTAGTGCGGTAAAGCATTCTTTAGTTTTACCATAGTAACTGAAAATTTTCTTTTTTAATGTTACCGATGTACATATTAGCCGCATTAATTGAGGTACCCCTATATATATATATATATATATATATATATATATATATATATATATATATAGTCTTTGCTATATTTATGGGATAAAGTGCTCAATATCAGAGATAGAGCGTGTGTAAATATAAAAGTGAACATAGAAGTCAACACTTAGAGGCGACAGTGTGTTTCATCCTAGATGCAGTCGTCAGGCCTGCCGATTGCATCTAGCATGAAACAGACTGTCGTTTCTAAGTGTTGCCTTCTATGTTCACTTATATATATATATATATATATATATATATATATATATATATATATATATATATATATATATATATTAATGAGCTAATGATCGCTTTTAGCACACTTCTATGCAACTTTATTTTTTGTGCTACCTAGCAGTGAAATATATATATATATATATATATATATATATACATACATACATACACACGTACGAGTGACTGATCGAAGGTGTCTTGCTTAATAAGGAAAATAGTTCATATTTCATCGTATTGCATCTAGCATAAAACAGACTGTCGCCTCTAAGTGTTGATTTCTGTGTTCACTTATATATATATATATATATATATATATATATATATATATATATATATATATATATATATATATATATATACACACTTGCTGCCTAAATATAAGCTAATATACACACACAGACATACACACACAAATATATATATATATATATATATATTGAAGAGAAAGATAAAACAGATTTAGAATTGACAGTTCTTTAGTATTTACCACGGAAATTTCTGTGTTTCCGGACTTTTTTTCATCCTGTCATCAGACAATGGTCGGTAACTTTTAATGAAGATCATTTACCTTTGAAAAAAGATAAAAATACATTTTCTTATTAAAGAGTCAAGTACGAGGGGGATCCAGATTTTAAAATCTTATGGACGTGTCTCTTTTGACTAATCAAACGACAGGTTAACTTAGCGTTAACCTGTCGTTTGATTAGGAAAGTTATAAATATAGGTTAGATGTTATGGGTGTGTGTTATTCATACATGTTTCGGGGAACTGTCATATTATGACCCGACATCATAGTTCCTGTTAAGAATATACATTTAAGTTACGAAGAAATAATCTGCGAGATATGTCTTTAACAATAAGTAAATTTTAGATTTTTTAAAAAATATTCTAATATATTTTAGAACTTAAAGGAATCTCTGGTATGATTAAATCATTTTTATATAATTTTGAATCTAAAATACAATACTTATTTTATTCCATGGGCTATACATGGATATTAAAATTAAAAAATCAGGGAATTAAATCAATATTACATGTACCATTATATATAATAAAAAATAATTGATATATAATTGTAATACATAGATGTTTTATGAAAATCCATTAACTATATTTTAACGTAAACATATTGTTAGAGACAAATCCATTAGATTTTAAAATCTGCATCCACATCCTACTTAATTATATATATATATATATATATATATATATACATATATATATATATATATATATATATATATATATATATATATATATATATATATATATATATATATATATATATGTGTATATATTTATATATAGGTAACTATATTCGTTTCGAAAAACCCTCGAATTTTTGATTTGTCAATAATCAAATCAATCTCGAGGGAAAAAAAGTTTTTAAATAAAGAAAGAACTAGAAACATGAAAGTCTGTTGAAAAAAATCGCACGGATACAGGTTTGAAGCCCAAAGAAAAAAAAACGATACGAGTAAACAACTCTTTAGCGGAAAAACCATATTTTAAATCAATTAATTTATAATATTAATACTCTGTAAATTTACATTGAGCACTATTTTGTAAAAATAAAAATATCTATAAGAACACCGGATTATATATCTTACTGTTCTTTCTTTTTATTTTTATATACATACACACACACACACACACACACATATATATATATATATATATATATATATATATATGATATATGATATATAGAGTATATATAGTGTAGTAAAATTATGGAAAATAAAGCATAATATATTTTTTTTAAATCCACATTACAACCAAAAAAGTTTGCGGCACCTCTCTCCTCTTCTTTTTAATATACATACTTTTCTCTCTTGAAAGTTTGAAATGCTCTGGCATGATGTCATATGTTACGACTATTTGGAACAAGGCCACGCAAAAGAATGCAATTTTTTTATTTTTACTTATTTATTTTTACTTATTATTATTATTATTATTATTATTATTATTATTATAATATGTGCACACTAATTATATTTTAGCTTCTTGTCGTATGTTGATCATTATACTTTGGTTCTACATGATGTCTTGCGCGATGTAAGCACGGATTGAACTGATTTTCGACAGGCAAATCTGCGCGTAATGGATAGCGGCCCGGATTGACAAATCCGAGAGCAGAGTTCGAATTCTAGTCAGATTCATTACATTCACTTACGTGCTAATACCCTTGGAAAAGGTCTGAATCCTCTTCTTCTCCACCCCCCACCACCAGCTTTGGGTAATTAGCAGGACATGCCGGGTTGCCTTGGATAGTAACTGGTCTACCACAGAAAGAAATGGCAACCTCCTCCGGGGAAAAAATCTGCCTCGTCAGTCATGTATCAAAAGATACATGATCGCCTAAGCATGTATCACGCATGGCACATAACTGAACTGAAATCTGCAAGAGAACGGGTTACATATGAATCCGATGTAAATATTTAATTCTGTTTTTATTATTAGGTTGGTGCAAAAATAATGACGTAATAATGTCGTTTTTTGACGTATTTTTGGCGTCAAAAACGACATTATTACGTCATTATTTTTGCACCAACCTAATATTAATGTTGGAGAAGAGGGCGACTATATATCCAACACTAATAATAATAATAATAATAATAATAATAATAATAATAATAATAATAATAATAATAAACAAAGCATATTTTTTTTAAAAAAGATAACTTTATTGTTAGAGAATTTGTATCTGTAAACTTGAGTAGCTTCATAACAGATTTATTCAATATATCCACCTTCAGCATGAATGATTGCTTCGATGTGGAATTGGAAAGCTTTGAATCAAATGGCCATTTCAGACATTGTCTTGACGATGGTAACCTTCAGAGAATGCTTTGTATTATGGGGATGTTAATTAAGGTCTTTTTTAACAAAGTTCCACACGTAGTAGCCCGGAGGGTTACAATCTGGTGAATTTGAAAGTCACATTAGGCGTTACATGACTTTGAACATAGCTGGCCATCCATTCTCGGGTCACTTGAGCTTTATCAAGAGATGTGGAGTTTTGATGAAACACATACGGCCTTCCATTGCGTAGTATGTCTATCTAGAGAAGCCAAAACTAGCAATCGTCGTGAAAAGAAGTGGTCGGTATGGCATGTTTCTCGCAATTCACTGCCCCAGACATCATATTTGTTGAAAACATGGCATGTACAAACATTAGGATATCAGAAGGGTCTGAGATTAGCCGTTTCTTATTTTTCCTGATCACCTTTTTTGTTCTAATCAAAGTCCTTTTCACCCAAGAAAAACTCCTAAAACATTCCATGTCCTTCTATTTTTTTTTTAAACTTGCTAAGCAATTGCTTAGCAAGAATCAGACGATCATCATGCGTTTTTTACCCTCTTCACATTATATACGACTTGTATCAGATGTTTTTGGGAAGCACAGTTCTGACTGTCCATCCGACACCTGGAGAGCTTTTGCAATCGCTTTCATTGATATTCTGGAATCCTTATTGATAATATTCTGAACTTGCCGTATGAACTGAGGTGTTCTAATCGTGTCAGAAGGTTGAGAATATTTTTCCCTTTAACGACTGGTGAAACATTCCCGCCGGAAACATTCATTACCTTCAGAATTTTGGCAGCCAAATATCTGGAAACTTTCAGGAACTTTGCGACCTCTATGCCGCTTTGTTCTACCTTTTAAGGCAAAGATTACAGTATGCATTTTCATTTCTTGTATCAGTTGGTGCAAGAGTTGATTATAGCGCTCGTCTAATATAGTTCAAGTACATTTACCACGTTTCTCCCCAAAATATATCTACAAGGGTATGCTGAAAAGTCCTCAGATCAACCAAACCGTGGGTAAAAACATGATCTGATTAGTGACCTGAAAAAGGGAGATTAAAATTAGTTTGAAAGTAATAACTCAGAAATGCTATATCATCAAATACCTCAGGCACCATATATATATATATATATATATATATATATATATATATATATATATATGTGTGTGTGTGTGTGCGTGCGTGCGTGAGAGTGAGAGAGAGAAAGATAACGATATATATATTTTTTATATATCAAGAACCATTTTTGGAAAAATGTTTGACAAAGTGCAAGTTTTAGGACGAAACGCGTTACTAGAAAACTGTTTCCACTTTGCCATACATTTTACCCAATACACACACACTCATATATATATATATATATATATATATATATATATATATATATATATATATATGAATAATATAGACAATAGGAAAATAGTACTTAGTCATTGCAGACGCGTTTCCACATTTGACTTTATCAAGGCAAGAGGTGATAAACAAAAGTGTAGTTACAAGAAATTCATTTAAAAAAATCCCCAAAAAACACGCTTCTGTGTAAGGCATTTTTTTTTTTTAGATATTAGTAACTTTTGCTTTTGACTAAGAGTATGATTTTGTTTTCCATGTTGACAATTTGTCACATTTCTCAGAATAAATCTGTAGAGAAGACAAATTGAATAAAATAGACAACAGGAAATAGTACTCAGTCCTTGCTGACGCGTTTCCTCATTTGACTTTATCAGGGCAAGAGGTGATAAACAAAAAATATTGTGTAGTTACACAGAAGCGTAATTTTTTAAAGATTTTGAATTTCACGTAACTTCATGTTAGTTTCCGAGATCTACCTGTTAGGAAGGATTTTATGATCGAGGAAACCTTTCCGGTAATTCCATAACTGGAGAACTTGTGTAGTAAGCCTTTGTGCCACACCCTGTCGAAGGCCTTTGATATATGCCGATCTATGATCCTGGAAATAATAATATTAGTTCAATATTCGCTCTTCAGAGTTTCATATAACAACAAATAGGTGGAAATAATGAGACCAAACTATCATTAAATTTATATAATTTGGAGATGGCAGATAACTTCTACCACGAATGTGTATTTTTAATTAAATTAAAATTCAGTCAGACACAAATTACAGTCTTTACCAACTCAGGTATATGATATAGATTTGGCCAGTATTTTTCATGTGATGGTAGGTACTTCTTTTCCGCTGTTAATGGCATTCTGATAGTAGGTAGAAAGAGTAGCGCTACCTTTGTATTTACTATTGCTTAAACTCATTTTATGGTTGTATAATATTCTTTTCTGTTCACCCTCAGTAACTTCTATGTAGTATTTGGTCTCTACACCGTTAATTGCCTTAGCTTCATAAATAACGTTACTTGCAAAACACGCTCCATTCAAAGGGTATTCTTTTGCAGTTAGAGCTATGTGCTTTTTGATATGACATCTCACCATTATGATTCTATTTTGATTTGTCTTATTTTTTTCTGTATTGTTGGTGCAGCTATTGTTCACCTTCAAATTATTTCTGTTAAATAACTCTGTTAAATTAGCGAAATATTTATCAATAAACTTTAGAAACTTTTTAACCGCGTTATTTTGTAGGTGGGAATTAAAGGATGTTTTTAACTTTTTCTTTTGTTGTTGGTATTATTTTTGGTTTTCTCGTAATTCTCACCCCCAACAGCCCATCTCAAATGTTAATCAAGCGTTGTGTTTGCATATTGAAGATATCTTTATTTCATGTTTCTTATTACATGAAGCTCGTATCGGGTTTTAGTATTATTTAATTAATAATATTATATATATGTATATGCATATATTCAATAAATTTTCAGTTGACATTTTTGTCATTGAGCGACTTGAATAATACCACTTTTCTGGGTCAGGTGGTCCGAAAATTCTATTGAATTATTTCAAGTATTTATATTCCAATATATATTATATTGTATATATATATAGACAAATTGTAATCGTTGACTTCAAATTTCAAAAAGCGTAACACGCTAGAATTAGTTTAATTATTTATTGAGCCCTTTGTTATCAAAATTCTACAGGTCTTAAATACGTTAAATTCTAATATTTTTGTTTTTTAGAATTTTGGCAGTTGTCTTCGAATTTGAATACATTTCGACAGCAATAATCCTCTCAAACATATAGTATGTATAGGCTCTGTCCTTCAATTTTTTTTGTTAATTTTTCAAATTTCCGACTTAGGTGTTTTGTGTTGTTGTTAAATTTGCCAAAGTTCATATTTATTTTAATTTTATTTTATTTCCTTCCTGAGTACTTTCGAATGTCACTACGTTCGTTTTTACGGATTGTCTGTGTATATTTACGCATCTGTTTTTTAATTTTCAGATTTGATCGAATCAATTTCAAATCACTCGAGGTGACGTCATATAAACGGTCAAACTGAAAATTTTATATATTATTATGTAGAAAGACAACAGACCCTTCGCTACACTAAAGTTTTGAACGTGGACTCTAATATTGGCTGTGAAAGGAGTTGACATCCGGACACAAAGGAGTCGCTCAGTCAGCGCAATGAGTGTCGTTTTAACTACGATATTCACTAGTATTGTAATATTAATCCGTAGATATTTCAAAAATCTTGTGTTCCAAGGTTTTCCTTTTGCAATATAAAAAATGCAGAATATATATATATATATATATATATATATATATATATATATATATATATATATATATATATATATATATATATATATATATATATATATATATATATATATATATATATATATATATATATATATATATATATATTGTTCTTTAAACGTTACATATTTATACCAAATTGTTCTCGAAGTGTTGTGGAGAGCGAGGATCGAAACTGGTTAGCACTTTTTTCTTATTTTTTTTTCGCTTCACCTCTTTACGCTGACTTTATTATCCTTACTCGTTTATGCTTGTTTGGTGGTTGTTTATATTTTATACGTTGCTTGTTTTTACACATATTATAAATTATATTTACATTGTTTACATTGTTCGGACTGCTGTCCTCATCTTTATTGCCATATTCACGACTTTTCGACCGTTTTACGCTGCTGACTTCTTCGGGTAAATGGAATTTCGGACTGAACTCTTTATTTCGTCCACCAGGATAGATTTCTCTAGTTCCACATGCCATGCCTCTTCCGGATGTATCAGTTATCTCCCTTTAACTCAACCCTCCAAGTTTTTGTTCACTACTGCAATAGCCAGATATTGAACTCAACTCTTTTGGACACAGAATTATAGATTGATAAAATATAGTTTGCTATATATATATATATATATATATATATATATATATATATATATATATGTGTGTGTGTGTGTGTGTGTGTGTGTGTGTGTGTCTGTGTGTGTTAAATTGGTCAATCAGGGATAAAAGGTATGTAAATGTAAGTGTATATTGATTTCAACACCCAGCGGCGACAGTCTCTTTCATGCTGACGTTTGCGCTTAGCATGAAACAGACTGTGGACTCTGGCTACTGAATTCCGTGTCCACTTCATATATATATATATATATATATATATATATATATATATATATATATTAAAAAGAAGAGAAGAGAGGTGCCGCAAACGTTTTTGGTTGTACTGTGGATTTTTTTAGAAAAAAATATGCTTTATTTTCCATAATTTTACTACACGTGTTTCTAAAAACAACCAAAATAATTAAAAGCAAACGCCAATCTAAAAACCTAAAGCACATATTAACCTCATCTACATTTAACCAACATACAATACAGGGAGTCACAAAATGCAACAAAAAAGATGTGGGGTTTGTGACATCATTATAGAAGGAAACGCCTACACTTTTGAAAACCAAAAAAAAAAAAAAACATTAACAAAAAATAAAAACTTAAACTGCAACTCCAAAAATGTAATTTATATACTTAAATGCACAAAATGTAAGAAGTCATATATAGGCATCAGCCAACAACTGGACAACAGGTGCTCCCTACACAAAAGCAATATAAAATTGCCAGACAACACATCTTCAAATGTAACCAGGGTAAATTTAATATGCCGATATATCAAACAGACGATTATTCGTACCTACAAATACAAGAAAAAAATCTTCCTAAACAAATTTAAACCCGAACTAAATAGGTCATAACCCCACACACAAAAGCACACAACATACACACAAGGTGACCAAATACAGTGATCAATCCACTCACATGCATGCACGCACGCTCATATGAACGCACACTCACATACGGGAGACACGAAGATATATATATATATATATATATATATATATATATATATATATATATATATATATATACACACATTTATATATATATACGCATGTTGACAAAACAGCGGAACTCCACACGAGCACGCACCCAAACCCCACACAACTTAGGAAGTACGTGTGTATGTATGTACGTATGTGTGTGTATTTATGTGTGTATGTGTATACTGTTTCCATGTAGCTTGGGAAGTATGTGTGTGTATGTACTAATTCCTTGTGGTGGGACGGTGTGTATGTGCGTATGTGTATGTATGTGTGTATGTGTACAAATGAGTTTACTAATTCCTCGTAGTAAGACAGTATATGTATGGAGGGGGAATATGCACACGCATATATACACGCATGCTGACAGAAACACACGAAAATGGAAACAGATCCAAGAACACACAGGGGTCAGCAAAACATTAAAAGATAAAATGCCGATAAGTAATTCATCATTTCTCTTGGACCAACCTTAATTGTTTTATGACCCTTCGCACAGAACTCTTCATTGCCAATTCAAGAAAGACATTCGGATTGCTAACACAAAAACAGAGAATGTCTCATATCGAGAATATTTATCATTGAAAAACATAAGGAAAAAATTAATTATTTTTAATAATATGTGGGAATTTCCCCTTTTACCTGAAGACGGTCACGAGACCAGAAACCCGTGTAGTAAAATTATGGAAAATAAAGCATAATATATATATCTCTTCTTTTTAATATACATACTTTTCTCTCCTTGGAACCACTACAATCTTTTTCTTTTATATATATATATATATATATATATATATATATATATATATATATATATATATATATATATGAAGAAATATAGTCTTAAGATGTGCTATATTTATGGGATAAAGTGCTCAATATCAAAGATAGAGCGTGTGTAAATATAAAAGTCAACATAGAAGTCAACACTTAGAGGCGACAGTGTGTTTCATGCTAGATGCAATCGTCAGGCCTGACGATTGCATCTAGCATGAAACACACTGTCGCCTCTAAGTGTTGACTTCTATGCTGACTTTTATATATATATATATATATATATATATATATATATATATATATATATTAATGAGCTCATGATCGCTTTTAGCACACTTCTATGCAACTATATTTTTGTGCTACGTAGCAGTGAAACTCCCATGGGCCATTTGTTTACTTCCAACGACATAGATCCTAACCTACAACTATATATATATATATATATATATATATATATAAGTATATATATATATATATATATACACGTACGAGTAACTGATCGGCGGTGTGTTGCTTAATAAGTGAAATAGTTCATATTTCTACGATATTTAAACACCGAAAATTATATGAATATACATTCTAAAACCCCTCATTATTTGCACAATGTCATCGCAATAAATGTAATGGATTTATAAAACATCTTTATCAAGATGAAAGACGAATGAAATGTAAGATAAGACACCATGTTAGGCTTATTATTTTGGTTTCGCTTTAGGCCTTTTTGCCCAACTTGCGGCAACTAAATATATCCAGGTGATATTTTTTTTTTTATTGTCGAGTGATTTGTAATGACCAAAGTACTGGGAAAAGTTATATGCGACAATCAATATTAAATAAATTGAATGTTGTGATTGATAGAGGCTATAGATGGAGAGACATAAATGATCGATACCTGGGATATATATATAAAAAAAGTTTTCGATCGCTTGGCTTTTAATGCATAAGCATATACAAAACTAGTAAAAGAGAAAATATCTATTAGTCATTAACAGCACTCCACAAAATAAGACAGTGCAATCAATCCGTCGTTTTCTCTGACATCGCACACACAAATATGGTCACAAGATTTATGATACAGCATACAAGTTGACAGACAAGAAATAAAAATAAACAAAACGCTTAAACAATGAGATATTACATCTCGGAAATAAGTGGATTCAAATCTTGACGTGACAAAGTCATAATTTTTCATTCTTAAATGATCTAGAGATAATAGAATTAATACCAGTTGTTGCAAGAATTGATTATAACACTCGTTTAATATAGTTCACATATATGTGCCTCATTTCTCGTATATCTACAAGAGTGTGTTGAAAAGTTGAACAAGGCGGGTCTAAAAACAATATTCTGATGTATGTTCTTTTGCTAAAGTAGGTCTGATCATGAATTTCAGTACACACCTTATATATAGAGGATTTTCAAATTCCACATTTTATTGTTTCCATTAAAGTAAAGATCCATCTATACACCTTTTGGCTTGCTTAAAATAAACATTATTAAGTTTGTTTTTTTTTAGTTTTTTTTTAGATTTTTTTTGTAAATCGGTATCATTTTTTTAAAATCGATATTAGTGGCTTTCTTTACAGCTTTGCAGTAGAGCCACTAATACCGATTTTAAAAAAGACGCTAAAGCAACCAAGACACAATGGGTTACATGGTATGGAAGAATTAGGAACAGAAACATTAATAATGCGCGGGAAGAGGAAAGAGTAATCAGGATTGTAGATAGCAACTGACATTACATTTAAATTTTTGCAGATTAATATTGGTTGGAAAGTATGGAGCTGGATGGGAGTTCCACACGCGAGAAGTGCGAGAAAAGAGACTGTTTAAATTTACATATATTTTGTTCTTTTTAAAATTAACTTTTGATTGTCTTTTCAGGTAGACGTTAAAACTGTTTATTTTTTATTTGTGATTTTAATAAAAATGACAGCAATGTAAGTGGAGTCGCATTCTGTATCCTAGTTGAAAGAGACGAAATTGGACCCTCCGGTCGAGCGGAATTATAGAACAATGTATAAAAGAAAGACCACCAGGCCGGATTAGAAACTGTGCCTGCCATAAGAATTTGACAGAATCAGGAAGTAATATTGCGAAAGCAGATATTGAGCTTCGTCTAGATGTGTTGCATGCATACAACGGAGCTCTCCTGATGTGTTTAAATAAGTCCGACAAACCAATAGACACTGTTAACTAATTTTCATTTTTATTTTCGTTATTTTATGAATTTCAAAAAATTATCAGATAAATTATGAGCACCTCGGATATTATTTAATAATTTTACTGAAGCAAGACAATAAAGCCACCAAGACGCCAAGGATCACCGAGAGTGAAATGATCTGAAAAATTAAGAAGAGAGAACACTAAAATATAACCTTTAAAATAATATGATATATATATATATATATATATATATATATATATATATATATATATCGAGACTTTTATCATACAGTCGCAGTTACGCTGGACTGGTCATGTCTTTAGAATGCCTGTGACAGGATACTCAAGATCCTAATGTACAGCCAGTTAGATCAGGGCTACAGGAATGTAGGACGCCCATGGCTAAGATACAAAGACAAGCTGAAAAGCAACTTGTCAGCAGTCAATATACCACATATCACCCATGAGCGCTTAGCCTTGGAGAGGGTAGAATGGAGATCAACGTATTTAGTGGACTCAGCAATTTTCAATCTGCTACTGAATCATCTTCAAGAAGCGAGAGCAAGGTCTAAAAGGTCAGCCAATCTAACAGTGATCCCATCTCCCAAACCTCACACTTGCTCCATATGTGGCCTCCTTTGTAAATCACTAGCGGGTCTTAAATGCCACTTAAGATTATCACACAAACTTTCATAACTGAATCAACTAAGCTGTCAGATTCTCATACATCGAAACCGACGGGAGAGTCCATCATATATATATATATATATATATATATATATATATATATATATATATATATATGTATATATATAGTGACAATAACTTAATTAAAAGAAAAAACTTATAGTTCCAACGAATGATTTATTTTTGTGGAAATATATCGACTAGCAGTTGTCAGTCTTTGAGTAAAAAAAGTGTAAGGAACTTGAAACGCTTAAGAATTCAAATCAAGGAAAACAAATTCAGTTGATGACGTTTACAACGTAATAGCAAGTTTAGGCGTAAAAAAAAGTAAAAAAAAAAGATCTGCTAGTCGAAATATTTCCATAAAAATAAAGCCTCCAAACTTTGGTAATAACTTATCTGTAAAACTTGCACAAATGATTGTTTCCAATTGTTTGAAAGTTCAGATCCACCAATAACCTTCTTTGCGTGTTAAAGAAATATTATTAAGTTTTTATTTCTTGTTACTTTAAATACTATATTTAGTGGATATACTTGTTTGAGTAGACGCCTTGTTCTTTTATAAGCTGTAATTTACGTCTACCAGCCTTTTCATTCAAGGTTCTTAACAAAAGAGCCATGCCGCCCGTCAGGACTCGAAACTGTCTCACCTTGTAAGGGAAAGTACCATCAGTTTTTTAGACCGCTCAGCGACGGAGAGTTTTATAGACTAAAAATTTGTACATGCCTAAATATATTTATATAGGTAATCAAATAAGAAAAAATAAATGCGTATCGATACATACGTACATATATATATATATATATATATATATATATATATATATATATATATATATATAACTTTATTATAATCGATACTTGTATTTTATTATTATTATTTAGTGGATATTCGTATTTGAAATAGACGCGCTATTTTTATTTTTAGATGAAACGGTGTCTATTACGTCAGTCGGCCTGAAATCTTCATAAAACAATAAATAGAGTCTAGCTCTAATGTTACACCCTTAGTAACTGCGTGGATCAGAAGACGGTTTCTCCTACAAAGGGTAATGTGTGTTGGATTCCTGACGAAGAGCACATTTTCTTTATTAAGATTTCTCGAATAGCCGGCCGATAGAAATAATACGCACCGTTTAAAATAAAAATGAAATGGTGCTACTATTTCCTATACGTGTATCCCCTAAATAATAACTTTTGAAGTAAGAAAGTGTCTGATTAGAAATAAAAATATCAATTCTGTATATACAGTGTAACCCGGATATAAGAGAGTTGCCGGGACCGGAGAAGTCTCTTATATCCTGGTTTCTCTTATATCCGGGTTTGGTCTATTTTATATACATTAACACAGGCTCTAATTTAGGACCAGAGAAAATCTCTCTTATATCCGGGTTTCTCTTATATCCGGGGTTACTTTGTATATACATATATATATATATATATATATATATATATATATATGTAGGTAGGTAGGTAGATAGATTCATAGACATATATATATATATGCATAAATGTGGCATATAAAGAACTACAGCAACAACAATAAAGAAGAAGAAGAAGAAGAAGAAGAAGAAGAAGAAGAAGAAGAAGAAGAAGAAGAAGAAGAATGAACTAGCGTAACACACGGAAGTTTGAACTCGAAGAGCGTTGGAAGTTGAAGAACTGCACAATCTTACCACTTCTCATTGATACACTTGCTACTTGTTTGAGTGGAAACATGGATAAAGAAAATTGGTCTGGATTACACAGTAGAACTGTTCCAGAAAGGACACCACATAGGAACAGCAAGAATAATCCGGAAGTGATAAACACTTAGGTTCAGAGGAAAATTGCATGATACTTCATATTGATAGTGATAGCCTTCTTTCCATGCATTAATTACCAGAAAAAAATGAAAACAACAATAATAATAATAATAGGTCGGTGCAAAAATAATGACGTAATAATGTCGTTTTTTGACGTACTTTTTTAACGTCAATAAACGACACTATTACGTCATTATTTTTGCACCAACTTAATAATAATAATAATAATATTGATAATAATAATAATAATAGATAGATAGATAGATAGTCTTGATCCTATTGTACATGGTTTCACCAGAAACAGATATTGGTTATGTCATGTCAAGAGTAGGACCAAAGTTAAATTATTTGCTCTTTATAGATGTTATGAAGCTGCTTGCCAAGAATGAATCCCAAATTGACTCACTGGTTAAGATTGCCCACTGTTGCTATACGAATACTGGAATAGAATGAAGTGAGGCAAACGGGTGAATAGCCATAGGATTCATTTAGCCTGAAGGTGAAGCAATCAATATATGGGCTGTGGCAGTAGTAAGATACAGTACGGCAAACTGGACAAAGCCGAGTCAAATTTGGTGCATTACACCCCAAAGCAAACGTAATCAGATTATATATACATAGAACATTTGAAGGAAGAGGCTTGATCAGCATAGAAGATTAAATTGAAAGTGAATGTCGATCTTTGGATCCTTATCCTGTAAGGTGCAATGAAGAAATGTTGAAATATGTTGCGGACAGTAGAAATTTGAATAAGGAGAATATCGAAAGAAAGAAGACATATTTCATTGAAAAATATAGATATTGTGTGTCTACTTATTTTTATACTGTTCTTTTCCAGTTCTCTAATCAATTTCTAGATGTTAAGATGAAATTAATGAAGGAAGGCGCAGTAGTTTTTTGTCACCGAAGTACTTTCGATCTTTTTCAAGATGATCTTCAGAGGTAAGTTAAAAACTTATTGTAACTGCGATAAAATCTTCCTTCCGTTGTGATAGTGATTTGTAAAACCACGCGCGAACGAGCACAGCTATCGTTGTTTTAGAATTTTAAATTTATCGATTGTAATTATGGAAATGTTTGCAAAACAAGAGTTTCAATATAACTGAGCTCACCGTAAATTAATAGAAATGTAAAATAGCATTAAATGTTATATGCACTTTAATATGTTGTTGCTATATTCATAATAAATTTTGTTGAGTGTTAGTTGGGTGATTTTGATATAAAGGGCCTCGAGAATTTGAAGTTTTTGTTTATTATTTTCATCGTGTAGTGTATTAGGTTTGTGAAGTAGAATTTATATCTGCCAAATGAAGATAACGTTGGAAAAGATCGGAAGTACTTTGGTTAAAACTAATAAAGCGACTTCCTTAAGGAATTTCAGCTTAAAAACAAGAAACTTTTCAGAGAACTGCAAAGGATCAGTATGAATATAAGTAGGATGCCTACGAAACATGTTTGAATGGAGATGTGGTACCGATATATATATATATATATATATATATATATATATATGTATATATATATAAAAGTGAACATAGAAGTCAACACTTAGAGGCGACAGTCTGTTTCATGCTATATGCAATCGTCAGGCCACGTGTGCTGTTATTTTTCTCGGCTATTTATATATATACGGGTTAGTGGTGCATTGTGGGTATTCTATTATGGCGGTTATTTCACCGGAAGTCGTTTGTTTATCTATTTAGGTCAAATTATATTGCTTGTTTTTATTTTTGTTTCTTAAAAAAGCACAATAGGAAAATTATCAACAAACCACACGAACAAATTAAACCCACGTGCAACTGCAGAATAAAGAACGAATGTCCCTTAAGCGGAAATTGTTTACAAAACAACGTAATATACCAAGCCACGATAAAATCACCAGATAATGAAGAAAAAGTATACATAGGAGTAACTGAAGGACCCTGGAAACAAAGAAATTATACACACAAAACATCTTTCACAAATAGTAAATATGCAAACAGTACAATGCTTTCTAAGTATATCTGGGAAATTAAAAACAAAACGAACATCACACCAAAAATATCTTGGAAGATAAGGAAAAAATCATCAGCCTACAATAACCAATCAAAAACTTGCAAACTTTGCTCGGAGGAAAAAATAGCTATCATTACTTTTCCCGACCAAAATAAATTATTAAACAAAAGATCCGAACTCATCTCAAAATGCAGACATGAAAATAAATTTTTACTACGTAACCTAAAAAATTAAAAACGGAAAAAATAAAATAAAAACAAATAAATATACTAATAAGCAAAAATAACAAAATAACAAAAAAAAAAAAAATAGAAATAAAACAAAAAAATACTATGTTACTTAAAAATCGAAAACCGAAAAGAGAAAATATACAAGTAAAATAAATTAACCTAAATTCATCCAAGTAAATAAATAAACAAACCAATCCCAAATAAAGATAATCAATTAAAAACTGTTCCCGCCAAAATAATACTTAGAATGAACTACAACAATCAACCCCAAAACTGAACAAATAGCTTTAATTAAATTCCCAAACCAAAACAAAACTGTTAAATAAGTGATATAAACAAATTTTTACTACGTTAATAAATAAATAAATAAATAAAATAAGAAACAAAAATAAAAACAAGCAATATAATTTGACCTAAATAGATAAACAAACGACTTCCGGTGAAATAACCGCCATAACAGAATACCCACAATGCACCACTAACCCGTATATATATAAATAGCCGAGACACGTGGCCTGACGATTGCATATAGCATGAAACAGACTGTCGCCTCTAAGTGTTGACTTCTATGTTCACTTTTATATTTACACACGCTCTATCTCTGATATCGAGCACTTTATTCCATAAATATAGCACACCTTAAGACTATATTTCTTTATATATATATATATATATATATAATTATTTATTCGGAAATTATAACATAAATATGTTATAAATCACTACAAAAATAGCCATTTTCTTTCAACACTTCTGGTGTCTTATCAAGTGATGGTGTTGAATAGAGAATAAAGGGTTGTAAAAGGTTCAAATCAATCAAACATCCCTCGCTAGGGGAAACACAGTTACACAAGCTGGAATGACCAATCAAAATACAAGTATATGAGAATTGAAAAACTTGATAAACGGACTTAGATTATCATAATTATTTAATGCTTTAATGTTAGGGTTAGACTAAAATAGAATTCATTCTACCTAATAAATATTAAATTTCCTATAAAATTTAAAATTAAACAAAATTTTATCGTCGAAATGTTTATGTTATTATGAAGAGGAATGATCAAAGTTCTTTTTAATTATTTTTTTAAAAAGTTTTCCTTTTTTTTAGAACATCTTAAATTTTGATCACTGAAACTATTAAAATAACATATACAATTTTTAGCACGTTTTTTTTTTTTTTTTTTTTTTTTGTATGATACACATTAATTTGGAAATTCTTGCAAAAATGAAAATAATTGTTGGATTTTAATGAAACTTTCAGAAACTATTCATAGATGATGGAAATTATTATAAATATGATTTTATTTATTACCCCTCCATCCCGCCACCATAACTAATTTTATAAAAACTCTAAAAATCCAGTTTAGTGATTACAATAGTTAAAAGCACAAGGCTTTGAGGAATGTAAATCATATTTTTTTAAATTAGACCCCACCTACCTGAAAATCAGCTCTGAATTGTAACATACAAAACTCAATAAAACAAAGATATTATTTAATTTCAAATGCATTTATTTGCTTTTAGTTGTTTTTATGAATATGGACAATATTTTCTGAAAGCAAAAAATTTTTCGATGAAAAATGAATTTTTAATACAATTATTTGTTATTTCTTTAATTATAATAGATTTTTATATTTGTTGTTAAAATAAAGTTAGTTAAAAGCTGCATCCACTTTCGTAAATGTACTTATGAGATCTTTTTTACCACATTGTAAATTGTATCATTTTGACTAATCAGAAAACGCGCAGTAATTAAGAAATGTAATTTTGTGTTTATAATCGGGCTGTAATTATAAAGTACGGAAGACCAACCAGAATACAATTAAGTTGCATTATTTGAGTTAAGCATTGTTTTTCGCTGTGTGACGTCGTCCCCTGGTCGCAGCGCCAACCGTGTCGTTTTATCCCAGTCTACCACGGCACCAACTGTGACGTCCTACTTTGATTCCCAGTCTGCCTACCCACGTTGTGATTTGATCTAGGCAGAGGAAATCAATCAGTCATCGGGGCCGTACTGCAAACCGTGTCCAACGGAGGTGATACCACAAAAATACGCATAAAAGGCAATAAAATGAAAACTCAAAAGTTCAAAGTATCAAAGAAAAAGGTAACAAACTTTATGTCTAGTTGTTCGTTACATAGGACTGCATCTATCTCCCGACCCGTTCTATGGATTGTGACATGTCGTTTTCCGCTAGGCAAGTTTTAACACTTCAAGTCGTCTGCTCTCTAAGAAATTGGTGTTTCGGTGGGTCTTTGGACGAAAGTCAAAAGAAAAACTTATTTCGGTGATCTGGATCAAAGTCGCTCTTCAAAATAATTGTTCTTGGTTTGAAGATATGGGTCCGGAAAGTGCGCGAATCTTGGTCAGCTATCTGCGAGGCTTGCCTCAACCGGAGACTGACTCTGGGAATTGCTGGGTCTCGACTCATTTCTGCTCGTTGTGGCTTCGTTTATATGGGCGCCGACCAAAACCGGGGTGAGTTTGTCGGCGCCGGGGGGTTCCTCGATAATTCTAAATACATATCCACCTCTCTGGTTAAAAATTTCCACCTTTTTCCATTTTTTTGGGAACCTTTCCTCACTCCCACCTTCTCATCATACTTCAGAGGGGCGTGAACTGCCCTCCCCACATCTTCGTGGCAACCTCTCTTACTCATCCTCCAGATGGGCGGCAACAGCCTTCCTCGTGCATTGCGTGATCACCACTCGACCAATGATGTCTTAGTCGGGCGTGGACGAATCTGCGGCTTTGTTTCAGGAAGAAAAAAAAATATCTTGCTTAAAAAAAAATTATCTCTTCCCTTTTCTTCCCCTTAATGGTTTATCATTTCTCCAGCCGCGAACGGGACAATATGACAATGGCGGTCATAACTCTGGTTCTACACGTGGTTTACGTCAGGTATTTTATCGCTAATTATTAGAATGTGTGGTCTTCTTAACATGGTCTCAAAAAGGAACATCTCCAAAGTTCCAGAACCGTCTGTCGCCTCGAAGAAAGAAAGAAAACACATTCATTTCCTTCGGTACAAATTCCTGATAACAAAATTTTATTATCGCAGGCCAAGGATGTTCCGTGGGTGGTTTTTAATTTTTCATATCTGTCCAAGTCCTTTTTTAGTTGTCTGTTTTTCGTCACTTAACGAAATAACATTTTCATTTGAATTTTTCTCTCTTTCTCTGGCCAGCCGGTCTGTAGTTGATAATAAGATGTCTTCCCGTACCAATAGTTTGTTTTCATATCCTTAGATAACACAGCCGATGCCAAAACATATCTGATTCTTTCCTTCTTTCCCTCTCTTTTTACTCAGAATTTCCCTGTCATTGTAATGACACTCTTTCGCCATTTGTTACTTATCAAAATATCCTTTTATCCATTGTCTCTTAGCTGTGTGTGTGTTCTTGCTTATCACTCACGATTCGGTTCTTAGCCTCAACTTTCCTTCTTTTCTTTCCTTTCCCTTTCTGCCTCGTTAAATGGTGCCACAGCTGTTAAAGTTAATTTGATTTTTCGATTTCAACTGAGAAGGCTATCATTATCATCTTATGAAATGTATATGATCTATTTTTATATTAATCTCAGTTATGCCATTTTTCCATAAATGAAATATCAAAATTAATAATAAAATAAATGGAAATACAAATAACTCAGTAAGATATAATAAATATACATAGAATTATAGTATTTTATGTACACTTCTGATAAAATTTCGTAAGAAAGTTACCTATAAATTAATTAGATACCTTTCTTATGAAATTTAATTTCACTCTTAACAGTCCTAATTTCATTTCTTTATAATATATTTCATGGAGGTACCTATTATAAAATTAAATAAAGAAGAAACTGAGGAAAAAAATACATATATTTTTTATATTTATTTTGTTTTTATTGAAATTAAGTTGGAATAAACTTTAAGATCAAATGCTGCTCGGAACTCCGCGACAACTTGGTTACATTTGAAGCAAAAAATGGGCAAGGGAGAATGAAATCTTGCAAAAGACAATACATACAAAATCAGATTATAATACACAAACACACAGACATATTTATATATAAAAACACGCAAAAAGACAGGAAATATCTCCACGACCCTTAAAAAAAACACAAAATCGACAACATACACACACAATGTAAGGAACACACAAATGACCATACACAGAGACAGCGACAACAACAGGCACATACACACTCATACATTGACAAAAACACGCCGATACACCCATGAAGAAATATTCAAGGTTGAAAGTGTTATTAAACGAAATCTAACATCTTATTAAAATATAACTTATACAAGCAAAGATATATTCGTAAAAATGGTTGAATAGATAAAATTCAACATGGGCAGAACAGAAAAACAATCATTAGTGAAAAAGAACACTAAAACTACGTGTACACATATTCCTCATATATATATGATGTGTACACATATTCCTCATATATATATAGGCGGAGATAATCATGTGAAGAAGGAAGGGAGGCCTGTTGCGCCTCCTGAAGGGATAGGTGTGAGATGCCACTGTGAGAGAGAGAGGAAACCCGTTGACACCCTCTGAGGGCATGGTGAGATACCAATATGAGAACAGAAGAAGGTGGGAAGACGAAAGACTTCCAAAAATGGAAAATAATAAAATTTTCCAGACCGAAAACAAAGAAGTGGATTGTGAGTTTAGAATTATCAAGGAACCTCAAACCCCGACAAGCCCACCCCGGTTTGGGTCGGCGTCCATATAAGCAGAGTCGCAGCGAGTTAAGTTCAGTTCGAGTTCCAGTTAAGTTGAGTGAAGTTCGCAGTTGACAGACAGGCAAAGCAGTTGCAGTGAGCTGAGAGCTCTAAAGACCCGCCTCGCAGAAGCTGACTAAGATTCACGCAATTCTGAACTCAACTTCTAGCCAAGAACAATTTATTTTCGAAGAACGACTTAAACTCACACCACCAAAATAAGTTTTACGAATATCACCTGAAGATACACCAAGAACCAGTTTCTTAAAGAACAAACAACTTAAGATGTTAAGACTCGCCTAACAAACACAAAGTGTCACGAATCCATATAGCGTGTTGGGAAGAAGACGCAGTCCTGTATTCAGTAACCAGATATAAAATATTGTTATCCTTTTTTAACACATTTGAACTTTTCGAGGTATTATTTTCTTTTCTTTTACATATACTTGTGCGGTGTTACCCTTGATCGAACTCGGCTTGCATTACGGCCCGGCTACTGATTGATTTCGTCTGCCTAAGGTCAAATCACAACGTGGGTAGGTTAGACTAGAAATCAAAACAGTTACTTCTGTAACCAGACGTTGGACGCAGCCAGGCAGACGTCACATTATGGCGCAGCGTCACCCGGGGGAACGTCACAATTGGTGCCGTGACAGCAGGATGAGACCCTGGATCAGCCGCTGCTACAGGAGTTACAGAAAAAGTTCGACCAGGACAACCCACGGCGTCTCAAGGACTCAAATTGAAACAGACAAGAGTGGGAACCAAAGGACTTTGGTTGGCTATAACCATACGGTTCCAGATACTCTAGTACGACAACCCGGAACCTCAGAAGAACGAACAGGAAATCGTCTGTCAGGTAGGACACTTTATTTTCGGTTGATCTCCCAATTTCGATTGTTGCTGCTCAGAATGTGTTTTTTTTCTGTGTTAAATATGTCTGACTATGAGTCAGATATGATAGACATAGAGGAAGAGGGGGCTGGACAGGGGTTGCCGGCAGACCTAAGAAAATTATTGGGTGGACCGAGGGTCCCGGCCTTTGATGGGAGTTCAAGGGATTTTAGGGACTGGCTGGCAGTCCTGGATAAGAGCCGCGTAATATATAGACTCTCAGACCAAGAGGCCCTATATTTGGCGTATGATGCCACCAGAGGGAAAGCGTCTGAGTTTATAAAAGGACTCTTAGCCAGTGAGCCCCACTTGACATGGGAAAGGTTGAAAGAATTATTAACTCGGGTGTTCGCCGACGAGGGGACGGCGATAGAGGCCATGAGAGCCCTCCTGAAGATGACGCAGCTGAGGGACGAAACCCCTGGAGAATTGGGGGCCCGAGCGGAGAAGCTGTCATCATTAGTTTTCCCAGAGGTAGTGAGAAGTAATGCAGTCATGCAGGTCCAGTTGGCTGATCTGTATGTGGAAGCGCTCAGTGACGAGCGTGTTCGTCACGATGTTTTGAAGGAAGGACCGCTAAGGTTACCGGCAGCAGTGGCGCTGGCCAAAGAGAGCCAGGGAGTTTGGGAGAAAGTAAAAATAGGTGGGTGGAAGCAAGAGCTAAGTCGAGAGGTTCGGAAGAGACCCCCGCGTGGAATCGGAAGGTCAAGCTAGAGGTGGATGAGCCTGAGGTGTGGGAAGAGGATCCCACAAGAAAGGCTTGGTCAACAAGGCATGGGTTCTATAAGCCCACGCCGGGTCGATACGGGTTGGTCTTCTGGACATGTGGACATGAGGACCACAGAGCAGCGGAAAGTCCGACGAAGTGGGGTTTGCCCCCAGACTTTGAGCGGGATAAGTGTACTAGGTGTGGGAAGAAGGGACACCTAGCCAAGTGGCGCGGGTTGAGAAAAAGGTGCCCCAGCGATATTGATAAAAAAGGCCGAGCCCAAGAGACAAAACCAGGGAAAAGCCAGCGGGACACCCCGTAATTAAGAGGGAGGGTGACCCAGTTAAAAAGCAGGAAAGTAAAACGTTGGACATGTGGTCGGGAGAGCCACTTAGGTAGAGGGCAGGTCCCCCCAGGAATAAGTGAAAGGGTGGCCCAGTTGAAGGGAGGAAGAGTAAAATGTTGGATATGTGGTCAGGTGGGCAACTTTGCGGTAAACTGTCCAACAAGAAGGTGCTGGTTTTGTAGGAGACCAGGGCACCTGAAGAGGAATTGTACTCTTAGGGGCGGCTGCGGGAGACTGGGAGACGTCCAGCCGGGACCGCTCAGGTGCAGAAAACGCAGAACTCCCCCATATGAGAAGAATGAAAGGAGTGTGTTGCTACCGGCGCCTATGTCTGCTATGACCCAATGGTGGGAACCCAGGAAAAGAAAAGCCCAAGTATTCTCTTCGCTGACCCAAGAGAAGGAGCTATATTGTAGGGCAGAGAGAGGAGGTAGGGCAATGAAAGCCCTGATAGACACAGGAGCGTCTGTTTCATTGCTGAGAGAGTAAGCATACAGACGGGTGAAACAGAAGAATTGGTTGCAGGAAGCGGACTTAGAAGTCACGCAGGCAGATGGTGCTCCCCTGGAGATAAGAGGGATGGCGAGGCTCCTTGTGAGGATTGGGAAATTAAGAAGCACCCAGAACTTCTACGTAACCCCGAACCTGTGTACGGAAGCAATCTTGGAAAAAGATTGGCTTCAGAGCCAGAGGGCTCGGATAGAGTTCAACCCCACTGTGCTGGTAGTGAATGGCGAGAGAACGCCATTGGGATGCCCACCGGAAGAAGATATAACAATAGTGGTGGAGGAAGATGTAAAGCTACCTCCCAGAACAGCAGTGTCGGGAAAGGGTAGGCCAATGTCAGGGAAGAAAATAGGAAAAGGAACCCTGCAATTGGTGCCTGTAGAAGGGATGGGCCTAGAAGAAAATGAGGTAACTCTGTGTGAGGCAGTAGTGGAGGCAGCTGAATTAGTGCCCATTATGATGGTGAATCAGGCCCAAAAGACGATAAAGGTTAAGAGAGGGGAAGAGATAAGAAAAGCACTACCCCTACGAACTCTGAATCGGGTGAGATTCGAGGAGAAACAGTGAAAACTCATAGAACAAACAGAAGGAATAGTAGACGAAGATATTTTGGCACCTGATCAATTTAGGGCCAGAGTGGGAAGTCTGCTGAGAGATAATCGAGATGTGGTGGCCCAATCAGATAAGGAATTAGGCCAGACCCACAGAGTAAAAATGAAAATCGACACCGGCGATCACCCCCCCCCCTGTGAAATTGAAGCCCTACCGAACGCCTATTCATAAGAGACCCCTTGTGAAAGAGGCAGTAGAAGAGATGTTGGAAGCTGGGATGATTGAAAGATCGATCTCTACTTGGAGCTTTCCAATCGTGATAGTAGGTAAGAAAGATGGCGGGCACCGTTTTTGTGTAGATTTTAGGAAACTGAATTCTATATCGAAGCCGTTGGCGGTGCCATTACCACTAATCGATGACATATTGGCATTATTAGGGAAAGCGAAGTACTTCTCTACGTTGGAATTGAGGTCCGG
This sequence comes from Acanthosepion lycidas, assembly GCA_963932145.1. NCBI lineage: Eukaryota > Metazoa > Mollusca > Cephalopoda > Sepiida > Sepiidae > Acanthosepion > Acanthosepion lycidas. The sequence continues at coordinate 86,248,878 of OZ010572.1, read as the reverse complement.
GTATTGGCAGGTAGCCCTTGATAAGGTTGACAAGGAAAAGGCTGCATTTGCGTGTCACTTGGGACTATTTCAGTTCAGGGTGATGCCATTCGGTTTAGCCAGTGCCCCGGGAATCTTCCAACAGCTGATGTCAATAGTGTTAGGAGGATGCGAGAGCTTTGCCATGGTATATTTAGATGATATTTTGATATTTTCAGAAACAGTAGAACAACATTTTTTCCATCTAAAACAAGTGTTGGGAAGACTAAGAAAGCACGGCTTAAAATTGAAATTGTCGAAGTGTCAGTTTCTGAAGGAGGAGACTAGATATTTGGGCTTTGTTATAAACGGAGACGGTATTAAACCCGACATGGATAAGGTGAAAGTCATAAGGGAAATGCCAGAACCTAAGACAGTGAGACAAGTAAGAGGGTTTATAGGAGCTATAGGGTACTACCGACGATTCGTCCAGGCATTCTCGAGAATTGCCATACCCTTAGTAGCCCTGACGAAGAAATACGCTAGGTTCAAGTGGACTGAAGACTGTCAACGGGGATTTGATACCTTAAAAGAACAGTTGACAGCCGTCCCACTGCTGACATGCCCAGACCTCAGCAAGCCCATGGTACTATACACTGATGCCAGTGAGCAGTGTGTAGGAGCACTTCTTACCCATCCGTGTCCCGATAAAGAAGGACCAGTGCCAGGCATACCAGAGGAGGTACCGATATACTTTCTCTCTCATAAGCTCTCAGAGACACAACAAAGATGGCCAGTAATAGAAAGAGAAGCATATGCTATCATGTATGCTCTCCAAAAACTGGACTACTACTTGAATGGTGCGGTTTTTACTATAAAGACAGACCACAAGCCTCTGCAGTACCTACTGCAGGCAGAATGGACAAATAAAAAGAAGATTCAACAGTGGGCGCTAAAGGTAAGTGGCTACCACTGTAAGATAGAGTATTTGGCAGGGAAGGAAAACACGTGTGCAGATTTACTCTCAAAAATACCGAAACAACTGGAAGAAAGATCTGTAAAAGTAGCGCAAGGAGTAGATTAACTCTAATAAGCTAAAAGATCGACCTATGTTAGAATCGGACGAGGAAGGGGACACACAGATAATAACCGATCCTTACTGGACAGAAGGAATTGAGAAGGAGCAGACAGACAGTGAAATAGCTGCCTTTAGAGAAAAGGTGGAGACAGGAGAGACCACCAAGTATGAAATAATAAAGGAAAGGCCGTATTATCTCTCAGGTAGGGATGAAGAAGTCAAGCCCAAGTTGTATGTGCCCAAAAGTTTAAGACCAGAGATATTGGAACAGTGCCATAAGAGGTTGGGTCACATGGGAATTGATAGAACATATGATCTAATAGGGAGAAAGTACTATTGGCCCAAACTGTACGGAGAGGTCACTAACTATGTTCGGAGCTGTGTAGTGTGCCAGTCGCAGAGCAGAAGGCAGGAAATGGCACCATTGGAGGAGATGGACGTGCCGAACTTCACCTTCGAGAAAGTGAGTATGGATGTATCAGGACCATATGGGGGAACTGCACAAGGAAACAACTATATAGTGAGTTTTGTCGATTGGCTAACAAATTGGCATGAGGCATATGTAGGACCAGAGAAGAAGGCTAGGACTGTGGCCGGTTTGATAATAGGTGAAATCTTCCCTAGGTATGGCGCCCCTGTGCAACTTGTCACTGATAATGGCACAGAGAATATAAACAGCATAATGGGAGAAGTGCTGACAGGTTTGAATATAGAGCACGTAAAAACATCTCCATATCACCCCCAAGGAAACGCTATAGTGGAAAGGTTTCATAGAACCTTTGGGAGATGTGCTGGCCAAGCTGGCCAGAGAGATTACAGGAAATTGGGATTTGTATTTGACGCAGAATCTGGCGGCCGTGAGGTTTACGATAAACGAAACCTCCAGATTTTCTCCTTACTTTATGTTGTTTGACAGAGACGTGGTCCTGCCTGTAGATAACCTGTTGAAACCCCGAAGAAAGTATATGGGAGAAGATCATCATCAGTTGTTGCTGGAACAGCAACATAAAATATTTGTACAGGCCAGAAGAAGAATAAAGAGGGCACAGAAGAGAAGAAATGAGAGAGTCAATGCTGAAAGAAAGGTAGTAGAATTCAAGGTTGGAGACCCTGTCTACTATAAAATCCACCAGAGAGGAGGGAAGCTGGACGAAAGATGGGAACCGTACTACCGGATAGTAGAGCAGATGGGTCCAGTATCATATGTAATATGGGATCAAGTGGCAGGACGAGCAAGGAGGTTCCATGCCAACGATTTGAAGAAGGCTGAAATAGCTAACCTGGAAATGAGCGAGCCGAGGCTTAAGAAGACAAGGACAAGGAAGGTAACTCTGGTTGAGCTAGAAGAAATGGAGACGGAGGAGGATTCCGAGGTAAATGAAGAGATAGATCAACTTGGCCAGATAGACGAAGCGATCCGAGTGACGGAGTTGGAACCCTCGGCGGGGATCAGCGGCGTTCAGTCGTCGCCTGAATCGGTGCAGAGAAGACCCTGTGATGTCACCGTCGCACCCCAACGCCCAAAGAAAAGGAAGAGAAAAACGAAGAGATCCAATCAAGCAGTTAAGGGCTCTAAAAAGAGGTACCCTAAAGAAGACGAAGAGTTCAACGAGTGGGAGGAAAATGATCAAATACCCCTTTCTCAACTCAGAGAAAGACTAAGAAACAGAAGAAGCGCGGACTCGAAACAGAAGGAAGAACCAGGAGAGGAAGAAGAGTACAAAACACCTCCTGAACGGGAATTAAACACCGAGGGAAGATTAGAGGTTGAGCAAGAACTACCTCTGAAGATGAGATTGAGAAGGGTGAAGAACCCCAAGTCTCAGTGGAACAAAGAAAGCGGTGTAGAATAGAAGCACTCGGTGGCGACAGATAACGACACTGGCTCATCCAAAAACCTACTGGCTGACTGTGGTGGATGTGCATGGAGGGGATAGAGTCGCGAGCTGCACCTCACGAAGGACGGAAGAAGAATATTGGCATTGCTAATTGGCCATCAGTGGTGTCATGAAGTACGACCTTTGAAGTGGGAGCACCACGCACCTACCCGGACCTTTCTGTCTGCTAGGAGTTAGTTAGGGGAGGGAAGAGTTGAGTGTGTTAAACTTAGAAAGAAATTATGGAATAATTGTGTGAAGAATTGAACAAGACCGAATGGTTATGAAGAATAAAAACAAGAGAATCTTGTTGCAGGAATGATCAAAATGAAAGGGTTGATGATGATGATGATGATGATGGTAGCTACACGAATGGTAGCAAGGTACAAGATGGAAACATAATACATAGCTTTAAATTCGGGTAGAAAAAAATTCATGTTGCTAACAGCTGAAGAAGCTAGAAAGTGTAGAAATGATGCTCTAGGGAATTGTACATCGTTAAGCCCTATCTATATTGCTGGTAACCACAAAATGTGCATACCAGAATTGTTTGAAGGGAAGAAAGAGGGAATTAAGAGAACTTGTCAAGTAGAGGTATTAGTAAATACGGCATTACCACAAGCTATCAGTGTGTCAGACGAGGTGTGGGCAGTGGCCACACCGAAACCCATTAGCTTGTCTAGGGTATGTGGGGGAGAGTCCACAAGGACATTACGAGTAAAGCCACCATTATCCCTGTTAGAGTTACCCCTGGGATGTTCGGCATTTGGGATATCTATTTCCTTACCCCCCTATTACCAGGAAGAAGAAAGATATGAAGAGAAAGATTCAATCATAGAAATGATTGGCAGAAGGTTAGTCAATTGTACAGAGTTGTGGGAGCCAATAGTAAGGGGATTCTCCAATGTTACCTTGAATAAAATGCCAGTACTAAGGAAACCGATAGAAAAGATCGATATAGATCAATTGAGGGACAAGTTAAGTGCGTTGGGAAATGAAGATATGGCTAGGGAAGATGATGAGCAGATCGCGATAAGTTGGTCGGCAATGATGGGTACATTCATAATTATAGCCATAGGGGGTATGGCAATATGGAAGATTAGAAGTAAGAGGAAATTAACTAGCGATAATCAAATGAACATGCAGCAACTCGAGAGGGAGATGCCGAGCAGTGTTCCTTACTCATACAAAATTGGCGAAGAAATTGCAGAAAGACCGGCGTAGGAGGCTGGCGTGAGACCGACACGTGCGGCGGAAAAACCTCCTACAGTGGAGAGAAAAACATTGACCAAGAAAAACAAGCCATAGTAACCACACACATGCACCCACAGGCACACGCATACTTTAAATTGAATGAGAAACAGAAGAAGATGAAAAGAACATTACATTTGCATGTAGATCAGAAGATGAAAAGAACATTACATTTGCATGTAGAACAGAAGATAAAAAGAACATTACATTTACATGTAAAACAGAAGAAGATGAAAAGAACATTACATTGGCATGTAGAACGAAGAAGATGAAAAGAACATTATATTTGCATGTAGAACAGAAGAAGATGAAAAGAACATTACATTTGCATGTAGAACAGAAGAAGATGAAAAGTACATCACCTTGCATGTAAAACAAAAAAAAAAAGAAGTAGAATAGAATTGCATGGGAAGATGCATGATGCATGATGCATGCTAAATAGTGTATTTGGGTTTAGGTGTCATTTACGAGTAAATGAAAAATAGGTTAGGGGAGGATTGTGACACTATTTACGTCGCTAGAAAGAAAGAAGAAAAAAAAGAAAAGTGAGAATTAAATTTAGGTGATAAGAAGCCATCACGAAAAGGACACTAAGCGGTGTTATTTTTCTGACAAGGAAAAGTGGTAAGATTTTTATTTCCATTGTCGAGAAAGTAAAACACAGAATTTAATCTGATTTATGTTACGGGGCGAACAGTAAGATATGTTCAATTTGCCCATGGCAATGGTAAAGGGAATTTTCAAGTTGGACAAGTTACCTCCCGCAGAATTCTAAAGAGATAAAAATAAAAGTTAATTAAGCACGCACTGTCCGGGAAAAACAAAAGTGTCCGCTGACCACCATGAAGGAAAGGTTAAGCCTTTGTCTATATGCAGAATATCATTGAGAGGAGCATCTGTTTATCGTCAGGGCTGGCTATGATAGCTAAACTATTTTATCGGATCAGTAATTGGCACCAAGAAAGCAAATACGTCCAAATGGCCACCCACTTGATGCTGGCGAAAATCTGATTGACGAATTCCAGGTGATTCGGTTAAGATGAGAGTCTAGGGTGTGAGGTATCCTCGAAGAAAAGGAAGAAGAGAAAAAAAAAGAGAAGATAAAATTTTTTTTTTCTTTGAGCAAGATTTTTTAAACTGAGGCTAGTCTGGCCACACCCACGCTGCTGAGCGCCCATTGGCTGAATGGTGGCATGAGCTAAGGTAATCATGTGAAGAATGGTGGCATGAGCGGAGGTAATCATGTGAAGAAGGAGGGGAGGCCTGTTGCGCCCCCTGAAGGGATAGGTGTGAGCTGCCACTGTGAGAGAGAGGGGAAACCCGTTGACACACTCTGAGGGCATGGTGAGATACCAATATGAGAACAGAAGAAGGTGGGAAGACGAAAGACTTCCAAAAATGGAAAGTAATAAAATTTTCCTGACCGAAAACAAAGAAGTGGATTGTGGGTTTAGAATTATCAAGGAACCTCAAACTCCGACAAGCCCACCCCGGTTTGGGTCTGCGTCCATATAAGCAGAGTCGCAGCGAGTTAAGTTCAGTTCGAGTTTCAGTTAAGTTGAGGGAAGTTCGCAGTTGGGGTTGGAGACAGACAGGCAAGCTGTTGCAGTGAGCTGAGAGCTCTGAAGACCCCCCTCGCAGAAGCTGACTAAGATTCACGCAATTCTGAACTCAACTTCTAGCCAAGAACAATTTATTTTTGAAGAACGACTTAGACTCACACCATCAAAACAAGTTTTACGAATATCACCTGAAGATACACCAAGAACCAGTTTCTTAAAGAACAAACAACTTTAGATGTTAAGACTCGCCTAACAAACACAAAGTGTCACGAATCCATATAGCGTGTTGGGAAGAAGACGCAGTCCTGTATTCAGCAACCAGATATAAAATATTGTTATCCTTTTTTAACACATTTGAAATTTTCGAGTTATTATTTTATTTTATTTTACATATACTTGTGCGGTGTTGCCCTTGATCGAACTCGGCTTGCATTACGGCCCGGCTACTGATTGATTTCGTCTGCCTAAGGTCAAATCACAACGTGGGTAGGTTAGACTAGAAATCAAAACAGTTACTTCTGTAACCAGACGTTGGAGGCGAGCTGGGAACGACAAGGCTGATACCGAATCTAACCAGTTTCCCATCCGAATCACCAAAAGGTTAGAACGTCACATTCGGTGCCGCGACCAATACCAAGCCAGTTGGTCGTCACAGGACAGGATAGCACGACGGACGCAGCCAGGCAGACGTCACATTTGGCGCAGCGACACCCGGGGGGATCGAAGGGAAAGTAAAAATTATCCGGACTCTCGTCTTTTTCAATTGTCGTGGATGGATTTAATTGACAGAACCATGCCTTATCTGCAGATAACATGCTACCTCATCGATGATGACTCATCGGTTCGCAAGTACCATTTCTCGAGCTTGTTGAATCTTATCATCAGTGGTGGATGTTGACGGGCGTCATGCTCCTTCTTCGTGTTCAGATATTTTTTAAACTTCTCGATCCACTCATACACATTTCTACGCGGTAGTGCGTTGTTGCTATATTGTGTTCAAAACCTCCGATGAATTTAAGCTCTCGACACAACTTTTAACCAGAGAAATCGGACCATTGCGTTTTGTTCCTACATGGTGCATACTGTTAGAGAAACAGTCATGTTTACACTGTAAGCAAGAGCAAGAAAACTGGAGCGAGAAAAGTCAAACTTCGCTCACGTGACAACAATAGTACCAAATATAAGCAGGCTTGAACAGAAGACTGTGTGACAAAACTAGAGAAAATTTATAGCGAATGTGTAGATAATCTTTGACTTACCATCGTAAATGCAATTGAATGCAACTGAGATATTAATACAAATTATTGACCCTTACGCTCCTTATTTAAATAATTGGTCATAGCTGTTACCATAAATAATAATGAATATGCTTATAAAAACGCGTAAAATTCAAGAATTAGTTATTCAAAAAATCTCGCTTGAAGATGGAACAGAGCTAGGTACTTTAATTCAGTTTGATTCTAATAAGTATATTGAAGTTTTCGGCTCTTGTTTTGATACATGAAGAATTTTATGTAGCGAAGGAATCATATTTTTAAATAAATAACTATATATATATATATATATATATATATATATATATATATATATAAAGAACAGTAAGATATATATATATATATATATATTTTAAATATTTTAAATCAATTAATTTATAATATATATATATATATATATATATATATATATAGTCATCCACAGGCAGAATTTTTCACTGTATCACAGCTCATCAGTGTGGATAGACATGCGATCGCTTCAAGCTTGGATACATCCCGACCGATTTGACATCAGTCGGAGATTCTAATTCCTATGTTATCGGCGGCCGGCAGAAAGAAAGGCGAATGTATGTAGAGTATAGGCTGTGTGGTATGACATTGGAGACTACAACACATGAGCTTGCGAAATGCTTTACCAGCGCGAATATAAGAGATGGCTTGAAAAAATGTGCAATTTATATTGTTCATCCAACACAAAGCCGAGAGCCACTCAAACTGAATGTTGTTGTTGCAAAGGCGTAAATGCAGGAGATAATTAGTACCTATGTTGAGGCTATGTAGGATAGATAACGGCTGATCCTAGACTAAAAGAGGATAATGTTGTATTGGTCGGGAAAGCCTCCTCGACCACGTCAATCTTAACATTTTCATTAACAGACCGAATCATATGTTAGAAAACTTGTTCATGATTAAAGTGATATGAATGAAAAGGAGGTGGTAAGAAGCGAAGATTATTAAGACTACGATGTAGACATCAACTGATATTTAATTTGGAGAGGTCATGTTTGAAGAATTGAAGAAAGCACTCACTCGGGAGCCCGTTATACAAATTGCAGGTTTTGATGATGATAGTTGTCCACTCAATGAACGTAACTAACCATCATTTTGGTGTTTGCGACTCTATATTCTCTATGAGTAACGCTTTTATTTTATTATTAGGCATTCCATATAATTTAGTTCTACGGTTGAGCATGGGATTATGTATGGCTTTTCAGACCGGTTACAGATTTCTAGATTCTATGATACACTCAGCATGCCCACCCTGGGTTTCTAATGAACTTGTAGTGGACCTGGTTGTTGTTACCGTGCTCTTTCCGATACCGTTTAAGACCATTTGCAGATTACAGGTTTTATGGACAATTTGGCACGTTTTTATTCCAGTTTTCCCTCATTATAAGTTCCAACGTAGAGGATTACCGTGTGAACGAAAGAGGAAAAATATAAGAAGTGAAGGATATATAATGTTTGACTCGTGTGTAGTTATGTTTGGAGAAGCACCAACGCGTTAACCAGTTCCACTGTTGTAATGGAATGTCAGACACTCCCTATCGTCTATATGGACTGATTATCAGTAGCTATATATAATTAACACAGTATATACCTGGGGACTTTCTTCGGCAATTAGTTGGAGTCAGTTCGGGCAGAGAGGAACACAGACGAGGCTATGCCGAATGGCAGAGTCTCGTCTGGGGTGGTAGACAGCTACCCGACTCCGTGTATACGCGGTCTACGGGGAATTTTTGCCCGAGCCTACGGGTTTCCGGACACATCCTGCCTCGCAGGGAATAAAGTAAATAACCTTGCTTCGGGAATTAGTTGGAGATTCGTCTCCAGATGTGCTGGTCAAAGTCTCTGCCCCCGGGCAGAGAAGATCGCCAGACGAGGCTATGTCAAAGGGCAGAGTCTCGTCTCGGGAAACAGCTACTCGACCCCGTTTTATACGGGGTCTACGGGGATTTTTGACTGAGACTACGAGCTCGGATACCCCACGTTAAATTCGGCCTTGTGCTATATCTGCCACCGTGGGGCGGTTGGTAATTATCCTTGCTTCGGGAATTATTAGCCTGCTACCCGATCCCTCTCTTTCAGTAGTGTATTCTCTTTTACAATAAACTCTTTCATCTACGCGAGTGTTGCTGTTCCTTCACTCGAGTACCACATTTGACAGTTTGTAAGCTATTTAAGGATACAGCATCCACAAAATAACGGTTTTTGAGATAATAACGGTTGTACGAGTAGAACATGCTTCTTTAGCAATGGAATGCAATGGCTGATTTAATCATATGGAAGTTGCAAGGCGTTTCTTAACTGGCGGAACTAAAGAATCGAGTTCGGCTGATTATTTGCCATGGAAGTACCGACTCAGTAGCGATCGAGTTGCGTTCGGAAGTGGGCTGCATGGTGGAGAATCAGTCATCATCGTCAAGGTCGCGTAAATGATTTGGAATTCTGTCAAGGCCTGAAAAGTTAAGATTGGGCAGCTCCTGGCGAAATACGACAGCAATACTTAATTTTTGATCTGATCTGACTCTTTTAAAGAAAAAGGCTTGGATTCTAGTTTGAGCGATAAGAAAGTATAATTACTCACTAAGCTTAACTAAGCTCATGAAGAATTGAAATAAAGTTCAAGTATATATATATATATATATATATATATATATATATATATATATATATATATATGTGTGTGTGTGTGTGTGTGTGTGTGTGTGTGTGTATATTATTTCTGGATCATATTCCAACTTATTCATGTTCATGTTAACCCTCTCTAATGTTCTAACTTTCTGTCCTGAAGTAACCATATGCCTCACAGGTTTCACGTATGATTTCATTTTCAAGACTTTGCTTTCTGGAATGTCATAGCTGGAACTCATCCCTTACGTGCGAAAAGACTTACGGATTGAGCTGGATCTTTTCTAATGGATCTCTTTATCTTTAAGTTGAAATGAAGATCCTCCTTCCTGTTGTGACTCCCTGATCCAATTTTCCCGTCTACTGTTCCCTATTTTTAAACTTATTTACCGTTCTCTTGATGGTTCTTAAATGGACTTCAAAATAGAAGCCAGTGTATAAATGTTGACACCATTATTGAAGGCCTGAATGAACTTTTTCCTCTCACCATTGCTCAGTTGACTGGTGGGCTGATACAAAACAATCTTAACCTGCTCCCTTTTAGTTGAAAAACTGAAATGTTTTTTCAGCGATTCGTACGAAAAATCGTGTGAAACGTCTTATCTGAAAACCTGAAACAAAGAAACTCAATTAGTTTAGTGCTTTTTTTTAGATATTAAATATTTTGTAGGATGGACAATTATGCTGTTACACTATTTGGACAATTTTGCTGTTACACGATTTGGACAATTTTGCTGTTACAACCGGTAATTGTGGCTTAGTGTGAACTTGCTTCGCAATACGCGATCGAAGCAGGAAGCCGCTCTAAGTTGCAACAGTTCATTGGCACTGGAGAAAATTCCGATATCATTAAATATTTGGCAAATAGACACGATTGCACACGTACACAGAGGGAGAGAGATGAAGACAAATACACACACAGAGACACACACACATAGATATATATAAAAGGTTAGGCAAATTTAGCACACAATAGGGGTTAATTAATTAATCATGTTTTAAATGTCTAATTTGTTTTGATATTTTTTTAATTTGTAGAAGCAATTTTACGAAGTAAAATGGATGAAAAACTAACAAAGGATGAACGCGTTACTTGTTCATTTATAGGAAGGCATGTGTTACATAGACAAAACCTATCTGTGTCCGATGAATTCAACAGGCAGAATACACACCGACTGCCTATTGATAAGACAACTTTTGGACATTTTGAACTGTACATAAAACAATGTGTCAGATGTGATGATACTTTTAGTAAATTATCCCTGTGGTGCTCGACTTTTGCCTCACCCTGTTTTGTGCCAAACACAATCGTCAGTCTATATATTTTAACCTGCTCCCTTTTAGTTGAAAAACTGAAAGGTTTTTTCAGTGATTCGTACGAAAAATCATGTGAAACGTCTTATCTGAAAACCTGAAACAAAGAAACTCAATTAGTTTAGTGCTTTTTTTAGATATTAAATATTTTGTATGATGGACAATTATGCTGTTACACGATTTGGACAATTTTGTTTATCTCCATATTTCTCTGTGCATGTCCATTGCGTTTAATATGACTGTCGCCTCTGGATGTTCACTTCAATATCCACTTTTATATTTACATACGTTATCTCCCTGATATTAGGCACTTTAACCCATAAATATAATAGACATCAAAACTATATTTTATCATATTATAACCAAAAACGTTTTCTACATTTTAAAACACACGCACACATACACACACATACACACACACACATGTTATTATTAAATATCACAGAAAATAAATGTCTATTATATCTGATCATGAGCCAATCTAATATTCCAATGTTAGCTTTAATTTCGGGGGAAAATAGAGACAAAAATACTTATATTAATGAACAACATGTATTTTTGTACTACTTGCACCCCTGAAGATGATCCTGGAAAAAGATCGAAAGTACTTGGGAAATGAAAATAAAAGAAATTTAAACAGCTATAGAACATTTCTCTTATTTTTTAACACAAACACACAGAAGGTTATTCGTGAGTATGAACGGATTTTGTTAAAAATAAACAGACATAATGTTTGTAATTTATTCAATCAGACATGCCTTAAAGAGAATTTGCTGCCTAAAAACACAATTATATATATATATATATATATATATATATATATATATATATATATATATATATATATATATATATATAGGCCGATTAAGGCAATTTGAGTGATAAAAACAACGAAAAAAATGGAAGCTTGATGAGAAAGATGTTAAAAATCGGAATTTTCGGACATGCCTGTGTCCTTTCTCTGGGAGAAATGAAAAAATGAGGCAGGACGTACTGCCAAACAGTATAAATAAAACAGTAATCGAAATTCTTATTTTTCTTTCAATTTAATAGCTGACAACTAATGCTAGACTAACATTAGTCACTCTATGAGTTTGCTATTTAAACAGGTATATATATATATATATATATATATATATATATATATATATATATATATATACAGAGAGAGAGAGAGAGAGAAAGAGAGAGAGAGAGACAGACAGACAGACAGACATAGATAGATATATAGATAGATAGATAGATGGATAGACAGAAGACTTGTTAGCCTTCCAAGCTGATATCTCTAATATCAATTGGGCGGGTAGAGATGCTGATGAATCCTGTCAATGTTTCCAAGTAGAAACATTTTATATTTGAACCTAATCTTTCACAGCCTCATCTCAAAGATATGATAGATGGATATTACCGGCCTACATCATCTATAAATGGAAACGACGTACACAGACGTCTATTTATGGGTATGAAAACAAAGAAGAACTCAAAGTTGGCGCAAAATGATAGGTGTCGCACACTGTGTTCCATAACGTCGAGATGCTCCAAAATAAACGCACATGCGCACACGCTGAGACATCCAGAGAGATATATAGACGCAAATTCACACACAGACGTACATATAGAGACAACTGTATAAACGGAGACAGGACTAAACAAAGAAACACACAATATACATAATAATAATATACAAACAAAATGGAATATACATACAGAAATATACACAGACATACACAGAGAAATATGGAGAAACACAAAAACATATAGAGAATGAGAGAAAGGCAAATAGAGAGATAGAAAAGTAAGAGAAGGGTCAAAAAGAGTGATAGAAGCAAGAGTATATATACAGCCATATACAGGGGTAGAGATATACACATAGCTGGTAACAAGTATCCAGATATATAAGGAGAGGAATACGCACATCGAGACATATACGCACACACAAAGACACGTAGAACAATGTTTGATTCGCGTTTGTGTGTAAGGTTTTTATTTTATATGCATGTGTCAGTTCGCTCAGAAAGACAGAATCACGGAAGAAAAGAAAGATATAAACCAACTATGCGATAAATAAAAAAGAAGAAAGATCTTTGCAGGCTGGAAATATTTTGAGAGGAGAAAATCTTTTTCTGGCAGGCTTCATTATGAAGATACAGACTCAATTATAATTTTACTCGAAATCAAATAAAGATACTAAAATCAACAAGCTGAGTAAGCAAACGTAAATATATATGCATAAGTATATAAAACATATCAAACATATCTTCTACTTTTTCTTCTATATGTATGCCGTGTCCTTTCAGGGCGTGGGCGATCATGGCTCGGCACAACTTACTATCCCTTGTGTCTGTGACTAGCATTTCTACATATGTCAAGCTTCTCGCCTCCTGTTTCGACATCCGTTTGCAAGAGCATAGGTCGCCTGTCTCCTTCTTCCATCTTGCTCTCGATATCTCTTCTATAAGGGTTAAGCTTTCATTCATTATGATACGTTCTAAAAAATGTCAGCTGTCTCTTTCTGATTTTGAGTATAAGTGTTCTTTTTCTGATCATTTTCTTTAAAATTTCTTCGCTCCATTCAGGGAATTCTCAATATCCTTCTGTAGAACCCCATTTCTGTTGTCTCCAGTTTTCTATCCATCGTTGGGGAGATTGCTCAACATTCATTGTCATCAAAGAGGACTGAACACATAGCAACGAAATCTTCATGTTACTTCCTTCTTTAGCTTTTGGAATGTATCTTTCTCTAATTCAGTGCGCGTTCATATTTTGGTGACGCATATACAGTCATGTAAAAACAAACAAACTCATGTACACACAACACGCGCGTGCGCACAAACACACGCACACATATATGTGTGTGTATAAAGGTAAAAGACAATAAGAAACTTTATTATTAGCCGACGCGTTTTGTACAATGTGGACTTTTTCAAGGCAAAAGGGAAATTAATTTATTGAAAACAAAGTAACTATTAACAACAAAGAAAATGTCCTTAGCAACTAGAAGAATTTAGAAAAAGCTATTATATTCATATTGTCAACTTAAAATTGCATCAAGTACTTTCACGTGTAGACATATTGTTTTTATTGTTGTGTTGACGGATTCAACTAAATGTTTTTCCTTTCTTGATATAGTTGTGTACGTTGGTTTGCGGGTGGGGTATTAATTCTGTTACAAAAGTTGATTTTGGGAAAAATCTGGCGTAAATAATATATGGATAATATTTAACGGCGACACTCTCGAGGATTTTCCTTCTGAGTCATTTATTTACTTTTTTTTTTATTTTCTTCCCATGTTGATGAGGTTATTATGTTTGTATTTTCTACTAGTATATTTCGGATGAAGTCTGGTAAGTTTGTGTGTGTTTGTTAAATGCGTTTTAATAGTGGCGTGGTCAGATAGGTGTAACGTAAGGCGTCTGGATAGGCAAGTAGTCATGTAACTGATGTAATTATTTATGAATTTGGTTTGATTAGAAACAGTTCCTTAATAATCTCATCCACATGTAAAAATATTAAAAATAATGGAAGCCTTAATAATAAAAAAAGAAAAGAAAAATTCAACACTTAATAATATTAACTTTGAATAGGGCCACAATGCGCTAACTGTGTTCGGAAAATAAAACATCTGTATAGCACTAAAACATACACACAATGCACACACCCAATTAAATTAAAAAACAAAATCATCCTTGATAATGGCTAAAAGTATAGCCGAAAGTACTCAGAATTATATAGCATTTGAATAGTTTCTACACATTCTGTGTCCCCAAAAGAAAACACTCGTTCGAATATAAGAAAAATTAAACAAAAAGCTTAATCGTAATACATTGTCTGTCGTTTTTAATGAAACCTGCATAAATGAAGGGTTGCTGCCTAAACACACACACACACACACACACACATATATATATATATATAGATATATATATATATGGTGGACTCTCCCGTCGCATTCGACGTATTAGTGACAAGCAGCTCAGTTCCCTGGAACCGACAGCCAGACTCCAGCACATATGATTTGATTATGGTGATGAAAGATTTCTGCAGAAGCAACCAGACTTTTTGAAAGGCCGAATACAGAGACCTGGTGCACTACATGCCACAAGATCCCCAAACGATCATCCGCAGGTTTTGAATTCAGAGTTGTCCGTCTCCTACACAAGTTGCCATCCAAAGCTATCAAGGGAGAAGAAGAGGATTAATAATACCTTTCCCTAGCGTATTAGCACGTAGGTGAATGTAATGGATTCAACTGTAATTTGAACTCAGCTCTCGATTCCTCAATCCGAGCTGCTATCCTCTATTCCACCGTGCCTTTTATATATATATATATATATATATATATATATATATATATATATATATATATATATATATATATATATATATATATATATATATATAAAGAAATGGGCAAAGTCCGACAATTTATTTATTAAAGAAATTTTTATGTTTAACGCTCTTTTTATAGATACAAGTATTTAAGTAAATGCTCTGTTTATAATAAACAGTATATCTATCTATCTATCTATCTATCTATATATATATATATATATATATATATATATATATATATATATATATGGAGAGAGAGAGAGAAAGACTGGGTTCTATAGCCTTGGATGGCAACTTGGTCTAGGAGAAGGACAACTCTGAATTCAAAACCTTTGGGAACCTTGTGACACTTAGTACAACAGGTCTCTGAATTCCGCCCTTCAAAAAGTGTGGCTGGTACTGCACGAAACCTTCACCACTATAATCAAATCTCATGTGTCGTTGTCGGGCTGTCGGTTTCCTGGAAACTGATCTGCTTGAAGGGATAGTCGACTATATATATATATATTTATATATATACACACAAGTTTCATTAAAAAAGACTGACATATAATATCACTTGATTGCTGGCAACCGAGAATAGAAATGTAGTTAAATTAAGCTTATGGAGCAGACATTTTAAAAAAGGGGAGATAAATATCAGCGACGATTCATATCTGCTTGCATCTTGTAATCTTCGTCGTGAATCCCTTGTCGGACACTTTGCCTCTACCTCGGCGCTATTTACAGCAGATCGCTCTCTAGTTCCAGGACTGAAAATTAAAGCTGGGAAATATTCGGTCATTCATCTCCTAACAAAGTAATTGACATTTCCAACACAATGCAAGGCTTAGTTGGAGCCTCGGGCTAAACATTATGAGACAATGACTTCTGTTTATTTGAGAGGAATTGTTCGTCTATTTACTGCTTTCAGAAGTGATGTCTCTCAGAATTTGGATACAGTTGTCTACACCAAAGAGACAAATGTATATTCAGCAGTATACATGCATAGATGGCTGGTTTCCCGCAGACTTTAGTGATCCGTCTTCAAACCCAACTAAGAAAGATGGATGTTGTTGTTGTGGGGTATCATAATGATTTATTCATTCAAGGCCTACTAATTAGACCATAACCTGGTGGGATGAGATGACGTAGATTCATAGAAACGTTATTTGTGCGTAAGTGAATATACCAAACCTAACTGTAATTGGAGCTTGGCTCTCCGATTTCCAATTCCGAGCAGTTATTCTTTACACCAACCGCACATCCAAGCTTATAGCACCTCATATACCAAAGCGGTCACCTATCTAAGTATTGACCAGATTAGTCGTTGCTTAACTTCGTACGAGAGCCGATATTTCAACGTGATATGACGATAAGAGTATTAACTATCTATCTACATGCAAACGTATATGATGCTCTGCTACAAAGTAATGCACGATATGACAAGCTTGTAACATATGTATTTAGGTGTTCGACTATTGTGGGTCTTTAGTGTAATCTAAATTTATATACGAGTGTCAATCCAGAAGTAACGCCTCCTATTCTGGAAAGAGACAGAAAGGTATTTAAAAATAAAGAAGGAATGAAAGGAGAAAAAAGAAACGAGAAAGAAATATAGAAAGAATTTTCGAGAAAAATTAAGTAATAAACTAAGAAATGAAGAAAGAAAGAAAGAAAGAAAGAAAGAAAAGAAATGAAGAAAGAAAGAAAAATCAAAGAAGAAAAAGAAAGAAATTTAGAAAAAAAAAACTATATAGAAATGAAAAAGAAAACAAGAAAGAGAAAATGTAAGAAGTAAAAGAAAGAAATAAAGAAATTTAGAATGAAATTTAGAGAGAAAGAAAACTAGAAAGAAAGAAAATTAGAAAGAAAGAAAGACTTAAAGAAGAAAAAGAAAGAAATTAAAGAACTTTAGAAAGAAAACTACAGAGAAAAGAAAAAGAAAGATAGAAAGGGAAAATGAAAGACGATAAAAGAAAGAAAAGAGGAAAAAATTGAAACGAAATAAAGCAGTAAAGAAAACTAGTAAAAAAAAGAAAGAAAGAAAAAGAAAGAAAAAATAAAGAGAGAGGAATTTAGAGATTAAGAAAGAAAAATAGAAAGAAAGAAAAATTAAAGAAAAAGAAAGAAATGAGAAAGAAATTTAGAGATTAAGAAAGAAAACTAGAAAGAAATAGTGAAAGAAAGAAAATTATAGAAGAAAAAGAAATTTCTAAAGGAATTGCGAAAGAAAAGTATTTTGGTAATATGGCAGTAAGTATTGTATCTGCCTTGCCAATAATAAACATATGTTACCCTGTTACAGATAGCAGCTGAAGGGTAGTCTGGCAACATAGTACCTTCCATGAAGCAGATAAGTGCCAATCATTTTTTTTTTTAAATGCGTTGGCACATATCTGTTTCGTACATCTTCCATGAGGAGAAAAATATTGACATTCATCAATGAACGTTTACGGAGACCAAACAATGGATATGGGCACAGTTTCGTCGTTGGTTAACAAGAAATGGTGATGTTTGTGAAAAATCTATGGTACAGGAGATCATACACAGCTGTCAACTAATAAAATGTTAATCACTGTCGGAAATAAATATTCAGTAGTAGTTAGTTATGTGTAAAATAGATTTTTAGCAGAAAAAATGATCTTAGCAATAGTGTTATGATGGTGCTAAATTTGTGTGTTGTAGTTTCAGTGTAACTAAATAAGTTACTATATATATATATATATATATATATATATATATATATATATATATATATAAGTATATGATTTGTGTATATGGAATGAATTCCAATAACCAACAATTATTATTCTTAAAAGAGTGCTCAATACAAAGTAGAGCAGATATAATTATTTATTTAAAAAAAATTTATAACATAAATATGTTATATAATTTATAACATATTTATGTTATAAATTTTTTTTTTAAATAAACAATTATATATATATATATATATATATATATATGATAGAATAAAGAAAAAATAGGGAGTGTTTATCAATTTAACATGTTTCATTTTTATTGAAGCTACATCAGAGAATGAGATATGGAAGAAAAAAGAAATAAATTCTGGTATTGTTATTTTTGTTGCTTGATTTTCAGGTTTCAACTGCATTCGACTTGTTAAACAAACGTTCCTAATAATTTATGGTGTTCTGAATTCAAGGAGAGACGACGAGTCCTTTCGAAGCTACAAGAAATTAACGGATTTCAAGCTTAACTGAAGAAAAAAACTTAAATATTGCTTTATGTATGTAAGTATCAAGATTCTAATTTGTCTAAGTGAGTGATGATAATGTATATTCGTAAGTGTGCGTGTATGAATGTCTAGTGAACTTTATTTATGTCTACTGGTTGCCATCATGTTGATTTGGGAACGTTTTTATGTAAATGTCGATTGTGGTAGATAAACATACGTTAGATTCTTTAAGAATGGATTTAATAAAGGTTGGTGATGAACAGGGAAATAAAAATATCATGTGCGGGTGGTGGAATGGATAACGGCTCGGAATTGGAAATCGAAGAGCCGACTTCCTCTACACTTTGAATATTGCTGCCATATATGGTCCGGTGATCTTGCTATATATTTATAGATTCTTGATAAAGTTCTACAATCATGCATCTCGCTTTCAGTCACTTCCCAGCACCATAAAGTATCTTCCCTGTGCCTTTTCTATAAATACATTCATGGTAATTTTCAGATGAACTTTGCAATATAGTACCTAAATTTTATGAATTTAAACGCAGTACTAGATTGGCAACGAGGTCTCATCATTTTACTTTTCTTTCACCAATGTGGAAATCTTTGCCGCCTTTTTGCTTTCCAGTCAGTTTTGATCTTCACAAAATTAGATGCAATGTCAATCGTTATCTTCTGATCGTCTTCTTGATTCCTCTTTTATTCTTCTCCCTCCTTAATAATGTTTTTTTCTCATTGTTTCACACTCAGTAACCCCTTGCGACTTAGTGTTAAATAATAGTCTAGCAGTGTATTTCTGCTCTAACTTCCTCAGTTTGACCTTAAGGGTCAGATACAAGACAAAATAAAGGAAGTCCATTTTGATTAGCTGAGCTAATCTGGGAATGATAGAGAAAGGTTTTTTAGGGGATTCGAGTAAAAACCGTGATACATGAAGACGTGTTTACTTCGTGTCTGGGAAGCGGCTTCCCAGTGGGGTGAGAAATCGACCCAACGAGATAGAGATGTATACGTGAACGTAAATAAAATAGTTAAGTTTAAGATCCCCTTTGTTCGCCGGGAGAAGACGAGAAAAGACGAGAGAGAGAAGATACAACATATGAGTGAATGGGCGTCGACACCGAAGACCACCCCCATGAGTGGTACATGCAATATTAGTGGTTTTATTTCCTTGACTGGTGTGAAATTATTTAAAAAAAAAAAGCTCCGTATTAATCTATCAATTTAAGCCCTATTAATGAACATTCAAATATCAGATGTTATGAATAAAAAATCTGTCAGTTCCCTTAATATTCGTAATCATACTAGAATAAAGACTATTTACTATTCGTCTGCAGTCGTAGCAAAGCAATATATACTGAATTGGTTTGAAATAATCACATAATGTAGCGCTTTAATTTTCACTAACATATTTGAAGTAACATATTTTCCATGTAGGAAAAGTGTTAATTACGCTGGTAATTTAGTTTACGGCCATGTTACGTTGAAGCACCAGTTCCCCTACGATCACCGTTAAATAACGCCGAGTCAAGGTCAGTACCTAAATACGTGACCGTTTGGGAATACCACGTGCTGTAAGCTTGAATGTGGGATTGGTGTAAAGGATAATGGCTCGAAATATTTAGTCGGAGAATCGAATTCTATTTCCAGTTGTGTTAGTCAATATTTAGCGCATATACCCTTGAAAAAGTTATGAATCCTTCTCTTCTTCTACCCCAAGCTATGGGTTAATTAGTAAGACTTGTATCACTAAAGCCTTTATTATCTTCAAAAATAATAAAAATAAAATAAAATTACGCACAAAATATTTAGATTTCAGCATTGTTATTTAATGACGAAATCTATATTTTTTATAAATTGATATGCCTCTCAGTAAAAACAACCAACTGACCAACCAACGCAGGTAATTGTGAATAATATGTAATTTCGTCTTTTCCTATGAAGGTTTTTTGGCTCGTAAAATATCACTTATAAATGTCGGCAATCATCTGAATGGTTTAACCTTATATCTGTAGCAAATATCAACGATTCTTGAAATCCATATGTTAACAGTTAGACAGAAGATAAGTTGGACGTTAGTTGTCTCTGACTGCCTTCACTCACTAACCGCCCCTCACCATCTTTTCGAATCTCCATCCATGACTCTTATTCCCGAGGAATAAACGCTAGTGTAAATAGAAGTTTGGATAATTGTTTGTGCGGGCAAGTGTTGTTTACGTATTTATCTCGGCAACTCTAAATTGCTAACGATCCGGGCGCAGTATGTCAGTTTTTAATGTTTCTTCTTTCAACAAAGGCCAGTAATTGTTTGGTTTGACACGAGCGCGCTTTCTTCGAGGAGGTTGGCTTCTGTCGTTGTCAGAAGTGACACGAGCCGAATTTTACTGAGGTACACTTATCAAATGATTCTTTTTCCACTTACCTTGCTTTCGAGAAATTCAAAGATTATTTACGCTATTTTTTTTATATTGTTTGAACTGTTGACCTCATTTTTTGCCATATTCACGACGTTTCGGCCGTTGTACGCTCCGGACTTCTTCAGGTGATTGCTATTTTGAATCAAACACTTCGTTTCGATCACCGGGGTAGATTGTTCTAGTTCCACGTGGCATGCCTCTTCCGGATATATCAGTATCAGTTATTTCCTTTTAACTCAACTCTCTAAGTTATTGTTAACTTCTGCTGTGGCCAGGTATTGAACTCACAACTCTTTGGGTTTCGTCACTGGTTTACTTTAATCAGCGCTTTCAGTCTTGTGTCCTTGAGGACATCAGTGTATGGATTTTTGGGACTAATCGACCTAATGTTGCAGTAATCATTTTTTACAGAACTCATATTATATTTTTTAATATTATTGTTTTAATCTAGCACTCTGTATTGCTGGTTCCCATAGTGTATTCATGTCTATATTTCTTACCACATGTATGGGTGGAGGAAGTAGAAGTTGAGGTATTGTCTGGTGAATATTGGCTTGCGTTATACGGATGTCTTAAATCAATGCTCTTTTCGAGATATTAGTACATCCAGGAATACTAGTTTTTTTTTCACTTTACATTGTGAACTGTATCGATGATTTTATTGAGTTCCTATGACCTAGTAGTTGCTGGACCTCTTCCTAGTCTGGTCAGGATATGAAGTATCTACGTATCTCAGTCATCCTGTTGGTTTTAGTGTTGTTGATTCTAATGTCATTTCCTAGAAGTATTCCATGTATATATTAGCGATAGCTGGTGATAGCGGCGAGCCCATTGAAAAGCTTTCATCCTGTTGTTATATGTATGTTCCCATTCCGAAGTGTGTTGTTTGAGTACATAAAATCAGCGTCTCCATCATGTTATCTATTGATATACTTGTTCGTTCTCCTAGGAATGAGTCCGAGGCCAGTCTGTCCCTGACTATCAATAATGCCTCCTCTTTGAGTGCCTTGGTGAACAAACTCACCACGACCAAGGCTAACCATCTGGTTGGATTGGATGAGAGCATATTTGATTATTTCCACACAATTGGTGGAATTTTGAACATATGATGGTGACTTTCCTATTAATGGGTCAATTATATCCACATGAAAGCGACTCAGAGAATGGCGTACAAAGCCTTAGCAGCTAACAATTGGCTTCAGCGGAAAAACCGTCTTTGTGAACTTAGGGGAAACTGTATATGTGAGGTAGCTTGCTGTAACGATATGATAACTTCATGTAATGTCTTAGATCAGTAAGTGGTCCTTTATATTGATTCGGGTCTGCGTCAATTGTCGTTTCTTTTTCAATGTTGGATCTTTCTTTACTTTTCTATAGCTACCATATCTAATGAGGAGTTCCAGCTTTTCTCTATCTTCTGTTTTGTCTATTACTATAGTCGCATTGCCTTTGTAAACTACTAGTATGATGGTGTTGTCATTCCTCTGTAGGTCTTGATTGCCAGCCTCTCCAGTTTTGTGATGTTTGATTTCGGTGGCTTGGCTTTCTCCAGTGTCTATTAAAAGATATTTTAATTTATATTTCTGCTTGCATTTTGTAGATTTAAAGAAGAAAAAAAAAAGGATTTTTGAGATTATTGTGTAAAAAAACATGGTAATAAATGGAAAGCCATTTCATTGAAACTAGATTTAATTGCAATTTTTTTGATTTCCTCAATGTAAAAAAGAAAAGATAGAATTATTCCTATGTATTTGTGTGTATGATTAAATGATAAATCATTAGTATTGTTCATCTGGTGGGTGAAAGGTCATTCAAAATATATGGATGACACAAAGTGCCATAATTCAAAGTCTGGTAAGAAAAAAAGTGAGCGAATAATATTCATGAAATATATATATTTTTAATAAATGAATATTGTTTAAATTGTGATCGTATCATCTGAGACAATCTTTAGGGGATTAAGCTGTCTGTGAAATTCCTTCTAAAGTTATCTCGTTGTATTTTACTCCCAACGCCTCTAGCGTCTTAGTGCCATTATTGCCTTGCTTCGGTTGAATTGATCTCTCTCTCTCTCTTCTATCTATCTATCTATCTATCTATCTATCTATCTATCTATCTATATATATATATATATATATATATATATACAAATTTAGCTTATTTATGGGGAAAGAATGCTCAATATAGTATACAGTATAAACGTTTGAAGCCATCCCGAGATTTCGCATGGGATGAACTTGACAGAAGTGTGAAAACTTTTCATCCAAAAAATGAAAAAGAACCCTTAGTCATTGAACCAAGAATAAAATCAATTATACTTTGAAAAACTTTTGCAACGAAAGCCAAACATTTAGGCTGCTTAACCAAGGCTAAAGGAGTATATTTTGACGAGAGCAAAAGTTAAATATAAAATGCTTTTTTCTTTTTGTCATAATAACATTTCTAATAAAAATCATGTCTCACTTTTTTAACCATGTATAATAATTTTCTCTTATGTATAGTACAAAACAACTACTTTTTTGACCAATTTAAAAAAAAAATTACCACGGTAGCTTCAAACGTTTGAAGTGGTGTATATGATTCTTATCAGTTTTCTTCGTCTTCCTATCATGAAAAAGCAGTTATTTACTTATATTTTCGATATAAACTTCTTCCACGTTATTGTATTTAAATTAGTGTTGAATTTAACAGAGTGAACGCGCAGTGAAAATCCCTAATCAAAATTCAGCTACTAACTCTACTGGCACTCTCTTCTCATATGTAAGTACATTATCGAGAACTATTCTTAAATACTTACAACGAATATATATATATATATATATATATATATATGAATGTAATTATTCAGAATGAATTTATGTTGGGGACACTAGTGACTTCAGCAATCTGTATCCGGTGACACTTGACAACTATATTGGCACACTGATTCAAGATTTATCGTTTTCTCAATTTTGTGACGTCAGTTCGTTGTCATAGGAACATATATTTAAGTCCTTTCCATATCTTATCGACCTCATCTCATTTACAAGTGCATTGGGTCACTGATTGTCCATGTCATGTTGTTGACGCTTTGTACGTGGTAGGATGCAAAGGAAGCAGAGATAAGCGCGGTGAAAATCCGACCACTGTCCAGTCTCAGGGGTCCACTCTATTTAGGTGATGATTAATGGAATTGGCACGTCACAGAAGAGGGAAATTTCCATGCTTCGCGCTGAGATTACTCATAAGGTTTAATACACTAAACTTCTTAAACTTTAACCCAAGAATGATGATATATAAGAATTTGACAAATACTTTTCTCTCTGTTCATTGCTATATTCTGATTTTAGAGTAGCCATAATCCTTATCGGTTTAAGTAAATCCTTTGTTAATTACAATGTAAAGTCAAACTGAAATACACAAAGTGCATCTTTATATTCCTCTTTCTCTCAGCTCAAACCCTTTGTATGATTCATGTTCGAAATCTGACAGTAATAAATTTAACGATATTTTTGTTGTTGTTATACACGTAAAGTATGTCAGTGCTACCGCGTGTGTGTTTCACAGTTTACAAATAATAACATTTAAACACACAACGTTAATATTCGCGTATTATTTCGAACCATTATATCTTAGTTGATATTGATGTTATTACAGACACAAAGTTTCGACCAAGTATCCTCTGGTCATCATCAGGTGTTCATTGATGGGCCGGTGTGGTATACCTGTTAATTATTGTTATTTTGTCCCTAGGATGTCAGTTATTCTTCGTTCCTGTTTAATTGGTGCGTGACTACTAGATCCAAGGGATGAACTTCTTACCACTAGATGACAGTAACCCATGTAACTTCTATATCCATTACGTCACGGTGTGTTTATAGAGCCTTTTATATGCAATGCCTATAATCTATAGCAAACAAGATAAAAACAATTCAAGTTGTTCCTGTTGTATAATTTCGTATTTGATTACTGAGATGTGTAACTGAAAATATTCTTGTATTATTTCGAATTATTGTTCTCACCTTGTTTGATAGGGATGTTATTACAGAGACAGCGCTTCGAACAATTATTCTCTGGTCATCATCAGGCGTTCAATGATCGGCTTGTATGAGATATCTGTTGCGACCGGCTAATGACTACCGCATGCTTCTTTTCCATTCTCTTTTGTGCTGGTGTGCATCAAAAACTGGGAATGACCCAAGGAAAAGAAAGATCAAAACAAATGTAACGACGAGAAATGAGGAGTGGAATATATTATGCTTGCTAAGTCTGGGTGGGACAACTTCTGCTATATTGAACTAATCCGTCTCTTCCTCCTTACTAATTCTCTTCCCATTTT
>OZ010572.1:86196185-86218685 GCA_963932145.1 Acanthosepion lycidas | reverse complement strand
GATTCTTTTGGATTTTATCAAGACTGGAGAGTGAGGTCTTGCCAGCTCCCGCACAAATATGACAAAAGTACTCCATTTTGGAGCTGATCTGGCTCTTGTAAAGGTAGAGGATAGCAGGAAGAGTCAAGTACTTACTGGAGCGGTACAAGTAGACGACCATTTTACTTGCGTCGTAAGCAATGCATCTTATGTACGAGTTCCACTTGTTCAGATAAAAATTTGACGCCCAGTAGTCTCTCACTCTGTAGAAGGCCTGGGGCCACTCGAGGTAGAGGGTTACGTTAAGGGGTATTTTATATAGATAGAATGGGAAGATAACTGCTATACTCTAGACTTGAACAGGAATAAAATTGTAGTTATCGAGGAAAAATCCTCTTGGAAGTCTGTTCCACAGAGCAGTAATTTGTGGGAAGAAGTTGTTTGTGTGAAACTAACTAGTCACCAATGGAATACAGAGAGAATATGGGTGGTTCGCTACTATGTAATTGGCATGGCGAGTCCTAGCCGTGAAGGTTAAACATGGCGGAAGCAATGGATGTAGTTTGTCCGAGTAATTTTCATGGAAGTAGCGACAGAGCAGTGAGAAGCTCGTCACATACCACCCGTGAAAGAGAGCTTGGCGGGTGGAAAGTATTTCTTCTCCAACAAGGACTTGGAGAAACTTTTGAAATCTATCAAAACTGGAAAGTGAGGACTCAGAGAAAATAGCCTGCCTATGTTATTAGTATCTCGAGAAAGCTAAACATATAGCAGAAACTATAGTGGCATAAAATACTTCCGTTCATTTACTCGTCGATATTTCTGTTTTCCAAAGAAAAATCGAAGAATCTATTATTAGTTGTATACCTAATGGCAATGGTAATATTAGCCATTTCTTTATATAAATATTATTATAAGGAAATATTCAGCATTCATTGACCGAGTAGCCAGTGCTACTTTCAGTCGAAATTTATAAAACCTTTCTTTTGAAAAATTTCTTATTTAGAAAAATACCAATCTTAAGACCAGTAACTGTTAGTTCTTTCCAGAATCGATGGGATCTTCCTTCTTAAACGTTTTGAAGTAGACGCCAACATCTTGATTATGTCTTTATTTCTTTTTGCGTTACATGAGCTATCCATTTAGTTGTTGCTGCTGTTGAATTTCATCAAATGAAGTGTTTTCTGTTATTTGGTACTTTTCTTTGTTTTGTGCCAGTTCATGAATCTCAAAGAAGTATGGTCCTTGCTAAAACCTACAAACTTCATTTGCTCGAATATATCATTGATTTGAGAAAGTGTTTGAATACAGCTGACAGTTTAGATATTTCTGAACGAATTTGGCATAAATTACATGACATCCATATGAAAGAATTGATCTGATGGGAACGTTTCAATCTTCTTTACCTTCACAAATTCTGGTTCACAGAAACTAACACACGGACAAAACATTTTCTTTGTTACCATTGCTTTTGTTTTTATCATGGCATTGTAGTTTTCTTCTAAATATACTTGCAGATTTCAAGAACTTTTTCAGACACATTTCCGACCATTCATGATATATAAGTCCAGTTATCAGTATTTTTCTAATCGATATTGAAACTTTATCTCTCCGTCCCACAGTAAAGTTATCCAGTCCTCAAATACTGCCAAAAGCTTTATATCGTATCCTGAAGTGACTCAGCAAAGGCATGTTCATCGTTGATCACTTTTTAAAATAGACATATAAATTCTGTTGTTATTTTAATATCCCCACGCACCTCTGTATTCTTTGTTTTATTCATTTATCACTTTAATCAATTTGTCATTTATTTCCTATTTCAATTTTTAAGATGTGGCGTTCTCATTATTTATACTGGGCTCTATTGTCTGACGGAGCACTGGCAATATTAGCCATTTTCCTACAAGGAAATATTTGGCATTCATTGACTTGATAGCCAATACTGTTTTCGGTTGAAAAATCTTTCTCTTAAAACAATTTTTCAATAAGTTAAGCCCAGTAGCTGTTATATCTCTTTCCAGTATTGATGGGGGTTTCCTTCCGAACCTTTATTTTTTAATTTATATCATTATTTTCTCTTTGAGTTATATGCACTAATCATTTTAGTTGTTGCTGATGATGTTAGTTCTCAAGTAAGGCTGTTTCTATTATTGATAACTGTGATTGTGTAGCGCCAGTCCACACTGTTAAAAGAAAGACGGTCTTTGCTAAAATCCTCAGATTTCACTGGCTCAAAGCCATTTTTAAGCATTAGGTCTTAGAAAGCTGTTGCATACAGCTGACACTTTACATATTTCTGAACGGGTTTGGCGCCATGTATGACATCCTGACGAGGCTATTTAAGAACATGACTCGAGTTTCGTTGACATTTTGGTTTTGTAGCTATTTTCGGTTCTACCTAGAGCATTTCCCCTCTTTTGTTTTCTAATCTTTCTAGTTTGCTTCTAGTTCTCTTCTATGAGAATGTGTGCGAGGATGGATCAGTAAGTTCGTAGGTGAATTATGGTCAAAAGCTTTCCTTATATGTTCCTATATATTTAATACTCCCCAATGAGAATTAAGTACATTTACAAAGAATGAGAATATGGAATTATCTACGTTTTATTCATATTATTTACATTCAAACTAATATCCTCATCCTCCTTGGTTTTATCACAGAATTTCGGCCTTTGTATATTCCGGTGTTCTGCAGAACTTTCAGACAATTTCCAAGTAAGCCCTTTACGTGGGTAGATTGTTCTCGTTCCGCTGATTATCTCTCGTGATATATCGTATTGTTTTTATTTTAATACTGCTCAGTTATTGTGCCCATGGACCAACATTTTAATCCACTAAACTATTGTCAAATTGTCAGTTGAGTTATACAATATATATATACATATATTTTTTTATTTGTTTTTATATTATTAGGTTGGTGCAAAAATAATGTTGGTTTTTGACGTTAAAAATACATTATTTTTGCACCAAAACCTAATACTATAGATTAAGAACTACAGATCCCGAATATCCAAAAATAATTGTATGTTAGATTTTATTTATAATTCTCAAAATGCGTGTGCGTGTGTATGTGTGTGTGTGTGTGTAATCGGATGTTTATGCATTTCCGCAGTTTTCATCCGATTTTGATGACTTTATTTTTCTTTGATAGATAATTCTTCAGTGCCGGTTTTGAGTCCAAACTGTTGGCGACAATAGCTCTTCACTACTTCCTGTCCATTATAACTCTCAGCATCGTTCTACTATTTGCTATTTGTTCTTGGATATATGTTTTTCATAAAATCTTTAATAAAAAATAAATAGTTTAAATTATTACAATAATATTATTTATTGTACAGTTCCCTTTTCAGTGTCTCCCCCATTTGAAATCGTTAACCCCCCTACCCCTAATTTGGGGATGTGCCTCAGTTGCACCCAAATGTTGTTACTAATATTGATTTTCGGGTAGGATGACTTTGAACCTAATCTGCTCCAATTAAACGGCAAATATTCCCAGTAATGAAAGGACCAGTCAAGGACTGGTTATACTGCTAGTTAAAGATAAAGGAGGGGCTAGTTTGCTATGTAAATTCATCCGCCTATGAAAGCCAAAAATAAAATAAAATAAAATGAATAAATAAAAAAAATAAAATTAAAACAAATAAATAAATGCTCATAGTACGTGTTTTCTTTAAAAAATTGAAATTCGTAATTTGGTGTTTTATTTTATATTACTATTAATTTAGTATTCTAGATTACGAATTAAAAAATAATATATTTCAAGAAATCACGTCGTATTGAGCATAAATTTTTAGCTTCGGTAGGGGGTCAATTTACATTTAATTTATATAGCAAAACTGGACCCCCAATTAACTTTTGTAAAATTAGCAGTTAATTAACATTTTTGTCATTATTCGCCATCAGGATAAAAAAAAAAAAGATTTTGGCCATATCACGTTGAAACACTAGTTCCCGTAGATCACCGAAATTAAGTGACGTTGAACCTGGTTATTATCTAGATGGGTGACCACTTGAGAATACCAGGTACAGTAAGCTTGGGTGTGCACCTGGTGTAATGGATAGCGGTTAGGCAGTGAAAATCCGAGAGCCGAGTTCTAATTCCAGTCGGGTTCATTATATAGATTTACCCTGAGGAAAGCTATGAATTTACCACTTCCCCATTCACAGATAGGGGTTATTTAGTAGGACTCGTATCACTAAATTGTTATTATACCGCTCCCCCAAATATTACAACCCCAAAAATATTTTAGGGCTTTAAATAACCTGCAAAAGTTTGAGAAACCTTAAGAAAATGAATCAATAAATCTGGTCAAACAACTGCACCTAAATTATCTTATTGACAATAACAATAAATATGGGGATATTAGTCCTTATGTAAATATTAATGAGTCTTCATCCCAGAACTCCATGCAGAAAATATCTGTGTATGTTTCACTAATTTGATTCATCAGTAATGAGATCTGTTGTTCACGTGTTTCTGCTTATCTGAATAAATGAAAATCCCCTGAAGCTTTTGTTAGTAGCAGGCTAACCCTAACTCTGTTATTATCTTATTCCGGCAGTTAAAATGGTCAAAATGTAAGATCTGAATGTTAAATACAGGGGCTTGTCTCAGTCAGAGTCAAAACAGGTCCCATAAATGGTTGCAGAAATAGCAGAAAACCTAAAGATATATTCGCTTTCACATTCTCCCCTTTCTAACATACATAGACACACAGACAAGTACCTATGCATAAATAAGCCGATATATTAACACAAGCAGTCACACATTTAAACTTCACGTATACACATATATGTGCAATTGTATATATACGTATATAAGGTTAATGAAGGTATTGTTCTTCTTCAATGCGTCGTGTCTCTTCAGGACGTTTACGATCATGGCACTTCAGAATTTTCTGTTCTTTTCAGCTCTTAATAAATTCTGTCTTTTCATAATGTCTTCTAAAACTTGTTCCGCCATCCATTTACTCACCCTCGCTGGGTAGGTTATGCGTTGTTTTCCTCCGTCTGTCTTGTTTTCAAGCTGTCTTTTGAGTACCAAATTTATCAAGCCTTCTTTCTTCATTTCTTTCTGATGTTAGATATATGTGTCCTTTTTGTCTTTATTTTCTCTAAAATTTGTCGTTGCACATATATTCTACCAAGGCATTCTCAGCATCCTTCTAGAGAGACACATATCTTTAAGTTACATCTTCATCTTTGAGGAGAATGCTAACATTCAATGCCTTATAGAATAATTGATATTGCATAACAGTTCAGCACTCTTTTTTTTTTTATTTCTAACGAAATTTTGTCTGTTTCTTAATACTTTGCTTAGCTTTTGAAAGGTACATTTGAAGAACATACATTATTTTGAAATATAGACACACATTATATTTCAGTATATGTTATGGGTTATTTAAAATCTACTTGTGTTACTAGACGTGATAAAGATTAGATAGCGGGCGTCTCTCTTAAGATGATTAACAGTCACCGAAATCCGAAGACGTGTTGAGACAGCGAAAGATCACAGTCACACGTTTCCTTGTTTTTGATTTGGTATATCATTTTGAGAAATGCAAGAACTTAAAATATGTAAACCTATTCAATTTTTCTCTTACGGGATTTTTCTATCTTCTTTTTCCCATTAATGGTCATATGTTTCTTTATCTTTTTATCATATAAAAAAACATACATATATGTACTCCTATATATTTACTCACTCTGAAAGATAAAATTTATATACGTAGATATATTGAAAGAAAAATCGTCCACGTATCGACATCTTACCCAACATTTTTGCGTACTTTTACTCATTTATTGATCACAGTCTTCGCATTACTCTTCCCCATCTCGCCACGCGGCTTTAGAATTTTCCTGTTATTTCTATTCTTCGAAACACGACAGGAAAGACGGCACCGAATCATCTGTTAGCTTGGCATTTTCTGGGCACTATTCGATCCAACCTTTCTGAAGATCTTGCCTACTTCTGTCACCTTCCTAACTCGGGGCTTCTGCCAATGTAGAAAGACATGCTCTCGTGTCCACTGGAGACAACCTGTGGTCATACGCTAATAAAGAACAGCCACATACCCTTTCGAGATTGAAGCTACTGTCGCTGCCATTGTGAGCATAACCATTCTCTATGTTCTCTAAGAATCCTTTCCCTACTGCGTCTGGTTGGAGAATAAATGGTTTGATGCAGTGTCATGGTGGAGACAGCTGCAATGAAGGCGGAGTGGTAATAGCAGCAGGAGCGGTTGGAGCGATAAACATCTCGTAATGGTTGAGACAGTGGGATTGACGTGGGGGATCCTGACGGGAATTTTAGCAGAGGGTAAGGTGGTATAGATGTTTACGGTGTGGTAGTGGCTTTAGTGATTCTGTTGAATTGGTGTCTGTAGTGATAGGGAGGTCGTAAGGTCTACTGTTGGTATTGTTTCGGCTGATACTGAATAATATGGCGCTAGAGGCACACTCAATAATGGTAATGATATCAACGGTCGTCATGACGGTCGCACGTATTTCAGCGCCAATGATTAAGTGTGTTGCAGTCCATAATTCGTTGCTAATAATATTAATAATATTGTATTGGGAATGGTTTTCCTTTGAAACTAACAGTTACTTAGGTTCAAATATTCAAGCCGATAATGATTGAAATATTGCTGTCAAAAAAAGTGAGAAATCTAATAGTCATAACAAAAGTGCTGACAATGACAGATGCAATACAAACCAGTCATAACAGGTTTGAATATATGCAGCAACCCAAATTATTAAAATCCTTTATTTTTTTTATATCTGTACTAAATTTCACCCAAATATAAGCCTCGAGAGCTACTCAAAGTAGACGGTTACATTCGAGATGCTAATGACGTGTCCGTTATATGAATGGAAGATAAGAGGGTATGAAATAAATATTATCAGGATAAGGAGGATAGATAACAATTCAATCTTGACCTCTTAATGTCAAGATTGAAGCATTCAGGGAAGCATCCACGTGGGAGTCTGTTTCACAAAATCGCTCTTCTTGCGAAAGTGAAAAACTGAGTGGAATTTTTTAATATTTTTAACACGGAGGAATAGTATTCCTTGTCCTAAATATAAAATTTTGGATTGATTAAACAAAAGGATGGAACACATTTAACATTTAATATGGAAATGGCGATAGAACAGCGGCAAACTTTCAAGGTTGCAACTGTGGGAAAAATGTACAGTCAACGACATCACATACGGCTCTATAAAGACTGAAAAGGAAGAACTCGGCAGCCTGGAAATAAGATGGCAACAATAATAATCTCTCTTTCGCCTAATTTGATTCTTGTAAATATAAATCATGACAGAAGGAGTCATAGATAATTTCAGGGGCAATAGAATTATATTTTTCCAACTTCTTTATCAATGGCGTCGGTGTATGGATTCTAACTGTGATCTGAAGTGATTTTGAGACACAACAGACGTTCAAACAGGGTGCCTAATTGAGAGTGGTACCGTGATTGGAGAGAAAACTCTGGGGTTCAAAGGTGATGATCAGACGATAATAATTTAGTTTTTGATATACTGAAAGTTACAAGCCATTTATTTCCAGTCGAGTTGTTAGAGCTAGGTCATAGTAGAGATCAGCCGCAAATCGATCTTACACATTTATAAATCTACCATTCTTACAGGCTTCGAATATTTCTATCATAAACAATCTGGTGCTTCTGACATATCTTTAGAGATTCTTGACATAACCCAAAGAAGAATCCGCAATATTGTTTGTACGGATCTAGCATATCGGCCTCAGTTCCTTTCCCATCGCCGTAAAGTTGTTTCCCTGTGACATTTCGATAAATACTTTCATGGTAATTGTTCTGGTGAACTTTCCTCTATGGTACCTAGACTTTATGAATTTAAGCGCAGTACTAGATTGGCAGCAAGGTCTCATTACTTTATAGATGTAACCGTAAGTTCGGTGCTGTTTCTTCTATCGCACTTCTCACTTGTGGAACTCAATCTCAGATTCTTGCAATGTCATTAACTATATTCTGTTTACTTAATTCATGTTCTTTTATAGTTCTCTCTCTGTAATAGCATATTTTTATCATATTCTCTAACACTTAGTAAACCTTTATGTTTTAGTGATTTTATTGATTTGCTTGCGGTGAAATAATTTTTTTTAAAAATCTCCGATTATTTTGTTTTTTGGAAGTAAACAGTAGTATCATCTTTATAGGTATTTACTGATGATCTGATAATGATGCTCGGTAGGTCGTTAATAAAAAAGCAGAAAGAAACTTGGACCGATGAGAGAGACATCACGGGCCTTGAGAGTTAATGGATTATCAAGTCAGGAGCAGAAGAAATCATACACTAGAAAATGATAACGCGCTAGACCGTGGAGCTTATTGTTCTGGCAGCCTACAAATTAAATCCAAAAGAAGTGAAACGACAGATAAGTATATCGACTGTGTCATGGAACTGAGAAAGTTATTGACATTGAAAACAATAGTCGGTAATATATTTACAACCGGAGCACTGGGGCCGGCCCAGAGGAGGTCTTTTTACATTTGGTTATTAAGTCATCAGGTAGAGTCCTAGGTGTACGTATATTTGAAATGTTATTTTGTCTGGTTGAATTCAACTTAATCTCGAAGAGATATTATGTCAAACGGTGTGGATTACACATTTTAATTAGTTTAGACCGCCACCACCTTTATAGAAATGGATAATACAGCTAATCTCATAATTTATTACTAACGAGTTCGATCCACACCGGGTGCTTCATTCTTATGCCTTGTGCCAGACTAGGTAAGTCTTTGTTAATATTGGACGAAAGAAAATGTTATCTAGCCGACTAATGTTACAATGTACAAAACTGTAATTGTTGGAGTTTATCAGACAAAGTACTACAGTGTAACTCGGATATAAGAGACCCTGATATAAGAAAAACCCTGATATAAGAGAGATTTTCTCTACTCCCAAATTAGAGCCTGTGTTAATGTATATAAATTAAACCGAACCCGGATATAAGAGAAACCCTGATATAAGATACTTCTTATCCGGCCCCGACAACTCTCTTATATCCGGGTTACACTGTATATGCAGTATATTAGAATATAACAAAAGGGGAATAAAATATTTCGTTTTTTTTTTATGTGCTCTAGCCATCAAATCGTGGGAGCTCATGTCTCTCCATTTCCCTCTCATTTCTTGCTCTATCCCCACTTCTTTTTTCTTGTCCTGACAACTTTTCACTGGCTGCAAACAGGCATGCATACGCATAGAGAACGAGTTCAGTGAATATACAAAAATAGAAAGGGGCGTAAGGCAAGGATGTGTCTTCTCACCGGACCTGCTCAACGTATACAGCGAGGCAATCCTGAGAGAATTGGAAACCCTATCGGGATTTAGCATTGGCGGCCACAATCCTAACAGCATAAGATATGCAGATGACGCAGTACTGATAGCAGACACAGAAAAGAAATTTCAAAATCTCCTACAGAAGGTAGCGACGGAGAGTGTGAAGAAGGGACTAAGCATAAACTACAAGATGACAGAATGCATGGTTATCAGTAAATGGATGAGTTCGAAATGCGATTTGCAGGTCGAGAACAATAGAATCCATCAGACGCGGAAGTTTAAATATCTGGTAAGCCTCTTGACAGAGGATGGTAAGTGCGACACTGAGATCCTTAGACGTATTGCGAATGGCCAAGGACTCATTCTAAAAGCTGGGCAGAGTATTTCGAGACAGGAGGATTTCTTTGGTAACAAAAAAAAGAATACTGAGTTGTTACGTGACATCTGTCCTTCTTTACGGTAGCGAATGTTGGACGATTTCATCAAAGATGATGAAGAGAGATTTGGTTCTACAGGAGGATGCTAGGGATATCATAGACCGAGCGTGTGAGGAATTGATGAGGTCTTAGAGACGATGCAAACAAGGAGGCGGCTTATACTTAACATCAGGAAGAAGCAGCTGAAGTTTCTGGGACACATAATGAGGGAGGAGGTCCTGGAGAATCTAATAGTCACGGGTCGAGAAAGAGAGACAAGGGAAAACAGTGAGTGACATACCTGGCGGACTTAATCATGTGAATGACAGAACGTGATCTGCAGGAGGAAGCAGAGGCAAGGAACTTGTTAAGAGCTGCAAGGGATAGAGGGAGGTGGACAGCCATTATCGCCTACGTCCTGATAGGACATAGCACATAAAAAAGAAAGAAGGTTACTCGCTGTTTCTCCTTGCTTCTCACGCGTTCACCATGTACTATGAGTAGTACATTTTCTAGCCCATTTTTCATCATTATTTGTCTAAGAAATTTCATATGACTCCTGACGGTAAGTATACCTTATTATAGTTCCAACTCTAGTTTTGTTTTATTATTTAACCTTTCTTTCTAATGCTGTCAGCCATGTTGTATGCGAGTGTGCGTGTGTGTGAGAATATTTTTTATGTGTGCTTGCGAACATATGCATACTCATAACTTTTGTTGTCTTTCTTACCTTTGAAGTTCATACCAATATCTCTGCAAACTATGAAACATTGGCATTTCATGATTTTATTAATAATAAAAAATAATCATTTGTAATACTGAAAAATTACACCGTTTAATAATTACAGAAGCAGTCTTTACTGAATCTTCAAAGGGTGACTATTCTAATAATAAAAAGAAAATCAGCTAAACAATCTTTTAATTAACATCTGAATGCAACCAATCGAATCCGATTGACGTCGGCAGAGATTTGAATAGACTTCTTGTTTACGTTCTTTGTTTCTCTCATCCAGAACAAATATTAATTTTAAATAGGTAATCGTTCTCTGCTTATATGAAATGGAAAGATTATATTGAAGACGAGTTCAATTGCTAAGAAAGTCGGTTCGCTATGTCAGGCGAGACAATTTTTCTGTCCAGAATCTATCTTATATATCTATAAGTCTATCATTCATTTATACTTAAAATATTGTTACTACATATGGTTCGGTGCACCGGCTACTTAATTTGAGCTACTTGATAAGATCCAAAGAAGAATCAGCAATATTATTGGTCTTGATCTGGCATCTCAGTTCCAGTCACTCCCCACCATCGTAAAGTTGCCTCTCTATGTCTTTTCTATAAATATAAGGTCATCCCATAAGTTCTGTCCGAATTTTAACTTTTTGTTAAAATGAACGAAATTTAAAGAGTATTTTATAATGTCTAATGGAGCTGAACATTATTTTTATGTTTAAAATTTGATCAGTTTAAATAACTGATCAAATTTTATTTCAGAGAACAATTAAATTTTGTTGGATTTAAAACCCTGCTAACATGGAAGTACCCAAGAATCATTTGAGACACATAATGCTTTATGAGTTCAAGAACGGAAACTCAGCAGCCGAAGCGGCTAGAAACATTCACTCAATTTATGGAGAGGAATATGTGAATGAAAGAACTTGCAGAAGATGGTTTGCAAAATTCAGAGGTGGAGATTTCACTCTTGAAGATGAAGATCGAACCGGACGTCCAGATGAGTTTGATGAAAAGCTTCTTGAGGCAGCCCTTGAAGAAAATCCTGCTTTATCAGTTGAGTAATTGACAGTGGTTCTCAGTTCAAACCATACAACTGTTCATCGTCATCTTCAACAACTTGGAAAAGTTCCTAAACTTGGAAAATGGGTGCCTCATGAATTGTCTGAAAACAACCTCAAATCCCGAGCTGACATCTGCTCTTCTCTCCATTCTCGCCAACTTGTTTCACCTTTTTTTGATAGACTTGTGACTGGCGACGAAAAATGGATCTTTTATCGAAATGTTAAGCGTCGTAGACAGTGGCTTGGTAAAGGGGAAGGACCCCAGCCACACCCGAGAAGGGAACTTCATGGGCAAAAGGTTCTTCTTTCAATCTGGTTGGATCGCCAAGGAATAATCCACTTTGAATTCTTACCACCTAATGCAACAATTAATGCTCAAATATACTGTCAGCAATTAGAGCGTTCCAACCAAGTTTTGAGGGAAAAAAAAAAGACCTACTCTAGTGAATCGAAAAGAGTTGATGTTTCATCAAGACAATGCGCGACCCCACACAGCAAGAATCACATCACAAAAGATCGAAGAACTTGATTGGGAAAAAATTCCTCATCCACCTTATTCTCCCGATCTTGCTCCTTCAGACTACCATTTGTTTCGTAGCTTACAGAATCATTTGGAAGAAACAGCTTTTGTAACACAGGAAGAGGTTAAAACTGACATTTGTGAGTTCTTCGAATCAAAGCCAAAAGAATTTTACAGTAATGGAATTAGTAAGCTTGTTAATAGATGGAAGGAAGTCATAGATAATCAGGGAAAATACATTGTTGATTGAATCTGTAATTAAATGTAACATTTGGTCACTTGTTTTCTTTATTCAAAATTCGGACAGAATTTATGGGATGACCTGATACTTTCACGGTAATTCCTCGAATGAGCTTTTCGCTACGGTAAATAAGAATGTATCGTTTTGGTGTTAGGAATATTGTGGTATATCTGGGTCAGTCTTTGTGGCTAGCAAAGTTGAAAGTTAAGACAGATGAATACCGTCATTTTCCTTATTCTCCATTTTGGCTTCGTGACACATTTTGTAAATATTTACAAAATTTTCGCTGTAGACTTTATGGATTTAAGCGCAGTACTAGACTGGTGTCGAGATCTCGTCAATTTGCAGTCGAACTAGCTAGATGTAACCGTAAGTTCTATGCTGACAGTTTCTTCTCTCGCGCTTCTCGCATGTGGAACTCCAACTCCTTGCTTACAAGCCAACTTTAATCTGCAAAAAATTACATGCAAGGTCAACTGCCATGTAGTTGTCCTCCTGATTATTCTCTTCTCTTTTCTGCTCACCATTATTGTTGTTCTTCAACAGCCTATAACCCTTGAGTCTTCCACTTCCCTTCAGTTTTAGTGGCTTTATTATTTTATTTGAGGGGATTCAGATTTCTTAAAAAAGGTAGGCAATTAAAAAATTCATGAAAATTTTATAAAGAAAAAATGATTCTTCATTGTAAATAAACTGCCGACCAATATCTCAAGCATAGTTTTTCCTGATAAATTATAAATCAATTAATTATATATGAAACGACTGCCTGCAAAGGAATCTTTCCTGAGAGACGTTTCTTAAAATATGCGGTTGGTGTAATTGATAGCGACTCGGAATGAGAAAAGCGAGAGCCGAGTTCAAATTCCAGTGTGGTTCGTTTAATCAGTTACTATAGGCGGGAAAACTTAACGAATAATACAAATAATAAATGACTATAGGACAAACCTGTGGTATATATGAATAGTTTAATGGTTATCGGCGGCTGAGTACAAATTCCCAACAAATCTGATGCGCTTAACTAACACTAATCCTCTTGGGAAAGGTATAAGTTTATCTCGTCTGTCCCCAGCTATGGGTTAAGTAGCAGGATAGAATGGGCTTTCTAGTCTTGAATTGGAGCCAATCTATAAGGAGTACTCTGAATTCAAAAGCGCGGAAAAGGCAACATGAAACGACTAATCATAGCAATCCCTAGCTAATAAAGAAAAGGAAGACGGGAAGAGCTATGCTAGCCTACGTCCTGAAGGGACATGCTATACAAGATTATGTCACAACATTGCATCAGATTCTATAATTTGAATAATATTATCAGAGTTAGGAACACCATGCTGTGACACTTTACCATGGTCATATTTATTTTTCTATCTATTAGTGTCAGGAGATGAAATGACATTTTATCCAATTAATAAGTCCTGTAGACATAAGAGTATACGCTCTGAATACATAGACACCATTTCATTTACTATATGATAGTATCATTATTGTTTCTTGACTCTTGCCAACCTACAAGCTATAAGTTACCCGTAGACGCTAACATAGGAAAACTATATATACATTTTTATATATCCAGAACAATTTTAGGAAATCTATGGCTAATTGGAAAATGTTCTTCTCTGCCGTATTTCGTCATCGGACTAAAGTGTTGTTTACTTTGATGCGATTACACATGCGCCCAAAGGAGAGGCGATGCTGAAAATTTTAAATTTAAATTAAATTTGTTTTTTTTTTTTAATTAAGATTTAAAAAACTGTTTTGTGTATATAGTCGAGCCGATTTAATTTTGTTTGTTTACTTGTTTATGTTTTTATCACTTGTTATTAAATATACAACACTGTGATAAAAGATTTGCCAAGAATGTACGAAATCTTGTACGAACTTGGACGTAAATTTACTGTGGAGGATCTAGCGATTAATGCACTTTCTATGCATTTTCGTCTCAATAAATTGCTTTCTTTGTTAATTAGAATAGCATTTTTAAAATTAAAATTATGCTCATTAGAGTCAGCAACTAATTCATTGAGTGTTTTGTTTTGTAAAATGTCCCTTTTGTGTTCATTATAATCTTTATTTCATGTAAATATCACTTTAGTCCTTTTAGTTAGACGACATTCGTCACGCGAATAATTTTTCCACTTTGTCATATATTACTCTAAAAGACCATAATAGGAAATACGACTACTACTACTACAACTACTACTACTATTACTACTACTACTACAACTAACAATAATTTTTTTTTTACAAAAATAATCGATGAAAAATGTCTTGAAGCCATTTTTGACCTAAGGTCTCTGGTTGAGACCCGGAAGGAATTGTGTATACAACAGAAACCAAAAGAAATAATAATAATAATAATAATAATAATAATAATAATAATAATAATAATAATAATAAGGAAGTTCCCTTGGCCGCATGCGCGCACACACACATAAGCACGCACGCACACAAGCGCGGGCACACACAGATACCTACGCACGTACACATACACACACAAATACGGGCGCTTACACTTAGAATGAAGATAGTACTATATAAAACATATCTAATTAAGACAAGCACAATACACTATACATATAAGCATACACTCAGGCGCATGTAAGGCTGCGTACACGTGTACACAAATTCAGAAGCCAGCTGTAGGGAGTCTGTTTTCTAAGGTTCTATAGTCGCTTGTGTAAGCTTTTCATATTCACAATGGAATTCCCCATCACAAGTAATGGTGATTTTTCAATAAAGATCATGGACCAGCAAGACTCTTTATTATTATAGTCATATATATATATACTCTTTATTATTATAGTCATATATATATATATATATATATTATTATTATTATAAACGTATATATATATATATATATATATATATATATATATATATATATATATATATATATTACAATATTCAGCTTATATTTTAGATTATAAAGAAACAATTTATACAAAAAATTAAATAGTAATGTTAATACGATTAATGGAGAAATCATTTCGTTAATAGAACTTAATGAGACCATAACTTACTATCAATTCCTTGAATAAGATCCTTATATTCGAGTTTTTTCAGATGGAAGGCACATGTCAAGCACTTTCGACAATTCAAATTGTCATCTTCAATTTTCTTATATATAGGCAAATACTAAGACGAACGATTTGTAGCCGATTATGGCTCTCCGCCATTTCTTCTTTTTTGTTGCTCTCAGTTATACTCGCTTATGTGCTCCTTGTTTTTGTATCCATTTTTTCAAACTTTTTTTTTTTATACAATTCACCCGAAGCAAGGCGCTAACGTCACTAAGACGTAAGATGCTACTAGTAATGAAAGAGAATGATAAAACTTTATAAAGAACCGGAAATCCAATCCTAAACAAGAAAAAAAGTGATAAACCTCTACACACAAAGACTGGAGAGAAATGTGAAGCTGTTATTAGTTTATTTGCTGTTTTGTTATCTTACACTTACCCTTGATATGAGATTTTATGAAATGTTCCAGCTTTTCTTTCTCATTATACTTA
The DNA here is from genome assembly GCA_963932145.1 of Acanthosepion lycidas. Taxonomy (NCBI): domain Eukaryota; kingdom Metazoa; phylum Mollusca; class Cephalopoda; order Sepiida; family Sepiidae; genus Acanthosepion; species Acanthosepion lycidas. The sequence continues at coordinate 86,202,901 of OZ010572.1, read as the reverse complement.
ATTTTTCACCTCTCTTCCTCTGATTGTTAGTAAACCAAAAGTTTATTTTCAGTTTCTATTCTCTTTAAAACTTCCTCGTTTGTCATATGCTTCAAGTATTTGTAGACAGAACACCTCAGATACTGCCAAACATTATTTTTACACGTATGAGCGTTGAGCGTAATGTTTGACTTGTTTTTTGTTTTTTTTCTCGCCACACGCTCGACACTCGTGCAAATAAGAAAATCCACGAAACACTAACTTTTTAGCCACCTGGTCATTTTATATTAATCTTCATCCCCCTCCCTCATCAACTTCCTCATTTGGTTTGCTTTTATTCGCTTGAGACGTGTCGCCCGTTCTCGTGCCCTCATCGTCTCTATGATGGCTTCTCTCTTAACAAAAGACAAGCTTATTCACAGTCAACCTCCTTCGAAAAGCGACAGATAAAGGTCCCTTATGTACTGGGCGCCATATGCAGTCTAATTCATTAATCTATAAATAACCTTCATGTGCTTTCTTTCTTTTTTAAAAATTAGTCTTGCTTTTCTGTTGCTTTCTTTTTGTTATAAGAACAACGAGCTGACCTGAGTTCATCTTCATTAGAATGCAAGCGGCCAGTGTTCGTAAAGTTACAGACGCAACCTTGGCTGGCGTATTAACTCCGTTTATTCAACATGTTATTATTGATTTAAAACTCTCTTTCGCAAAATTATTTTCTAAATAAACAATTAATTTTTTCTTAGCGGTATTTTTGCTCTTTACAAAAATTTAGTTCCCAAAAACAAACTGATTACGTTACAAATGAAAATTCTAAGCGTGTTCTCAGTAAGCCATATTTAAATTTTAGGTAATTTAAAAAGTTCAATCAATTTTGCCTGTATTGACAAGCAAAATTATTAGACGCAGAAATATTTATGAAAATAATAATAATAATAATAGTAATCATATAATAATTTTGATTGCGAGTACCTCATAAATAAAGAACTATTCATTTTTGACCGCATGAAAAGACGGAAATGACATATCAGAGATGCTACTTGGCTTCAATGATAAAATGAAAGAAAGGAAGAAAGAAGGAAATGAAAATAGAAGTGTGTAAACTCTCCTGACAATACCTCATAGATAATAAACTATTTCATTTCGATTGTGTGAAATCTCATAAAAACGCTACTTGGTTTCAGTAAGAAAGAAAGAAAGTAAGACGAAAAGTGAGAAATGTTTAAAGTCTGAGTGAAAAGGAAAAAAAAATAACATTTTCAAGATTTTTAATGGTTGTTATTGCAATATTTTGTTGGAGTTGTTAAGCTTAATTATTTAACGACATGATAGGGAGATTTCTCCCGATATATTATTTTCATAGAACTCGCCATGAGCTTATTAAGTCATTAACTGAAGAATTAAGATTCATCAGAAAATTCAAATAGGAAAACCGAGCCCGTCTTTCGTTAGTTAGTTACTTAATTCGTATGACACTTACGCCTGGCCATTACTAGTGTATTGTTGGTCCTGCTGTCTAAAATCAAGGACATATAACTACGAAAGAATATAACTCTAGCTATTTACATTGTTCGGCCTGTTATTCTCGTCGTTACTGTCATGTTCATGACGTTTCGGCCGTTGTACGTTCCTGACATTCTTCAGGTGTGATATACATTGGAATTTCGTGTATCACCTGAAGCAGGTGGGAGCGTACAACGGTCGAAATGTCGTAAATATGACATGAAAGATGAGCACAAAAGTCCGAACAATGTAAATAACGCAAATAATTACAATATCGTATCTCATAAATATAGACAAATATAATGGTAATTATGCTATAAAGCGCTCATTTAATTTTTTACATTCCATTGATTTAGGAGACCTTGAAACAATTAATTTAAAATAAACGGCAACCATGACCTTTTTACTGGTATCACTAGTCTCTATTATTTTCTGCAAGCCAAAAATTTTAGCTAAGTGTACTGGTCTTTTCTGAATAAGCTATATAATGTAGTTTTCGCAAATTCCCTTCTCCAGAAAATAAAATAATTTTATTTTAAAGCGTGAATCAATCTGTCTCTCCATTTCAGGCTTGTGCTAACAGGAAAAACTTCATACGTAATGATAGCACGTACTTTCCTCATGTCAAAAATGACTTAATCTAAAAAATGACAAGAATGTCACTTACTTCTGTTTTCCAGATGAGGGCATTATAGTAAATGTTTAGGTAAACTATGCAGAAGGAAGAATAAAAAAATGTTTGCTTACACATAAGTTTGTTGACAAAAGAATAGAAATTCACACTCACAGGTTTTAGTCACATCTCAAAAAACAACATTCAATATTTAACGGTATCCATTATTTAATATGATAATTTTCTAAGCGTAACTTAGATGTGGCACGAAGCCAAAAGTATAGGGCGACCAGTGAGGATCGATCTCACTATTCAGTCGTAATTGATCTAGCAAGACAAGTATCCATAATTTAATATGAGAATTGTAAAACGTTTGGAATAATTTGAGACAAGCTTCTTGCAGAAATTATCACCAATCTTCTCCCATAACTGTTGACAATTGAACTTAAGATCACTAAAGTTTGGAGGATACATCTGATGAATTCAAAGTTTATTCTTCTTCCACAGATATTCTATAGGATTTAGATTAGGCGCTCTTTTTTTTGACTGAAACCACACTTTCGTTTTCAATGTATTCAAGACCCGTCTCTTTCTGAACATCTAATTTCTCTGTAATGGAAGCAGTATTTCGCTATACATTGCACAATCTAGTGTTCCATTGATGCTATGTAGTATTTCTGTACCACTGAAAGAAAAACAGGATGAAACCATAATATTAGCAACCATCGTATTTAACTAGACGGAAGTTATTTTTGATCTGGCATCTTACGGTCCCACTGCCGTAACATAGATTTCCAGTGCCTTTTCTATATTTATTTTCATGGTAATTATTTTAATGAACTTTCACCTATGGTACCTAATCTTCATGAATTTAAGCGCAGTACTAGATTAACGGAAAGCTCTCTTTCTTATAGTTGAAGCGGCTAGTTGTAACCGTACGTTCTATGTTAATAGTTTCTTCTATCGCACTTCCCGCTTGTGAAACTCTCTTCCGTTTTCTTGTTTTCTAGTCAACTTTGATCTTTAAAAATTTGAATACAATGTCAATTGTTATCTATTCTATTTTTAATTCTTGTTTTTTTACTGTTCTCTCTCCTTAATAGTATTTTTCCTCGTATTCCTAACACTCGGTAAACTCCTTGCGTTAGTGACTTTATTGCCTTGCCTGGGGTGAAATGATTAGAAATAAGTGTTCAGACAATAATATTTTGTCCCAGAATGGAATCGATAACCCCTCACCTTAATGTGTTCCAGCACAGAGGTGTTACTTAAAAAAATGCAATCCTTTCGGTGAAATATCCGACTAATTTTATTCTTTTGAATTTTTGCTCCAGATATTTGCAATTCCTTCTGAAGCTCTTGGGTTTGGGATGATTCTTGATTTATTTTCTGACAAAGCGATCTAATTTCTCGCTCACTTACTTTCTAAGTTGTCCTTTTCGAAGTAGATTCGATGGTTAGGCCGTATTCCTTTCATTTCCATGTCTATAATTGTTTTGTCTGGGATCTTGAGTTCGTTGGAGGACTTTTAGTATCTTATTTCACAACTCTGATGATGACCTCAGGAAATTAATGAAAATGTTCCTTTCTTTCCACCCTTTTTAAAACCTTTGAATCTGCCAGTCACATCTCTTTAATTAAAATAGGCGTGGTAATTTTTTTGTCATGGTGCGTGGCATGTTCTGATTGATCGTCGGTAATTTGCATAGTAATAATTAATATATCTATTTATAATAATAATAATAATAATAATAATAATAATTAATAACGAGTTACAGAGATAGGACTTGTAACAATTTTATGGGACTTTAGAATACACACAGACAAAACAATCAAATTTAATCACCCAGACATCGTGATCAAAGACCACAAAAAGAAAAAAGAAAAAAAGAATGTGCTTTCTTCTGACATGATAAGCCCTGTACATTGTATCTTTGGAAAACTATCAAAATGCAAGGATCTTGAAGTAGAAATCTAAAATATGTGGCACATGTGAACATCGATAATACCAGTTGTAGTTCTCGGGGTGATTAGGAACGATTCCGACAGACACATTGAAGGGATTCCTGGTAGCCCATGCCTAAAAGAAATACAAAAAATTGTACTCACAAGTACAGCTCACACATTACGTAGAGCATTATCTATGTAAAATGTGTATGATCTTAGTTTTTTTTGAAAAAGGATCGGAGTAAAAATGTCATGAAGCCATTTCCGATCTTAGATCTCTGTTTGGGATCTGGAAAGAAATGTGTATACAACAGAAATCAAAGGAAATAATAATAACAACAACAACAACAACAACAACAACAATAATAATAATAATAATAATAATAATAATAATAATAAAAGCAAAAACATCAACAACAACAACAATACCCCAATGTCAGATTATGTTGTTCAACTTATATTTTCAGAGTGTGTGCTAGACATCACAAAGAGGAATGAGAAACGACGGTTTAATTACAAAATGGCGAACTGTTTTCCAACCTCAATTTAAAGCATTAAGCACTTGGTTTAACAAATGGATGATCTTGCAAATCATTTTAAAATTGACCTGAATCTGTACGGATTAAAAGAAGGAGCGAAGATCAAAAAAAAAAGAGAGTAACAAAATTTTCGATATTACTTTCTTTTATATTTAACAATAAATTGTGGAGGAAGGTGTTTATTTACTTTTCCTTATATACAATGTAGTGCGTGAATCACACCAGCAAACACAACAAAGTCTGAGTCTAATTTAATGTCACTAATGAATCTATGTTCTAAGAGTTCATCTGGGGTGCTTTCAATATGTAATTATCTCAACCTAAGGAATGACGAAATAGTCTGTAGACATGGTGTGACGCCAGAGTCTAAAAAGTGCAACAGAAATTTGAATTAGGGGGTAGTCTCACAGGTAGGCGCAGAATCGGGTCTCAAAAGATGTCAAAGTCTACCCCGACGTATAAAAGACGAGGTCGACTCAAATGAGCTTACTGTGTGTATATGCTGGACAAAAGGGTCAAAGGACGTTATATAAGCGCCTCCCCTGAAAGGGAAAAGCCAATGTCTCATATCTACGAGAAAAGATCAACGTTTGAAGAAAGTTGCCGAAAGCACACACGGTCACGCTGTTATTAATTAACGAAGTCCAGAAGTAAATAAATGATAGTCTTATGTGTGAAAGGTCTAGTCTCGTATCCTTATTAGATAGCATTACTAGTATATCTCCATTTATCTTAAGCTGAAATTTTAAGTTAGTAGTGATATTAATGTTATATTAGCGCAAAGCACATGTTTTATTTTGAATCATTTCGCCCCAATCAAGGCAATAAAATCACTAAGACGCCAGAGTGCTAGAGAATATGCTAAAAACATTATAAAGAGCAAGGAACAATAAAAAGAACAGGAATTAAGAAGACACAATAATGATTGACATTGTATTTAAATTTTTGGAGATCAAAGTTGACTGGAAAACAAGGAGGCCGAAGAGAGTTCTACAGGCGAGAAGTGCGAGAGACGAGACTGTTAGCATAGAACTTATGGATACATATAACCATTTCAACTGTAAACTGATGATACCAATCAAGTACCGCGCTTAAATTCATAAAGTTTAGGTACCATAGATGAACGTTCATCAGAACAATTACCATGACAGTATTTATAGAAAGTCACAGAGAAGCTACGTTATGGTGGTGGGAAAGTCATTGAAGCCGAAATGCCAGGTCAGGACGAATAACATTACAGATTCTTCTAATATAATGTTATTCTAATATTATTAGCAATAGCAAAAATTATTATGTCTTGAAAAACATGTCTAATTTTTAGCGTGCCACTGTATAATCTGACATTTTTTACTACATCATGAGAACATTTTTGATATTAACTTCATTATTCATTAAAAAAAAATTAGGTTGTATGCGCAGTTCGAGTAAAATTATTTCCTTTACTGTTAAACTTTGCAAATCTCATAAAACTATTTTTAATAAACGAATGCTTAATTTATTTATAATTAATACAAAGAATTCTCAAGAAACCAATTAAATCGGAATATCTTTTTCCTATGGCATTGTTCTTAATTCATAATGCGCCTATTCTTTTCAAAATTTGATTTTATTTTCAAGGATCAAGAGAGAAGATGATTCAACAACTAAAGGGAGAGCATTTTAGTGATTTCATTGTTCATCGAAGGGAAATCATCATTTTTCAAATAAGTGGTACTTTCTATCTTGTGGCTCTTTTGAACAGCAAAGCTTGGCTAGTAGAAATCACGAATAGATTTAAAATTTATAAAGAAAAAAAACATGGCGGAGGAAATGAAAGAATCGATGGAAGTGACAGTGTAAAAGGAATGAAGAAAGCGATGAAGGTGGGGGGAGAGGAATAATGAATAAAGAAAAGGTAAGGAAAAATGAATGAAATAAATATGAAGCAAAGATGCTGGATAAACAAGACGCAGAATAGACACTGGGTAAAAGCGAAGGAAAAGAATGAAAGAAAAGAATGAAGGATGGCCATTGATAAAGAAGAAGAATGAAAGAGAATAAAAAGAGAATTGAATGAGAATAAAAGAAAAAGGGACGAAGTAGATGGGAAGACAATTAAGATGAGAGGAAAAGGAAACAAGTAGATGATACTGAAT
>OZ010572.1:86181185-86191185 GCA_963932145.1 Acanthosepion lycidas | reverse complement strand
AATCGACATGCAAATGCATGTTTGAGTATTCGATCGTATATGTGCGTTCGTGTATGTAAACAGCACTGTGCTCGCGAACATGCGTCTCTGCTTGTGCTTGCATTTAAGTTATTATCCTTGTTTTCATATTTAAATCTTGTTACGAATCTGTTTTCCTTTCATTGTTTTTTTTTTTTTTTTTTTTTTTTTTAAATAATCCACTCTTTTCTGTAGTAGTTTTGATAAACCTGCGCAGAACAAAGCAAAAAAAAAAAAAAAAAAAAATCGATTAAGATCTGGTCTTTTGGGCGCATCATCCGTCAGGTAATAAATCGATTGTTATCGCAATTGATGCAAATATTAAAATATAATTAAATTATAATTATGAAGGTTTTGATTTTGACAGAACGTAATTTTCAGAATCGTCAGCCAAGGAGTCAACGAATTAAAACGTAGCCCACGGGTGGACGGCATCTACGGATGATAGCACAACCTTGCATTATCATAAATCACCAATAATCGCCAACACCGTCCTCTCCTCTTTTGTTTCATTACAGAGATTGCTCTTAAGTTATTGTATATTATTGTCTTTGTTTAACAAGATGCATTCAGCCACCATACCACCACCACCACCACCACCACCACCACCACCACAACAACAACAACAACAACAATCATCATCATCATCATCACTATAGTTTCTATTAATACCATCACTTCTGTTAATACCATCACAGCTATATAAGAATTTATCTATAGTCATCACTGTGAATAAGTTCATCAATAGTTCTGCAATAGCAGCAGCAGCATCAGCAGCAGCAGCAGCATCAGCATCAGCAGCAGCATCAGCAGCAATAGCAGCATCAGCATCATCAGCAGCAATAGCAAATACAACGACCATTTCTAGCAGCAGCAATATCGTTGGGCCATTTCTTTCGTTGAAACGAACAAAAATTATTATAAACTTCACAACAGTTACGAAATAAACTTTGCTAAGTTTTTCTCAAGGAGAGAAGTGAAGACAGAGCTGTAACAAAAGTTGTTTGAAAATAAGGATATAACTTTTACTTGTGCTTGATCACTGAATACCTGTCTCAGGTTGGAAATACACAACCATCTTAGTTATTAGGTTGACTTCATGCCATTAAAGAATGTCATAATAAAAATAATTTTCTATTGCAGCTGAATGTTTCGCACCAAAATGAGCGTCTGTATATTTGCTACTTAGAAAGCTAATACAAGAATTTTTCTCTATAAGCAATAAACAGGGCATCTTAATAAATGGATGGAGGTCATTTAAAAGAGTAAAAAGAAAGACATTAATAATAAGGAGTGATCTTAATAATCAGTTTATATTTCTAGTTACACCATTTTCGGACTGTTGTCCTCATCTTTATTGTCATGTTCACAACTCTTCGGCCGTTGTACGCTCCGGCGTTCTTCAGGTGATATACGTTGGAATTTCGAAATCAAAGTGTTCGCTTCGAAATTCCAACATATATCCACCTGAAGAAAGCCAAACTGTCGAAACGTCTTGAATATGACAGAATGAAAGAAACAGTACGAAAGAAATAAAAGAAAGTTGAGAAATAGAACAAATTCACAATATATCGTAAGGAGAAAAGGAAGAAAATTCAGATAAGTTATCAATTCAAAGTTACCAATATACATTAACACAGGTTTCTGGTGGGTCCTTGAACGGATTTTAAAGCAAGAGTGATTTGGTGGCGCCAACGTTGGTAGGAGGAATCGGTAGAATTAAATCTGTCAGGGCGAATGATGTTGGGAGTACATCATGTGATCGCCATACGGACCTTCCTTTTTATCCGGCTTTACATATTTAAATGCTGGTGCCCATTATCCACTTTCTTGAAAAAGCATCAAGACGAACAAACTGATTTTCAGTTTACCACACAGGAATGACTCCATTAAATGATCTATGCCAGGAGCAATCTTTCGAGGAGGTTGAGACTTTACTCACCAGTGCTCTGGGCAGCTTTGTCACATACTACGCTCTCAACCACCTTCGAGCCAACCCTGACAAGACTCAAAATAGTGCCTTCCACCTACGGAACAAGGAAGCTAACCGACAACTCAAGATCAACTGATATGGAAAAAGGGCCCTCAAGCCTATCTAGGTTGGGCAGGTCACTTACATAAAAGAACCAGTTTGCCAAGACTAATGTCAAGGTCGAACAAAAAAAACACAGCATTTTAATGAAGTTGGCTAACACCAAATGGAGTGCCTGTGCATCAAAATCCTAGCCCTTTGCTACTCCACAGTAAAATATACCTCAGCAGTGTGGAGCAGATCATCACATGCAAAGAAAATCGAGCCTTAAACACCTCTTATAGATCGATCACTGGGTGTCTCTAGCCAACCAAAGCAGATTACATCTATTTGTTTAATGACATTGTTACCCATTACATAAGAAGGACAGTCCACTCCCCAGTCGAGAAATTGAAGCAGGACATTGACCCTCATCCACTCCACGGTTGTAAATCAATGACAAAGTGGCTTAAGTCAAGCTTTTTACACTCAGCCGAACCGCTGAAAAGCATATCTCCTAGTCAGTTTATGTCCATGGGGTACAGCCACCTTAACTACGTGGAACACAGACTCTCTCTCACTACTCTACAGAATCCCTTCCCCTGGCTCCAATGATGCCTGTCCCTTCCGATTCTGTCTGATTCGACTCGAAACAGCTGTTAGTCGCTGTAGAGTCATTCTTAAGAAATAGAGAACTGTCACCAATGTTGATCGCAACTGCCAATGCGGGCAATCAAACAACTATGGAATATCTTCTAGTTTGCCCCAATTTTGAAGATCCATCCACGCTTAACGACCTTGAAACCATAATACCTCAAGCAAGGGCCTGTGTGTAACATTGAATGGATGTGGTGTAGTGATTCGATAAGAAGAAGATATGTGAATACAATAATATTATGAGGAAAAAGAAAGGAGATTTATTCAATATTAACCAATTTTGTAGCCGGCAGTATAAACTGACCTAATGTAAACTTAGTATAGAAGAACGTAACGAGACATATTTTGCTATATATTGCTAGCAAGTACGTACAGATATCTCAAACGTGTGTTTCATATAGTTTTTCTTTCTGTTTCTCGAATTAAATATTAGTCCAATAAAGTATACAGATAGTCAAAAGAGAAATTAAACAAAGCAAGAAGCCAGAATTAAACACCAATCAAATAACACAGATATTCCTTTTTTCAGTTTGTGAAGAAAATAAAGACGAAGGATAACCTGGCATACTATAGCACCACGTAGTGGCCATTTTTAAAGTCTTTCCAAAGGAAGCGATTCTCTATTATAATCATTATCAGTGTTTTATGAGAGTGTTGCACGGAGATCACGATTCGCCTAGCCACTGCTATGAGTCCAGTGCAGAGCGCATAGAATCAAATTAGACTAAAATGTGGCATTGCTGCCATATCTGGGCTGGAACTACCCAGATCATTCTTTTCAGTCTTTACAGAATTCAAATGCACTTACACGGGCTCGAACGCTTAAACTGCAATACAACAGATAATTGAATGACCCAAATTGCAAGGAGAGTATATAAACAGTATTAAAGATAAATATTATATGAGCGTGACTATAAATTCAAAGGGGGAGGGAGAATCACTTAGGTCACAACGAAAACGAGACGAGAGAAAAAAGGAGTGGATGATGATGGAAAAGAGAGAACAAACAACGCCAAGAAATAATACGGAATACTAAACACAGAAATTAGAAACAAATATAAGCAGACTAAAGAGGATGTACTCAATGAAAAGTGCACAGAAATAAAAAAGAACGTGTATTATAAATAATACAATTATATGAAAAAATAAAAAAAAGTAAAACGCGTTAAAATATGCACTTATCAATAGGTTGTATAAATTCAAGAGGGAACGCCCTTACAAGAAAAAAACCAAAGATAGAGGAAATACTTCGGAGAAATATTTCATGTCAAGATAGAGAAAGCTGTAATACGCAACAATATGAAAGGGACAGAAATATTAAAGTCTGGAGTAAGATCAGCACCGGGAAAAAGGAACAGGAATAAATCATATGGGATTGTCATAGAAATGATTTCAAATGATTATATAGATACTCTCAGGTATATAATAAATAAAATATGCCATAGTTGCGAAGTAATAGAAGCCTTTAGTAGATCCATCTTCGTAGCAATACTGAAGAAACCCGGTTTAAATGAATTCGAGCTCCATTGGTCAATCAGCAAGATTCTGATGAATAGAGAGCGTAGCATAATTATACCAGGGATAGGACAAAAAGAGTACTGTTTCGTTACAGACACTGGAATAAGAAATGCTATTTTCATAATCACAATGATATCCGAGAGACGAATACAAATGGAGAAGTATGTACACTTATATTTTATAGATTATGCAAAATATTTTGATAAAGTAGACCACAAAAGTCTATTTGAACTATTAGGAAAACCAGGCATATTTAGAAAGGATTTTAAAATAATCCAAAATTTATATTGAAAGCAAAGCGCCTGCATACTGATAGAAACTTAATTACGTACACAAAAGATGAGAATGTGTCTTCTAACCAGAGTTATTCAACTCACAGAGCGAGGCTGTCCAAAAGGAACCGGAGACCCTGACAGGATTTATTACCGGAGGGCACAATCCTAACAATATCAGATACGCAACTGACACTGAGTTGATGGCAGACACACGAGGAAAACTATGGTCAAGGTAGGAAAGGAAACATGAAAGAAAAACTAAACACAATAAAACATAATTATTGTAGTCAGCAAGAAAAAAAAAAGAAAAAAAAGACGGGTACTACGAATCAAAACATCAAAACATATAGAAGTTCAAGTATCTTGTAACGATTTTAAGAGAGGGTTGAAATTGCGGCAGCGAGATCAGAACAGGCATTGGAATAAAAAAAAAATACATGTGTAGGACGACTCATCACGGACAACCCAACGCTGCCGACTTAACACCGCCGACTCAACTCCAGGACAATTTTCTTCTCTTCTTTCTTCTGGAATGTAAATGTTATATCGGTATGGCAACTCTAACTACTGAAGATCTTACGGCTTTTCTTTGCGTTTAATCGTTTTCCTCATGGCTGAAGCATCTGGCAATGATCAAAGTGTAACCTGAGATACATTTGTTAATACTTCACTTATTACTGCACTTGAATTTTCAACGATACCTTCTGCACAACGTTTCAAGTCTGTGCGCACTTTAGCCTCTTCTACATTAGAAGCTGACAAATTGTGAGACTGCTTGTATACTTCCATGATAACTGCCCTAAACTTCGTATGAATTCTTGTTTTAGTTACGACGATAACATTTTATGTTGCTGTCTCTTTTACTAAACTTATCAAATACAAATAAATGGCCTTCGTCTGCAATTTTTTCTTTTCCTTTTTGACTAAGAATTTCCATTTTTGGTGTGATGAAATGTTTGAAAATTAAATACTGGTGTTGAGTCGGCAGTGCTGAGTCGGCGGTGATGAAATATCCTTCAAGAAAATATACATTCCAAAAGCTAAGTATACTATTAAAAAATAACAAAATTTCGTTAGAAATAAAGAAAAGTGTTCTGGACTGCTATTTAATATTAGTCCCCCTACATGTCAGTGAATGCTGGATAATCTCTTCATAGATGAAGAGAAGACTGGATGCAACTGAGATGTGGCTCTATAGAAGGGTACTGAGAAAACCATGAACGTAGTGTGTAAGAAACGAAAAGACTTAAATTGGAACAAAAAGGAAAGGATGGTGGAAGAGAGATGCAGAGGTAGTACAAGTCAAGCATTATTAAGAGCTATAAGGGATAGGAATCTGTGAAGACTACTGATCGTCTATACCTTGAAGGAACGCGGCATGAAGAAGAAGAAGAAAAAGAAGAATTATTTTCCACTCTACAACTCCTTTTCACAGACGAAACATCGCAAGGATATATGGAAAATAATAAATGAAATATAGAACAGTGGCGAAATACTAGTAGACTTTAGTAGATCCATCGCTATATAAAATGTTCTGATGAACTACAGTCCTTATTCCCACCAGTTCACACGTTTGCAGCTAAAATCCCCTATGCCAGGTACTCAGGGGCGATCCTTCGTATTTCATTAATACGTAGAATATAGATAACATCTTCACTAGTGTCGTTGCTTTGTGGAACAGATGCACGAGAGGCCGATTCCACCATTAATACAATTCTAACTACTTCATGTCCAGGATCAACCAATGTGTGATATATACATACTCAACCTCGGTACCCACTTGCATCCGAGTATCGGGATCGTCATCCTTTTTCTCTATTCACTTTCTTCCCCACCCTCGGTGATGGTGGCAGACATGGCTGTGAAGGCCCAGACTACCCCTGAAGAGTCGCGAGCAGGAGTCACAAAGAAATGTGGGAGGTGGACGTGGCCGGGCGTGTCGGGCCCTCCGAATAGCACGTTGGACTCAAAAGACCCATTCTCTATTCTACCACCACCGAATGATCCTATGTTAGAAGGGACAATTTGCAGTAGCAGTTTCTCAAGTCTCAGGGTCGATGTTAGCCTGTGCCAGGGATGTCTTCAAGTATATACTGATAATCTACAATTCTAAAGTCTTTCTACTGCAACAACCTCATTTAGCAACCCTTTATAGAGGAGACACTGTGGAGTAATGGATAGCGGCTTGGATTGAGGAATCGGAGAGCCGAGTTCGAATTCTATTACATTCACTTACGTGCTAATACCCTTGGGAAAGGTGTGAATCCTCTTCTCCTCAGCTATGGGTAAATAGCAGGACAGACTGGGTTCTATAGCCTTGGATAGCAACTGGTCCAGGAGAAGGAAAACTCTGAATTCAAAACCTGCGGAGGGTCGTTTGGGGACCTTATGGCACGTAGTGCACCAGGCCTCTGTAATCGGCCCTTCAAAAAGTGTGGATGGTCCTGCACGAAACCTTCAGCGCTATAATCAAATCTCATGTGCTATACATGCGGGTTTGGGGACCGCTTGTGAATTCCAAATTCTCATGAAACTCCAATATTGGAGCCGGCTCAACCCACCCCGGGTGAACGCCGTTACAAGAACAAGAAGAACCCTTTATCTCAAGCGGCTTTTGTGCCTTGTATTTTGTGAACAATAACGTAAAAAACCTAACTCCGAAATCCCTTGGCTATAATTTTTTCTTCTGATTATCAATTTTCAAAGCCATTGTTGCTAATGTAGTCCTTTTTTCTTTCTGTTTCTTACTGTCACATGGTTTCTAAATAGCGGATTTTTTCACAAGTTATCACCTTTCAAAACAGGGGATCATGTCTCTCCACAACTTCCAGCCCTTTGTTACTCTGAATAACTCTTGCTTCATTATTGCCTCTCTTTGTTTTTGTGTTCTTTTTTTCATCTATTCACTTTAGATAGGTTTGTGTTACTCGCCTTCAAGATGTCATGTGCGTGTTAAATTCTCCAAGCATTCTTTCCTAATTATGTGTCTCAGAAATATAATCTTTATCATTGTTAGCAACAGTTTCTTTGTAGCTGCTTATCTCCTTAAATGTTCGTTATCCACATTTTCTGTCCACAATGTCCTCTGCATAAAGGATTTTGTAGTCTCTGTCACTTCATGTCTCTTTAATTTCTTAGGGTACTTTTTATCATTCACTTAAATGTAGGGGATTAGATATTACATAGCATTTCTGCGTTCTTTTCTTTGTTTCTAAAGGCATTTAATATCGCTTACTACATTGCTTAGTTTTTGAAAGGCATCTTTCGCTATTCTTACACACCTTCGGATTTCTGTGCAATAATCTCCGTTATATGCCACTGAACGACTCAGAGAGTAACATTTCTAAACCAGCCCTGATTTTGATGTCACTCAAAAGTAACTCGTAACTTCGATAGTTTATTTTACGTCTTACAGTTAATTGTTCGTTAATTTCTTTCTTTCCTTGATTACCTTATCTAATTTGACACTCACACGATATATGAGTGTCCTGTGAGTGGCAAATTATCCAATTCGTGTTTCCTTATTAAATATCCCAGAAACTTAGACTCCCTCATTCTGATTCTAAGTATAAACTTTCTTTTTGTTTTGATTTTCCTTAAAACTTCCTCGTTGCTCACATGCTTCTTCCCTGGTATTATATACAGCCATCTGTAGAACAACATCTCTTTTATCTTGTCTCTTCCTTATCCGTGAGAAATTGGCGTAGTATTCATTGCTTTTTATCTTAACTGGCAGACCTTAGCTTTAATTTTCAAACTTCTTCGATGAATGTTGTTACTGGAATTTTTGGACTAGTTTTTCTGTAATGTTATTTTTCTTGCATTTATTGCAACACGCTGGTTATCAGACAAATGTTAACATCTGCAATAGTGCATTTTTAATGCCATATCCCTCCTGGAATTCAAATCCCAGCCGGGGTCGATGTTTCGTTTTTTGCCGAAATAATCTTCGAGGACGTAGGAATCCATCTTTTCACCCGCAACCAGCTACGAGTTAATAGCAAAGCAGACTGGGCGCTTTAGTCTTGGGTAGCATCATATATGAGGTCTGACATCACACAGGATGTGATTGGTAAATAATTGCCATTTTATATTTTAATTTCGCGCATGAGCTGTGTTTGTTTTTGATTTTATCGACCGCACAAGTATGATAGGGTCATATAGGCAGCGTCTGTGAGAAAAAGTGCACCGTGACACAATTCACTTCGACGGAAATTTAGAAACGGCATGGTATACTGCTTGGCATTCGCGCCAGAAGCTCCAATACGAACATTTCAGGGTGTTTCGGTGTCAGTCTGAGGACAGTTCAGAGGATTCGGAAAGAGTTGGATGATATATCCAGTCAACATCATGGACGGCGACATTATGCCTCCATTCATCTTCCCACATGTCTCGACTCAACTCGGAGGGCTACGTCAAATACCTTTAGGAATTAGTGCTACCCTGGATGAAAAGGGTGTCCGTTGGAAGACCCATGTCTAGCACTATGCCACACAAGTAGGAGAACTTAGTCATGTCTGTCAGACAATCAACTATATCACGTCTTACATCTGGCCACCTAACACCCAGAATGCAACCCCCTTGATTATTTTGTGTGGGGCGCAATTGACGAGAAACCAACAAAACTCCTTGTAACACGAAAGATATCCTGAAGGCAAGGGTTATGTCAGAATTCCCTAAGTTAAAAAAGGGGAGCATTCAGAAAAGTTGCAGGAAATTCCGAAGTCGTCTGGAGGCCGTGGTTGAAACCAATAGCAATTTTTTTGAATAAATATACTCTTTAATATTTTTGTGTAATTTTGTTATATTTGCTAAAATGAGATTTAACTGTTATTTCCATTTTTGTGTAATTTCGACGACAATTTAATCATCGCACTTTATATAGTTATTTAACACGCTTCCCCTGTTTCAAACGAAAGTATTCTGTTATTTGATATTCGGTTTAGTTTTAGTAAACTTCTTCCGCTATTTCTACGCGCTTTCTGATTTCTATGTTACGTTTTACGTCAAGTGTTAGAACGATGCCCAGATACTTAAAAAAAATTAAGCACAAGCTATGCATGGATAAGTAAAGGGGTGTTTCATTAACACGGATGAAAGTCAGCAGTAAATAAATCAGTGCTATTGGTGAAAATTTATTTATTTCTCTATTGGATCATGTTATTTAAGTCATGGCAATTATGCGTGAAAAATAATATCGCCCAAATATCTCTACTCAATGCTCAAAATTTTTGAAGATATCTCTGCATAGTTGCTCCTCGATTTCCCCAATATGCCTTATTATCTCATCCTTCAGCTGTTGAATTATTGTTGGCACAGACCTTACTTTTGAGATGACCCCAAAGTAAGAAATCTAAACGTGTCAAGTCGCACGATCGTGGTGGCGAATTGACTTCGCTGTTTCCAGAGATGATGCGACCTGGAACTTCTCACTTAAATTCTGTTTTTCTTAATAGGCATCGATAACTTTAAGACATTATTTGATTGTTAATTTTCTGTGGTTGAAATTTACAAAGACTTA
>OZ010572.1:86091185-86178685 GCA_963932145.1 Acanthosepion lycidas | reverse complement strand
GCGTAATTAGGTGCGGAAACCAAAGAGAGATAAAGAGATAAAAGCTTGAAAAACCATCAAAGGTAGAGTGGAAATAGAAATACTATTACCATTACTATTACCACTCTCGTCGCAATGTCTTTATCACCATCATCATCTGTAACAAGTTCGTATTTACCGCCTTAACAATTTGAAGTAACAAAAACAGTCGTCATGACAATTTCCCTTACTTGAAATTGTACCGGGTAACGTTCACCATGTTGATTAGTCGAAGTCGTTGTCCAGATATTAGTGAAAATTGGGCTATGATCAACTCAAAATAGACTGGAAATTCTCTCGTGTAGATGGTGTATAAAATGTGAGGTTTTGTCCCAGAGCCGCAAAGGGAACAGTTTTATAAAATTTGCTTAGCCTAACTTCAAAATATACGTCAATGATTTCTATAAACATTCTTATCAATGTAACATAAACAATTTAGAATAAAATAATAAATACCTCTTCTTTTATAAGATCCTTTCCTTCTATCATGGCCCTCGATAACGACCCATCCTTTCTAGCTCTAACTATCCGCTTACTAACAGTGCCAGCCTCTATTCTATCATCCGGTTATCAAAGCTGTTAGGTAACTCAATCTTTTCCTTTGCCTCCAATATAGCCTCAAGTATCAAATTCTCCAAGTATCTTTTCCTCATTATTTGCCCCAGAAATTTCATATGTCTGATTATAATTACAAATGCTCTTTTTGCTTCTGTTTCTGTTAAAACTTCCTTGATGCTCACATATTCCAACCATTTTAGTCTTAGCATCTTGCTGTAGAATCATCTCTCTTTTCTTCACCTGTGAGAAAAATTTCCAACATTCCCTGCCATATAGAATATCTTAATATTATATTGAAATTTAGGACCTTTTCTTCGTTTCTAACCAACTTTTCTGTTTCTTAAAACTTAGTCTTAGCATCTTGCTGTAGAATCATCTCTCTTTTCTTCACCTGTGAGAAAAATTTCCAGCATTCCCTGCCATATAGAATATCTTAATATTATATTGAAATTTAGGACCTTTTCTTCGTTTCTAACCAACTTTTCTGTTTCTTAAAACTTTACTTAGTTTTTGAAAGGCTTCTTTCGCGATCTCAGTGCGTCTTCAGATACCATTTTCACGCATTCTTTCCTCTGTTCAAACATTTCCCAAATATTTAAATTCTTGTACTGGATTTATTTTGGTATCTTCAGTTTGTAATTTGCATGTTGGTTTGTTCCTTTTGCTAACATCCATGCATTCACTCTTCTTGCAATTGATGTTTAGTCCTTTCTTCACGTTTTCCTTTATTAGGAGATTTTGTAGCTTCCTTTTTGTGTCTACTGTCAATACGAACACATCTTATGATGTTAAGATTGTGGATGCCAATAATGAACCGTGTTAGGTCTCCTAATTCTCTCAGAATCCTCAAACTGTAAACAATGAATAAGTCTGGCGAGAAGACACATCCTTGTCTTACATCCCTTGCTATTTTTGCATATCTAATTAATTTTCTGTCCGTATGCAAGTGTTTTGTTGCCAGAATAGGTTCTGGATTATTCTAATATCTTTCCCAAAGATATCAAGATTACCTAAGATATTTACAGTAAAGCAAGAAAGCAAAAGATAGTTCACGTCCATATAACGTTGAAACACCCGTTTCCGTGCGATCACTGAAGTTAAGCAACGTAGTGCCTGGTCAATATCGAGATGAGTCACTGTAAGCATTGGCTGTGTGAGTGGTGCAAAGGATAATAACTCGAAATTGTTGATCGGAAAGCCTAGTTTCAATTTCAGTTGGGTTCGTTATATTTGGTCATACCGTTGGGAAAATTATGAATCCGACTCTTTTGATCTTAGATATATGTAAATTAGTAAGACTTGCATGACTAAACCATTATTATCTTAAAAAATTCTTACAATCTAAAAATATTTTTTGGCTTTAAATAGCCTGTAAAGGGTTGATAAGTCATAAAAAACGAATCGATCAAGAATAATGCAATATTTCTGACTTTTCTGTTTTCAGAAGTCTGGATTGTCTACAATGTTTACTGCAAATCTTCTCTAAATTATGATAATTTTTAAATTATTTTTCTACGTCACGTGACATTGCAATAACAATGATGAGAAAATTATTATCTCCATATCAGCGTCAGAATAATTAGTATTAATTAACCTATATCCGATTTCTTTTTAATCTTCAATTTTCTCATGTAATAATTATTTGTTCGTAAAAATTTTATCTTTAATTGTATGCACCTCGTAAGAGGAGATAGGAGAGAAGATACATAGATAGTGACACGAAGCATTACGTCTTTTTTTTCCGCGAAAAAATGTGCAGTCGAAGCTTTATCAAATTTTGATAGCCAAAAAATGTACAGAAATATGGCATCGATAAAACCAAATTTAATCAAATAAAGCAATAATTGAAATAACTTAATTAGTAAAGAAAAAAAAACTAAAAGAAGTAAAGATATTTTCATGACGCCGTGATGTCATGCGCAGATCTGGAATGTTTTTCAATGAGACGGAACTGGTAATGGTGTGTAAAATTTATCGCTCCTAAATTTTCTTAGTAGCCATAGAATTAATAGAGAAATATATTAAGTCATTAAAATCGAAGTATTTACGTTTTTTTTTTAACAATAAACATTTTAATTGGAAAATTTGATAAAAAAATTAATGCGTGTTTACCACTTCTGTTTCATAAAATAATGGTTTTCGATTTCGGCCTATGTATGCGCAGGAAGGCTGAAAAGTTCTTGGTTTGGCCCACTTTCCTGTGTCTTGCCAATAAATGAAGAAATATCAGAATTATTTCTGGAAGGGCTTCTTAGAAGTCCCAAAAGATTTCAAGTAGTCTTCGTATAAAAGTGTGTATTTTTACTCTTACTGATGCAAGAGGTCAGTGTCCGAGCATTGGGGGAAAAAAAAACAAACCCATTAGAGACGGCTATCGACACGAATGACGAATCACATTATCCAGCATTTTTTCATTTTTTTTTTGTTCAACTACTTTAACTTCGGTAAATTATTATTTTTATCCATTTTATCTCACGTCATATATATATATATATATATATATATATATATATATATATATATATATATATATATATATATATATATATATAAAGAAAAATGTACGGAAAAAACAAACAAAAATCCTAATATGCAATTATGCTGTTTTAATGTTAATATAATGTCAACGTCGGATGTTTCGGTCTAGTAGACCATCTTCAGGACATATTCATAAAACATAATTAACATTAGACTATATTTAATTCAACATGAAAAGACGATGAACATAAGAGTAAGACTAATCAGAACAGACAACTGAAATTTTTCAAGATCAGCGTTCCGTTTCAATATGATCACGTCGGTGATGTTTTGAATATATATATATATATATATATATATATATATATATATATATATATATATATATATATATATATATATATGTATGTATATATACACACACACACACGCATATACATATATATATATATATATATATATATATATATATATATATATATATATATATATATGACAAATTGACAACCGTTCCATTGAAAGTAGATTTGATTACGCATTTCGCTTTTCTAGTCTTCAATCAAATCTAGGGTGAAATGATTAAATAAGTAAGGTCTCTTTCCCACAGATGAAACGTCGGGAGACTCTAGCTTTTCTATCCTTATTTCTATGACATATTTTCTGATGGGCAACATCACTTAATCTCACCAAACTTTTACTCTATAGCTGGGAACCGCCATGCCACGTACACAAGTGTGAATCATTCCCATTCCTTTCGTATTGCAAGTTTTTTTCATATAAAAAGGTCTATTATATATATATATATATGTAAATTGATGAGACACCCAGTATCTGTATATATATATATATATATATATATATATATATATATATATATATATATATATATATATATATATTTCTAGCAACATTTGAAAGTGCTCGGGAAAAATAATATTAAAATAATAAATATACCGTATACATTAAACATGTAATTCATGAATTTGAAAAAGTTAATAAAAATTGGATGGCGATAACGTCGATTTGATTCAACCGAAAATGTTTCAATATATATATATATATATATATATATATACAGGTATTAATGTGAATAAATCAAATAACTAGATATTAGCAACAGTATATAAGTGCGATAGCATGTATACACAGGTGAACGAATAAGTATTTACTCAATTTAATATAAGATGTAAACAAAACAGTGCTCAGTGTAGTTAGACAAAGATAAGAAGTATATATTGCTAAATATATACCTACATTCGAAATGTAACTTAAAGTTTTATTGTTCTAACAATTCATCAGGCACGAATTATTACTTTTGAATTAAAAAAAAAATTACTGAGTCTCATGGCGGAATAGTTAAAATAATTGTGGGAATTAATACATTTCATAATATATATATATATATATATATATATATATATATATATATATATATGTATTTCATTATATATATATATTTTTAAGTATATATATATATATATATATATATATATATATATATATATATATATATATATAATGAAATGTATTAATTCCCACAATTATTTTTATTATTTTAGTATAAACGGAATATATATATATATATATATGTGTGTGTGTGTGTGTGTGCGTGTGTGTGTGTGCGTGCGTGTGTGTGTGTGTGAAACGTTACCAGAGAATATTAGGTTATGACTTGGGCGCTTTGGCGTAGTGTAATGGTTAGCAAACTGGTCTTGCTTAAATTGTTACAACTAAATAGTGAGTTCGATCCTCACTGGGTGCACCGTATTTTCGGCCATGTGCCGCATCTAAGCCTCCCTTAGAAAATCATTATTAGGTTATAAATTGTTTCCTCAAAGAATGAGAGAAAAGACAGTACATTTAATTCATGCTAGAGAGATTTCGAGAAATTTGTCCGGCAAAATACGAGGAAATTTGTTAGATAAGCAGCTTGATAATTCTGTTAATATTCTGAGAAAGCACGAAAAGGCAAAGAATTTGTTTTTGAAGACATTTAGTTTTCATTTCATTTTATTTAAAAAAAAATGCATTTTTCTGTTTTGAACTCACATACTTCAATCTTGCTCCCTTGTCTATTCTTCTTTTTTGTGTACCACGTTCATTGAAGTTGTGAGCGATGATAACCCCCCACAGCTTCCTTGCTCTTCTTCTTGTGAACATCCTTTATTGTTTTGCTTCCTACGGCTTTACCAGCAAACTGCTCTCAAATAAGCTCACTGCATTTCTTCTCGGATTAACGCTACGCTGTTGTAATGTTATTATTTTATTAAAATAATGCTATTAGATTAATATTTTTCGAAAGAAATAGTAGAATAAAGATTTGAGATTCGCGATAAAACAAAAGTGACTAAAATCAAGAAATATTGTTGAGAAATCAATAATTAGAGATAATTTTTATTCGCTTTTCACAATCTCATTTAGGATACAAAGAAAATATTAAAAGAAAATTATTTTCGAATATACAGAATGTAGCACATTTCGTCTAGAGATCTACGATTGTAGGTAACTAAATTTTAAAAAAATACTTGAATAAGTATTTTATCAAAGGAATAATAATAGTATTTGAAGGCTATAACGGTTTGGTTAAGAGTGATCAATTTAAAATTCTGGAAACAAAGATTTGCTTCTATTGTAGATGCTTAGAATGTCTCTGTTATAGTATGCCAACGGACAATAATGGGTATATTCTCATTCACATAAGTAAAGTAGTAAATACTGTATGTTAGTCTACAGTTGGGGATTCGTCTCCAGCTGTGCTGGTCAAACTCTCTTCCCGGGGGCAGGGAGGATCTCCAAACGTAGCTCGTCTCGTGGAAACAGCTACCTGATCCCGTTTTATACGGGGTCTACAAGGAATTTTTGGCCGAGCCTACGGGATCGGATACCTCACATTAAATTCGGACTTGTGCCACACCTGACCACGTGGGGCAGTTGGTAGATATCCTACAGTTGAAGATTCGTCTATAGCTGTGCTGGTCAACTTCTCTGTCTCCGTGCAGACGAGGCTATGTCAAAGGGAAGAGTCTCGTCTCGGGAAACAGCTACCCGAACCTGGTTTATGCGGTGTCTACGGGGAATTTTTGGCCGTTCTCTACGGGATCGGATACCCCACATTAAATTCGACCTTGTGTTATATCTGACCGTGTAGGGCGTTTGGTAGATATCCTGCAGTTGGAGATTCATTGTGGAATTCTGTTGACTCAATTCTAGCAGTTGACTACTACGCGCCGCTGGCGAATCTTATATGTGTTGTTCGTGTCCTAAGTATTATCGTTCATTACCAACCTTCGTTTGATTATTCTATTCAGTAACCTTCCATAGGATCTATCTATCTATCTATCTATCTATCTATCTATCTATCTCAAGAATTGTTTAAAAAGTACATGGTTACATTGTTTCCTCTGATAATTATTTCAAACATATTTTTAAAATTATTTCTCCAAAAGCAAGGCGATAATGCAACGGGCTGCTAAGACGTTAGTAAAGAGAGAGGGCAATAGAACAGAGTTCAAGAAGACAGAAAACCGCAATAGAAGTTGCATTTTAATTTTAGAAGATCGTAGGTAGCAAGAAAGCAAGAACCCAGAATAAATTTCACCAGGGGAAAAGTGCGAGAAACGAAAATGATTAATGGATATAACTTAGGTTTATATCTGGATATTTAAATAAAACGAAGAGACCTAGTTAACAATCTAGTAATACGTTTAAATTCACGTGGTCGACTTGCCACTGAGGAGAGCTCATTACAATTCCCATATTTAATGAAAAGGCAGAGGTAAGCCGGTTCATGGGTGAGAAAGTGAATAAAGTCGAGATGAACTTCCAAATTTGTGAGTGAGATCCAGGCCATGATTGACATTGATCCTTCCAACTCAATCAAGTCCATAGCCAGGGACATGGCATTCTGAGTTAAGTGCATGAAGACATTTGGCATTTCTCCTACAAGATGAGAAAGGGACAATTTTTATCCCAAGCCATAAAGGGCAAGATTAAAGACCGCACTACGAAGCTTTTGAACAAACACGAGCATCCTCCCAACCGAACATCTTTGGTTCTTCTCAAACGAGAAAAAAATCTGCCAGGATAAGCATACAAAACAACGGTTAGGTTGCTATCTCGCCAAAAGATGTACTGGGGGGGGGGGTAATGAAAACCACATATCAAGTCAGCATCTTGGTGTTTGCAGTGATCACTAGTGATGGCGACGTTATGCCTCCATTCATCGTCCCACAGAGCTTCAGACTAAACACGGAAGGATACATCAAGTGCCTTGAGAAGGTAGTGCTGCCCTGGATCAAGAGGTTAGCTGCTGGAAGAAGCTATGTTTGGAAACAGGACTCTGCACTATGACACACAAGTAGAATTGATCTCGAATCAAGCAAGATGTCTTTCAGAAAAAAGATGTTTTGTCATATTTTAGAAAGTGTGAGTCGATAACTTTCAGTATCTCTTCTTTACACATACATACACCCCCCATATATATAGAGAGAGATAGGTATATATATATATATATATATATATATATATATATATATATATATATATATATATATTAGGTTGGTGCAAATATAATGACGTAATAATGTCGTTTTTTGACGTTAAAAATACGTCAGAAAACGATATTATTACGTCATTATTTTTGCACCAACCTAATATATATATATATATATATATATATATATATACACTATAGACACACATACACACACACACATATGTATGTATGTATGATGAAAATATCTTCATGGTTAAAAGTGCTAGAGGTTATGTACATATGAAAAGAGGACACTAGGTACAACACCGAGCGGTGACAGTCTATTCAATACTTGAACACAATCTTCAGGACTTTCTATTATTTTACTTCTATCTTCTCCAAAGCATCCTGTCTTGTGTTTATTCTTTCAAGTTCTTTAAATTTTTTTACGGCTTGTAATGGAAATTTATTGATAGTTCTTTTAATATCGTTGCTCACTGTCATGGTTTTTCGTCCAATGTCCACGGATCACGTTGAAACATCAGTTTTCGAACGATCACCAAAGTTAAGCAACGTCGAGCCTGGTCAGTACCTAGATAGGTAACCACTTGGGTATACTAACTTCTGTACGCTTGAAAGTCCTGGTGATGTAATCGATAACAGCTTAACAGAACCAAGTTCCAATTCCAGTTGGCTTTGTTATATTTACTTACACGCAAATACCATTGGGAAAGGTATGAATCAACCTCTTCTCCCCTCCAGCTATGGGTTAATTAGTAGGAATTGTATCAGTAAATCATTTTTAACTCCCAAACAATTTACTGCCCACTTTTTCCTAGCACCAAATATTACTTTGTCTTTTCACTATTGACTTCTAAATCGTGTTGGTTGACTATTTCAATGAAGTAACCAATAACTCGACTAGCTAAGAATTTCAACCAATGTAGCTCTATATTTACTACTAACAACTAATGTGCAGAAACCAGTTTTCATCTACGTCTTCTCCCAACTTACATACTTCTATTTGCGATGTTTCTGTTAAGGTGATAGTTTGTCTGATTTCATACCTTTAGCCAATGTTAATATTCTTAGTCTTTTCTCTTTGTTTACATTTGCAACACCAACATCATCAAATATTTTCTTATTGTTTAATCCACTTTTTCTTGCTTATAGTGATTTTTCAAGCGTAGCTTGGAAGTGGCACAAGGCCGAAAGTAAGGGACACCCAATGAGGATCGAACTCACTACTCATAATTGTTCTAGCGAGACAAGCGTGCTTACTATTACACAATATTACTCTTGCTTATAACTCTTAATTTTTACCAGATTTCGTTTGTTGACATATTATAGCCAATAATATCTCTAATCAATAATTAAAAATTAAAATTTATTATTTAAAATTTTTTAAACGCTTTTAAATGAATATAAGAAAATATTTGAGCACTTGTAAGAAATGAAAAGCAAAAATTATTGCCTCGGACGTTGTTAGTTATAACATGTCGGCGAGAAACCAAAGTGTAAGAATGGCTTGATATTACTATCGGGCACACTTTAATAACTTTGGAAATTATGGAAATGGTTTTGTCATCAATACAAATAGAAAAATAAAATCAATAGACACTGGACAAATAACCATGGTATTCACATTGAACAACAACATTAAAATAACTATCGATAAAATGTCATAATTCCCTGTAAAACTCTGAAGTATTTGGAAAACCTGCCGCACTTTCTTGAGTTAGCTCCAGATAGGAAGGATGGATAGATACAATTACAATGCTGTTGAAGATGAGAAATCACACTAATTTGCATCGTGCCTTTAAGAAAAAAAATGATCAGGTGAATGAATATCCGAGGTTTTAAAGAAGACAAACTTTCATCACATTTTATAGACTGATGCTACAAAATCAGAAGGAAAACCACTTCAATTGAAGATATCCACTAGCAGCAACGGTAAGGAAGAAGAAAACGTTTGGAGTCAGGCATTTCGCTGTTAGGCTCGCGGCTGACTTGTCGAAATCTCTGCCCTCGGACAGAGAGGAACCCAGACGAGGCTATGGCTACGGACAGAGCGTCACCTGGGGAGGTAGACAAACCCAACCCTGTGTATGCGGGGTCTACGGGGATTTTTTACACGTACCTACGGGATCGGAATCGCCCTATATATAAGCCAGCCTTGTGCCTCATCCTGCATTGTGGGAAGTTTTGGAAAATATAAAAAGAAGCCATTTGGAGTCAGTCTTTAGACTAAGTAATGCAGGCGTCACGACAAGTTGCCGAAGTTTACTTATTATAAATTCTATGAAGCGCGTTATAACGGTGTTGACAAGGGATTCGAAACTCAGGCGATTTATAGTCGTTGTGATGAAGGATCTGGAACTCATATGACTTATATAAGTAACGAAGATTCTAGAAACTCATACTGGGTGAACAAGTGCGGAAAATATACTTATAATATACTCGTTGCTTTGGGGAGAAGGATACGGGTGAAGACAAGAAATTTTAACACAGCTGGTTAGAAAAAATTCTTGTTGTGCAGAAGAAAAAAATGTCTTCTGTGTAGGAAAAACATTCTTGCAAATATGGAGCAAATTTTGGCTTCGGTAGTTGAAATTCTACAACAACAACAACACAATCAACTATTGCTAGAACAACAAAAACAACAACAGGAGTTATTAGATATAATTCTGAAGAAAACAAAAAAAATCTTTTAAATGTCTCTTATGTTAGCCTCTGTCCAAAAAACATATCATAATTTATATGCAATCTTGATGAGGGACTGACTTTTTCTGTGTATTTTCGTAGATATGAACAAATATTCAGTCAGGAATGAAGCGGTTGGGAAAATGAGAGAAAAACGAGATAGATGTAAAGGAAAATAGCGCTGATAGAGTGTGATAAATACTGCAACTACGTATTACCAAATAAGAACAGAAAAAACAAAAAAATAAAACATACAGGGGAAATCGGGTTTGAAGTCACGGTACACATTCTGACGAAAATCTTTAGTGAAAAGAGCTCTCTGTTTAATAATCTCGGGGGGGGGGTAATGAATCTAGCCAAACAAGGGGACACAGATTTTGTCACGTATGCTGGTATCGTCAACAAAGAATGTGAAAAGTTTAGAATAAAGACAATGACTTAAGATATGGCCAAGGAATTAACAGCTAAAAAGGATGCTGAATTACGAGACATTTTTAATGACAATTAGACAAAACAGTAATATTACACTACAAGAAATACTGGACGATTGCCAGACAATTCTAAGTCTGAAAAACGACGCTGAAGAAGTTCGGAAAATATAATGTCCATTGGTACAAGTAAAAGACAAATGTACAAAAACGAGAATAAATCTTTGTTTCAGATGTGATACATTACATCTTAGAAAAGACTGTCCATTTAAAAATGCAGAATATTACAAGTGTGGTAAAAGAGGACATATAACGTCACACTGCAAAAAAAAAACAAAAAAAAAACAAGAAAAAAAACAAGAAAAAATCTCACAAGAAGGACACAGCATTGCAACGCTAAAATGGTCACAGAAAACAAAAGGAAATTTGTAAATGTGAAAATAAATAATTTGGGTGTGAAAATGCTACTTGAGACTGATAGTAATAAATGGAAATAATTAGTGAAACTACATGGAAGGAAATTGGATAGTCTTTATTAAAAATAGCCTTTCAATATCGCGATTTCAGTTTCTGGTGAGAAATTATTTTAAAAAAAAATGACTTGTAATGTCTCATTTTGTAATAAGCATGTAAAAACTAAAGATTATGTATTAAAAATTTCTACGATTTATTCGGTACTGACTGGATAGAACTATTTGAACTTTATGATTTGCCGATGAACGTTTATTGTGAAAAACGTAAGTGGACAATCGACCAATTTAAAAAGACAAAGCGAAAATCTTCAGGAAGAATTAAAAAAAATGTTTTCCAAATATTCTGCCAAATGTATTGAATCGGTGTTCAAAATTCAAGGCAGATTTTCAAGAAAAAAGGTTCGAAGTTAGTATTTAATTCGCAGCATTGGAACAAGTCAACGAAGAGTTGAACATACAGTGTAACCCGGATATAAGAGAAGCCCGGATATAAGAGCAACCCGGATATAAGAGAAATTTTATCTGGTCCCGAATTAGAGCCATACTTACCTAAACAAAATAGACCAAACCCGGATATAAAGAGAAACCCGGATATAAGAGAAATTGTCTCTGGTCCCAAATTAGAGCCATACTTACCTAAACAAAATAGACCAAACCCGGATATAAGAGAAACCCGGATATAAGAGAAAGTTTCTCTGGTCTCAAATTAGAGCCATACTTACCTAAACAAAATAGACCAAACACGGATATAAGAGAAACCCGGATATAAGAGACTTCTTTTCCGGTCCCGACAACTTTTATATCCGGATTACACTGTACTAGAAAGAATTGGTTATAGAAAAAATTCAAAATGGGCTGCACCAGTGACGTATGTAAAGAAAAAAAAAAATTCGTTTGTGCGAGGATTTCATGACAGTTATTTAGAAACACATAACAGCCCATTGATTACCATCTCCAGAGGAATTTTTTCGAAGTTAAACGGCGGAAGAATATTTTCAAAGCTGGATCTGTGAAGCGTATTTACAAATTTAGATTGAAAATGAATGTTCAGAATTAACGACCATAAATACACACAGAGGATTAGATA
Organism: Acanthosepion lycidas; assembly: GCA_963932145.1. NCBI lineage: Eukaryota > Metazoa > Mollusca > Cephalopoda > Sepiida > Sepiidae > Acanthosepion > Acanthosepion lycidas. The sequence goes on along the minus strand of OZ010572.1, from coordinate 86,166,466 downwards.
AGTTTAACCGAATTCTTTTTGATATAAAGGTGGCACCAGCTATTTTTCAACAAACTAACGCTACCATGCTTGCGGATTGAGATTTCGGTGGCGTATCTGGACAACATTTTAATCAAAAGTATATGTAAAGAACAACATGTTGGCCAAAGGAAAACAGTTTTGGAAAAAAACTGATGAGTTGCTCAGTAAAGAAAAATGTGAATTGCTTTTGCCGAAAATATTGATAAAAATGGTCGTCAACAAGATTCGTCGTGGACAAGCGCAATTAAAAATATGCCTACGCCAACAAACGTGACTACGTTACAAGCTTTTCTAGAACTGGGTATTTATTATCAAATATATGTACATAATATGCATAATTTGAAATCCTCGCTGACGATCTACTTAAAAAAAGCATAAGGTGGAACTGGAAAAATAACTGTCAAAGGGCGTTAGACGAAATAAAAAAAAGACTTACGTCAGTATCTGTCTATACTTCTGAGATGAGGTATTATGTACACTATTTACATTATTCGGACTATTGTCCTCATCTTTGTTGCAATATTTATCACAGCGTTTCAGCCGTTGTACGCCCTGGCCTTCTTCAAGTGGTTGGAATGTCGAAATGAAGCGTTTATTTTGCTGACTAGGGTAGACTTTTCTAGTTCCACTTGCCATGCCTCATGGATGTCAGTTATCAGTTATCTCCTGTTAATTCCCCTTTCTAAGTTCTCCACCACCTTAACCAGGTGTTGAACTCTCACTCTTCTGGGTAATGTCACTGGATCTAACTAACGCCTTTTTTCCACTGTGCCATGCGTCAGATTTATCATTAGCTCATTATGATCCAAAAGCTGAAATTGTAGTGGCGTCAGATGCGAGTCAATGCGGTATTTTACACGAATACCGTGGCGGTAATATGAATGACTTCGCTTATCCTTCACGCTCACTTCTACCAACAGAGAAAAATTACAGCCAGATAGAAGAAAAGGTTCTAACAATTATATTTGCCGTGAAGAAATTTGATAAATTTATTCATAAAAGAAATTTTAGATTGCAAACAGACCAGTCCTCTGTTAACAATATATGGTTCAAAGAAAGGAATACCTACGCATACAGCTAATAGATAACAACGCCGGAGTACCATCTTATTAAACTATGATTTTATGATGGAGTACCAACCGATGTAAGACTTACTGATGTAAGAATCTTCGCAAAGACGAATCGAGTTCTTCGGTCACTGTCGTGTTTTTCTAAAAATAAATATGTATAAATTTGCTATCAGCGTCTATGGCTTAGGGGTAAAAATCTCCGACTGATACCAAATCAGTCAGGTTTCGATCCAGGCTTGAGGCAATCAGATGTCTAGTCACACTGATTAGCTATGAAACTGTCTCTCTCTCTATATATATGTATATGTCAAAATTAATTTAGTTCATGTTTCTGTGTAACATGATATCTAGGAGGGGAAGAATGTATTTGGTTTCATTTTAATAGTGAGTCGTCTGTCTGTATGAAATAGGAAGAGTTTGGATACATAGACGACTCATTAATATATCCACAAAATACTAATTTAATAGATTTCCTTAACCAACTTAACAGCGTTGAACCTACAATAGACTTCACTACAGAAACTGAAAACAACTGCATATATATATATATATATATATATATTGTATTGTGTGTATATATATATATATATATATATATATATATATATATATATACACACAATATGATGAGCAATTGTTTGCTTAATAATAACTTGCTTAATGAAATGTTATAATATTAATTAGGTTACTGCAAAGTATTGCTGATAAAAATAAATACTATCAGTTGAAATATGCACGAAATATTTATCCTAAATTTATATATCAATTCCCTTGATCCAGTTATACAGGGAGCGGTAGAAATATCACCCACGTGTCACCTGTCTGCTGATAGTGGCAATGATATCTTCATCTAGCTAATGACTTACCATTTTCTTCAGATACCGTCAGTTATTAACATTGCTTGGAACGGAGCACACCGTGCGTTTGCTATTGAAACGTTATTTGTTTTTTTTTTTAAAGTCTGGTGTATCTGTAATTAGAACGCATAGCTTTTCGTACTCATTTCATGTTACGTCGGAATGATGCTATTCCCGATAAAAATCGAAACTGCTATTAGATAAAAATTTCAGGACCACAAGGTTTAGCACTTAAAAGAAAGCCACCTGGAAGACTTCGAAGCGCTCGAACTTCAGAAAATGTCCAGGCTTTGAGACAGTCTGTTGTACTATCTCCTAGACGTTCCGCCTGTAAACATGCTTCTGCTTTGGGATTGTCTTCTCAAGCAGTCTGAAGAATTTTACACATCAATCCGGATTTCCATCCATACAAATCAATGTTTGTTCCGGAACTGCAAGAACACGACTGGGAAAATCGAATGGCATCCTGTGACGACAGCCTTCAAAATGTTCCTACAAATGCTGCTGTTCTCACAAACTGATGGAACTTACTTTCATCGGTTTGGCTGCGTCAGTAAGCACAATCTTTACTACTGGGCGAAAAATAAGCTTAGAAAGTTTCATGAAGGCCCTGTACGCACGGAACGAGTAACTGTGTGGGGCGAAGCTGCGTAATTGGGTGCATGTATTACTTAATTTTTTGAAGAGGGAGACCACTCGGTTAGAGTAACATATCACTAGTACATGGGGATACAGCGGACATTTCTGGAGCAAAAATCAGAGGACTTGGGAGTCCGGATGTGTCGTTTCAACAGGATGGAGCCACTGCATATACAACAAAAAGATAAATTGAAGCTTTGAGAGAGATATTTCCAGGACATTTGATTTCCTTACGTGGTGATATAGGATGGCCTACACACTCTACCAATCTCACCCCACTGTGAGTATTTGGTAGGAGGTTACTTAAAAGCTTCGGACAACAAACATCGGTAAGCAACCATTGAGGAATTAAAGGATGATTCCCGCCCCAAGTGACAGAAATACCACCAGAAATGACTGTTCGAGACATGGAAAACTTTAGAAATCGTCTACAACAGTGTATGGCGAATAGGGGACACCATTTGGAGGATGGTATTTTAGAAACGAAATGAATAAGAACTATATCCCTCTGTTTAAAAAAAATTGTGAAATAAGCATTTTAATAGCGGTTAGCTTGGTCTTTCTGTCAAAAAAAAAAAAAAAAAAAATGTGCGAGGTATTTCTGCCGCTGCCTGTTTTAATATAATTTTCAGCATATTTTTTTTAATTTTATTATAATAATAAAATAATTATAATTAAAATTTAACCGGTTAAGCAAATAATGAGTTATAGGCAGAAGCCTGTAATTAATACTAATTTTTTATAAACTAATAGTCAACACCAGATTTTTTTAGTTTGTAATAAATATCACATATATGTGCAATGACAAAAGTACGCAGGTGTAGGCTTTAAAAAAGCATTATTCAACTGAGAATACAAGGTTCGTGTATAGTGTCCTTTTATAGTCCCGGTAAACAGGAATAGCACTCTCAAAGAGTAGAGTAAAAAAACAAGGGGAGACCACTCTTGATTATTCATAATATGTTTAGGAAATTAAACTCAATACCGGATTTTAATTTTAATTTTTGTAATTAATTATACAGGTGAACATAAATGGGTTAAAACCAATTTTATTGTGAACACATTGACTGCCAAAATATATATATCTGTAAACAGATATGAACACTAATATGGCTAATCTGCCTTCCTCTTTCGAGCCACATTGTTTTCTCCAGACGCTGATTATTTATTTAATTGTGAGTCTAATTATGAATTCAATATTAAGGCTCATTTGCACTCAATAACCGAGGTGTATGAGAAATGACGAGGAAGACGGTCAGTAAAAGAAAACAAACGCCTTCCGACGTCTCTTCGTGTCTCATTGGACGATCTTCAACAGAATTGCCGTTATCGTCACAATCATTTCAATTATGTGTAACAATAGCAACGATGATAATATCCCAAGAAGCAGTTCATATTTATAACTGTATTACTAGACTGATTGCCAGAAAGATGGGCATTGTTTTGGTTTTATTTTGAAATCTTAATTAGCCATTTTCTCCGTTGTGTTATTATCGAAGTGGAAGCGGAAAATTCAGGCCATTTGTACTTCACTAAGACTCACAGGAAATATGCTATATTATGGAAAGTAGGTTTTATTGTAAAGCTTCTAAAATGTTTTTAGTATCGTTGTAATAACTTCAGGCATCTACTGATTCTCCCCGTTAAATGCTGTGACGATCATACGTTGGTATTAAATACCTTTAATACCAAAATGTGTTAGATGAGTTTTTTTTTTTAATCTTGAAACAGGTTTGGGATGAATTAACGTTCCTTAGTTGAATTAAAACAGTTGTATTTCTTCTACTTCAGATGCCGTGTTCCGTTCATGAAGTGGGCGAACATGTCTCTCTAGATAACAAAAAGCGCTACAAAGGACAGGAAAGTCCTTTGTAGCGCTTTTTGTTATCTCCCCTAATCTGTGTTTTGCTAACCATTTAGACAAGCACGTTAGGTATTAAATTTTCAAAGCTCCTTATTTACCATAGAAATTTCCACTGATTCTTTCTATAATTTCTAATTTCTTTCTGGTTCTAACTATAAATGAGCTTTTTGTTTTCATTTTTCTAAAACTTCGTTGTTCCATGGTATTCTCAGCATCCTTCTGTCGAACAACATTTCTGCTGCCATATAGGAAGGCCGATATTACACAAGAATTTAGTACTCTTTTCTAACGAGATTTTCCTGTTTCTTAATACTTTACTTACCTTTTGAAAGGCAACTTTCGATATCCCAACAATAGGTTTTGGATTTCGTCCTCTGTTAAAACAAATACAAGATATTTAAATTTTGGACTTGCTTGATATTGGTGTTTCAATTTTGTAATTAAGATGTTGCTGACAATCGTACATTTTCTTACAATTGATATTTACTACTTTCTTCCCACTTTCCCTTACAACCTTCTGTAGGAGTTTCTGTAGTTTCTTTTCTGTGTCTGCTATCAACTCTGTATCATCTGTATATCTCATGTTCTTAAAATTGTGACCGCCAATAATGTACCGTGGTGGGACTTCTAATTCACCTCAATGTAAATGTTGAAAAAGTTCGGTACGAAACATATCCTTGACTTACGTCCATTTTTTTAAAATGGTTTATATACTGAATTATTTTCTATTCGCATGCATGCAGTTTAGCTTCCAGTATAAGTTCTGGGTTATATTAATATCGTTCCCAGTTAAATCAAACTTGTTTATCAAATGTCTTTGTATAATCTATAAAACAGGTATACATCCTTTCCATTTTTTTTTATATTCTGAACATAAATATCGCATTCCTTTTTACAGTGTCTTTAATGAGTCTGCACTTTTCTTGTCCTCTTTCCAATCTGATTCTGCTGCACTCTCCCTTCATCACAATTCGGATGATGTGTTTTGTTATATGGCTCATTAGGTTGATTGTCCAGTGGAGTTCACATTCGTTTGCACCTGGCTTCTTAGGCAGTGCTACGAAAATGAATCTACTTAGATCTTCCGGTATATGCTCGCTGTTGTATATTCGATGGGCTTTAACAATCGTTTAACTTAGTGTAGTGCAAACTCTCAAGATGTCGCAATAGATAATTTGAATAACGACAACATCAATGTTATTTTTGCTTTAACTGTGTCTTCTTTTTACAATTAATTGCACGTTATTACCCTTTTCCGTTTTCCTTTGGTGACTCCGCCTACACTCCACGTCATATTTATTCTTAAATCGTTAGCATCCCTGAGATAGACGTTATTATCGGAATATATGTATTTTTAATCGATTTCACCCCAAGCAAGGCAGTAAAGCCACTACGGCACAAGAAGTTACTGCGTGTGGAATAATTAGGAACAGAAACACTACTAATGAGCGGGAAAAGAAGAGAGTAATCAGCAGGACAGTATATAACGATTGACATTTCACTTAAATTTTTGCCCGGAAAGCATGTAGTGCGAGAAAAGAAACTGTTAGCATAGAATTTACAGTTAAATCTAGCCAGCTCAACATTAAATTGATAATGTCACGATGCCAGTCTAGTCAGTCAGTTATGTGCCATGCGTGATACACGTTTTCGATTCATGACTGACGAGGCAGATTTTTTCCCGCTGTAGGTTGTAATCCAAGGTTATAACATCCGGTCTCTCTTGCTATTTACCTATAGTTGGTTGGGACAGAAGAAGAGGATTCATATCTTTCCCAAAGTTATTAGCACGTAAGTGAAAGTAATGGATTCTACTGGAATTCGAACTCGGCTCCGCGATTCCTCAATTCGAACCACTATCCTTTAATCCACCGTACCTCCCCTAGTTTAGTATTGCACTTAAATTAAAAATGTCTAGATACATAGCGAATAGCTCATCAGAACATGAAAGTATTTGAAGAAAAGACACAAGAAGGCGGTGGAAAAGTGACTGAAACCGAGCTGCCAGATCAGGACCGAAAATATTGCTGATTCTTCTTTGGATGTTATCAAGGAGCTCAAAGTAAACAGCAGGAATATCGGAGCACATGCGGTAGCAATAATCTAAGCATGGACAAATGGTAGACTTATAAATATGTAAGATAGATTCTGGATATTAATATTGTCTCGCCCGACACAGTGAACTAACTTTCTTAGCAAGTTGATCTAGCAATGGATTCAATATATTCTTTCTGCTTATGCAATTCATCGAATTTTTTTATTATCTAAATATGGCATTGATTTAACAGACATGTTTTCTCCAAGACTCGAATTTTAATTAGGCAATAAAGATTCTTTACGAAGCCTCACCGTTTTTGGTTTAATTCTTTTACACACACTATTTATTTATTTATTACAAATCAGATATGTTCGGTTATTCTTTATATTTGTCGACATTTTTCCTTGAACCATTTTTGCTTGTCTGCATTTGTTCATAATATCTTTTTGCAATAACCTATATTCTGTGCCATAAATTGGCATTTTTTGCTCTTCATAATATCGAGAATTTCATCTGTCATCCATTTCTTTTTTCTTTGCTGCGTTTTCCATGGTATGATATCGTGCGATAAAGCGTTTTCCATGGTATGATATCGTGCGATAAAGCGTTTTCCATGGCATGATATCGTGCGATAAAGCGTTTTCCATGGTATGATATCGTGCGATAAAGCGTTTTCCATGGTATGATATTGTGCCATAAAGCGTTTTCCATGGTATGATATCGTGCGATAAAGCGTTTTCCATGGTATGATATCGTGCGATAAAGCGTTTTCCATGGTATGATCTCATGTATTAATAAAGCTTCTACTTCGAATTTCTAAAATTATCTGTATTTAAAGGTAACAAATACCTCGTTTTCATGACCTAGCATTTTTGCCTTTGGATGTAATGAAATAATTATTACGCTTTGAAAGTCTCATACGTTTGCCTTTGAAGTTGACAATGCAAGAACCAAGATATTTATCTTATCGACAGAGAGAACATATATCAATAGGTAGATTACAGAAATACAAAAAAACAAAAACAAAAAAAGGTTTTAGTTATTGAACCTTGCTGACGAAACACCACTGCTCTCACAGCCCACATTCTGGAGAATTATTCTTGCAAAATACCAGTAGATATTGTACATTAAAGATCAAATCTGTCCACTTTTAAATCGAAAAGGCAGTAAAATAGTAAAATTATCTTAGCAATAGATGTAGACATAGATGGAAAAAAGGAATAAATAGCACATCAAATTATAACAAGTATTGTATACGGACGCATTTCCGAATATATATTTCACTTTTAAAAGATCAATAACTAAGCAAAGATTATGATGTGAAAATATTGATTAAATCCAATAGAATAAGGAAACTTTTCTTTGTAAATTTAACCTGTTTCGATATTTATTTCGCCTCACCAGAAATTTTGAAATTGGAATAATTCGAAGTTGGATTTCATTCTTAAAAATTCTATGTTATTTTATTTCCCTGGTTATATAGACGTCACGTGTATGTCTTATGGCGTTAGTATGTATGTGTGGGAAAAGTATGAATCCTTTTCTTCTCTCCCCAGCTATGGGTAAATAGCAGGACAGACCGGGTTCTTTAGCCTTGGATGGCAACTGGTCTACCGCAGAAAGAAATGACAATCTACTGAGGGGAAAAAAATCTGCCTCGTCAGTCATGTATCGAAAGATATATGATCGCCTAAGCGTGTATCACACATGGCACGTAAGTGACTGATGCATGTGTGTATCTGTTCTTAATTTTCATACTTGTTTTATTTTCGTTGATTGTGTGGGCCTAGCATTTTTAAAATCAAAATTATAGCCTTTTTTGTTTGTGATAGAGAATTTAATAGAAAATTTAATGAGTTATCTCAACAAAGTCCCCTTCTGTCTTTAGATTACTAGATCTGTTTTTATTTCACCCCAAGCAAGACGATAATGCTACTAGAACACGGGGGTTACAAGTAGTGAAAGGAACGAGAAGAATTTAACGACGAGAAGTGAAGAAAAGAACAATAAAAGATCGGGATTCAGGAAGACAGAAGATGGAGAATGCCGTTGCATCTAAATTTTTAAAGATTTTTAGAGGACAGAGAAGCAAGAAATCAGACGGGATTTCAAAGGTCGATGAGAGCGAGAAAAGATACTATTGGAATAGAACAGACGGTTGCATTTAAGCTAGTTCAACAGTAAAACGGTGTGACCAAGTTGCCAATCTAGTAGGACACTGAAATTCATGCAGTCGCGTTACTAATAAGAAAGGCTCATCGGAACAATTTTCATGAAAAGACAGAAGGAAGCCACGTCACATCGGCGAGAAAGTGACTGCAGTCGAGATGCCAGGTCAGGATCGATTACATTACAGACCATTCTTTGAAATTCGTCAAAAATCTCTAGATATATAGAAGGAACATCATAGCGGATGTTGAAGGGGTATTTAATAGATGGACGAATGGTAGATTTATAAATAGGCAAGAAGGATTATAACGAGAAAAAACTGTCTGGCATGAGAGAGTGAGCCGACTTTCCTTAGTAAATTGATTCAACATAATCATTCGACATTATGTCAGTGGAAACATGAGCCGAAGAAGGTGCAAAGTGAGTTTTTCATCAGCCTTGCTGATGGTAGTCAGAAAATGTTATCTGCGTGATTAAATGACAGGAATTTGTTTTGCAAATATTTAGCATAGTTTCATATAGCAAAAGATGGATTATGAAGTAGGTTTTAAGTGAATCTATCAAACAGGAAAAAACTACCTTGAAAATCAGTATTCGAAATCTTTCTTTTTAAGTAAGTTATTAGGTTGGTGCAAAAATAATGACGTAATAATGTCGTCTTTGACGTTAAAAAATACGTCAAAAAACGACATTATTACGCCATTATTTTTGCACCAACCTAATAGAGCACCAACCTCGGCTGAGAGATTACCAACTTTCTCAGCCACAAGGTTGACCCCAGATTCCGACAGATTGTTTCATTTAATGTTGAAGTAGTAGCTGCGTATAACAAACCTAATGATGGTGGCAAGGGTTACACGAAAAAGGGTGCCGCCTTATAATCTTACTAGTGATTACTTGACATTAATAATTTTTTTCTAAAACAAACAAAGCTGTCTTGACAAAGAAGCCGTACTTGATTAGTCTCGCTCAAGTTAGCAGTTGACGTTAACATTTATCGACTGACCACACCCTCCGTGATTTTCCTTTAACCATCATTTGCAGGATGCATATATTAAGGATTCCTTAAAAATTGTCATTGTTCGTTGGCCTCTAGGATTTCGGCACCCCATAAAGCTAGTCTCTCGATCGAATCCCAAATCTGCAATTAGTACAAAATCACCGTAAGCGTGGGAATTGTTTGTGCGTCTGTCTTCATTTAGTCATCCTCATTTTCCATTGAACGCGTAATTGCTATAGCCTGGCCATACATAATAATTTAAACTTTTAGCGACCTGCCGAGTAAAAGAACCATGCGTTACTCGACAAGCTAATCACTCGAATTAGTGTTCTTATTGTTTTAATATATATCTTTCTCTGATGAATAGATTATATAAGATTTGAATATATGCTATATATATATATTAGGTTGGTGTAAAAATAATGACGTAATAATGTCGTTTTTTGACGTTGAAAAATACGTCAAAAAACGACATTATTACGTCATTATTTTTGCACCAACCTAATACAAACATAGGTTCTTTTAATTACCAAAAATTCGCAACAAGGTTGTAATAAAATGTTCTCGGCTTTGACTAGATAGCAATTATTTCAGATATAACAGATTAACAGATTCTGGTTACGTTAAGCATAAAACACGACTTCCCATAAATGTTATTCACAGCGACTTAATTTACCAACTCAGGCACTATTGGCGTCACTCAAATGCCAATCATTTATACATCTTGACCCACAGCAAAACAAAAGAACTGCAGGCGACAACCCAATAGCAGTAAAAGTAGATTTCATTCATTCAACGAAGCGAAAATATATAATATGATTGTAGCCGACATAATATATAAAGTTGAATTGAACATTATCTAGATGTTCAGAGAAAGTTTGTTATTCGAAACTGATTAAAATCTACTTTACTGAAATGTTGCTACCTTCCTATTTTGAAATATTTTTTCTCACAACTGGAGTTTTCTTTCTCGCCAGTTACTTGTTTGCATCTTTTCACATATGCTTACTTCCTTCTCTTAAATCCACTAGATATGCATTAGCTCATGTGATCTTTACTTTCCTTTCAATCTATTTCTCTCTCCAAACCTTTGCTCTATATCTATCACCTGATCATTTCTATCCCTCAAATTCCTTCCTTTATCTATTTCTCCTCATCTTTGCTTCCTCTCTCCTTCCGTACATCCGTTTTCTATCACCTGATGCTTTCCTTCCTTGAAATTCCTTGCCTTCTCTATCACTCATCACATCTTTGCTTCCTCCCCTCTTCTCTGTATCCTATTTATCTCGTAAGGTCCTTTCTTTCCTTGCTTTATCTATTTCTCTCATCCCATCTTTGCTTCATCTCCTCTTCTCTGTATCCTATTTCTCTCGTAAGGTCCTTTCTTTCCTTGCTTTATCTATTTCTCTCATCCCATCTTTGCTTCCTCTCCTCTTCTCTGTATCCTATTTCTCTCGTAAGGTCCTTTCTTTCCTTGCTTTATCTATTTCTCTCATCCCATCTTTGCTTCTTCCCCTCTTCTCTGTATCCTATTTCTCTCGTAAGGTCCTTTCTTTCCTTGCTTTATCTATTTCTCTCATCCCATCTTTGCTTCTTCCCCTCTTCTCTGTATCCTATTTCTCTCGTAAGGTCCTTTCTTTCCTTGCTTTATCTATTTCTCTCATCCCATCTTTGCTTCCTCTCCTCTTCTCTGTTTCCTATTTCTCTCGTAAGGTCCTTTCTTTCCTTGCTTTATCTATTTCTCTCATCCCATCTTTGCTTCTTCCCCTCTTCTCTGTATCCTATTTCTCTCGTAAGGTCCTTTCTTTCCTTGCTTTATCTATTTCTCTCATCCCATCTTTGCTTCCTCTCCTCTTCTCTGTATCCTATTTCTCTCGTAAGGTCCTTTCTTTCCTTGCTTTATCTATTTCTCTCATCCCATCTTTGCTTCCTCTCCTCTTCTGTGTATCCTATTTCTCTCGTAAGGTCCTTTCTTTCCTTGCTTTATCTATTTCTCTCATCCCATCTTTGCTTCTTCCCCTCTTCTCTGTATCCTATTTCTCTCGTAAGGTCCTTTCTTTCCTTGATTTATCTATTTCTCTCATCCCATCTTTGCTTCTTCCCCTCTTCTCTGTATCCTATTTCTCTCGTAAGGTCCTTTCTTTCCTTGCTTTATCTATTTCTCTCATCCCATCTTTGCTTCCTCTCCTCTTCTCTGTATCCTATTTCTCTCGTAAGGTCCTTTCTTTCCTTGCTTTATCTATTTTTCTCATCCCATCTTTGCTTCCTCTCCTCTTCTCTGTATCCTATTTCTCACATCAAGCCCTTTCTGTCCTTCAGATTCCCTGCTCTATTAATTTTCCCTTCTCATCTTTGCTCTATCTCCACTTATATATATATCCGCCTTCTCTTATCTGATACTTTTTTTCTCTTAAATTCCCTGCTTTATCTATTTGTTTCTCCTTACCTTTCGTTCCTGTCTCCTCCTCTATAATTGCATTCTCTCATCGGGCATTAATCCCTCTGCAATACCTTAATTTATCTATTTCTCTCTCTCTCTCTTCCCTTTCCTTCCTTCCTCCTTTTCTATATCGGCTTATTTTATTGGATCTTTTTCTTTACCGCCAATCCTTTGCGATTTCTATTATTCCCCCCGCTCTCTCTCTCTATCTATCTATCAGTGTTTATGGTGGGGGTGTGTAACTCATTAATCTATCCTATTTGGATTTCTCCAGACGGTTTTCGACAGGCACCCCACGTGTGCCAACAATTAATATTCTAAAACATCACTATCTTCCCACGCGCTTTGTATCCCTTTTTCCTAACCTCCACCTCAGACAGAGACTGTCAACAACACAACGATCACTGAAAACATCCTCTTCCTCATAATGCCGCTTTACAAAAACTAATAGTATCAATATCGGAAATGTAGATAAAAAGTAACAATCATGTCAACAACGATGCATCAATTTCATGAATTTTCCACAATGTTTCGAGATCTATTCACCGCGGGGCAAATATAAACGGTCCTCTGTTGGGATGCTAAGTAACATCCAACTGTACTTCTTTTCATATTTTTTCTATTATTTAACTCTTTATTTACACTATTTGGACTCTTGTCCTCATCTACGTTACCTTATTCACGACGTATCGCCCTTTGTACATTCCTGCTTCATTTAAGTGATTAGAATTTCGAGAGAGACCTTTTATTTCGTCCATCGGGGTAAACTGTTCCACTTCCACGTGCCATGCTGGTATCTCAGTATCAGTTAACACAACATTCCGATTTTTTGTTCACCTATGCTGTAGCCAGGTATTGAACTCACAATTCTTTGTAGCAAGTCACTGGGTTACTTCAACCAACGCTTTTATCCACTGGGCTATTTGCCCGAACAAGGCAAGTATAATTACAATACTTAGTCAAAGAAATATAGACAGATGTTTTAATTCTTTCTTCCATTTTATAATTGGATCAACAGCCTGTCTTCTTTCACTTCTGCTTCCTTCTTTCTAGTACCATTTCATTTATTCTGTTTCTTTAGAAAACATCCATGGACGCTGAGGCTCGGAGTGAGAAATCAGCGAACCAAGTTAGTTACATATACTTTCGCAGTAGGTTATAAATCCCTCACTTCTCCACCAGCTACTGATGAAATAACATGGCATACTGAAGGCTCCAGCTGGCAATCACTTTAGGAGAAAGGTTACTCTGAATTTAAAAGGTTGGCAATCAGTTTAGGAGAAGGGTAACTCTGAATTCAAAACCGTATGGAAAGCCATAGTATTCGATAGATAGATAGAAACGAAAATATAAACATTGTCAGAGATTGACAATCTACACAGATACTTAGAGAATACAGATATAGATAGATATTTCTATCTGCATATTGATGTCTCTCTCTTTCTTTCTTTCTCTCTCTTTCTCTCTCATTCTTTCTCTCTTTCTGTGTGTGTATGTATATATATATATATATATATATATATATAATTCTATTTTGATATATATATATATATTTCTCTCTCTCTATATATATATCTATATATATATATAGAGAGAGAGAAATATATATATATATATATATATATCAAAATAGAATTATATATATATATATATATATATATATATATATATATATATATATACACAAAAAAAAACAAACAAACGATATAATAATTCAAAAAATCCATAGTCCTAATAAATAGTTTAAATACCCTACAAAAAAAGATAACCCTTTATGAAGTCGTCAAAAAACAAATGTTATGGCAGTTTTTTTTATATACACAAAACCCTTTCAGAAAAAAATAAAATAAAAAATAAATAAATCTCCATAGTCACGTAAACCAGACTAAACTAAATCATCTTCCATTTTAAATTTAGACACCCCAACCATACCCTGACTTGACATCTATGAATGTAACTCTATACTGATACAAATTATTAACACCCTACTGCTAGAGCGATTGTTTAAATAGAAATGGGTGTACCCCTTTCTATTTAAACGATCGCTCTAGCAGTTACCATGGAAATTTTGATTTCAATAATGAATATGCTATTAAAATACGTAAATTTCAGAAATAAATTATTCAAAAAAAAAAAAAAAAATTTCGCTTGAAGATGGAACAGAGCTTAGTACTTTAATTCAATTTAATTCAAATAATTATATTGAAGTTTTCGGCTCTTGTTTTGAAACATGAGAACTCTTATGTAGCGTGTTGGAATCATATTTTTAAATAAATAATTATATATATATATATATATATATATATATATATATATATATATATATATATATATATATACTGGATATAACGGCAAAATTGTCCAAATTGTGTAACAGCATAATTGGCTATCTCAAAAATATTTAATATCGAAAAAAATATGTAAACTAATTGAGTTTTATTTTCCATGATTTCAGATATCTTGGTAAGGGTACCAACATTCACACTCTGATTTCCATTTTCAAAGCCCATTCAAGAGCCATCAACAAAATGATAAGTTTAAAAAAGAGGGAACAGTAGAGAGGAAAATTGGATCAGGAGGTCACAAAAGTAAGAGAAGATCATCATTTCAGATTAGAGATACAGATATCAATTAGAACAGACCCAACTCAATGTACGTTTAGCACGTGAGAAAGGAGTTTCAGCTATGGGAGCCTGAAGAGCAGTGAAAAAAGACTTGAAAATGAAATTCTACGTGAAATCTGTGAGGCACCTTGTTTTACTGCAGGACAGAAAGTTAGAGAGGGTGAAGATCATCTTGAATAAGTTGGTAAATGATCCTGGAATAATATATATATATATATATATATATATATATATATATATATATATATATATATATATATGTATCAGAATCAGAACTTAATTTCAATCCTTCATGAGCTTCCGATGATTAGTTATGATTAATTAAATATGAACATTTGATTTCATCATGATTCCTCTGTTAATTTTACATTCTTATTGCTCCAAGTAGAGTCCAATTGTGTTATTAAAATCTCGGAGAATTCCAGGATGATATCTGTAATCATTTCTAAGATACAATGTTTCAAATTTTAATTTAACAACTGGGCAGTTTTTACTTTTACACGATTTGTCCAATTTTCCTGTTAAACTCGGTATATATATATATATATATATATATATATATATATATATATATATATATATATATATATATATATACGCAAATCTGTCTAAAGACATTTGTATGTGTATAGGCATATTACATTAGTAGCTCACATATATTTAAATAGTTATGGGGTTAATATATATTTGATCAACATCCCTGTATCATGCATACATAGATAAATATAGTTTACATCGATTTATCGATTTCTCTCTGTCTCATCTATCTATCTATCTATCTATCTATCTATCTATCTATCTATCCAGATATATATATATATATATATATATATATATATATATATATATAGATAGATAGATATACATGTATTTATATAAAAAAAGAAAGAAAGAAAAGAGAAGAAAAAATAGATTGAAAAAAGAACTGAATGAAAACGAGATCGACGCTTGAAACGAAAATAAAGAAAAGACGTTGAATTAAAAGAAAAAGAGAAAGAAATTACATTTAAAAGAAATAAAAAAAAGTCGACAATATACTGTATGCATGTGGATGCAAATCATGAAAGAAAGAAAGAAGAGAAAAAGAAAGTTGCAACAGATTGGACAAGAGCCGGGCTTCAATCCTTTATGAGAATAGCATGGACAACAGAAAGAATATAAAAGCTTAAACTTTTATCGATTAGGATTAAATACAGTTTTGGAACTGTAAATTGTTGTTGAGTAATCCCGGTATTCTCCGGTATAATTTTTCGGAAATAGAGAGCGCATCTACAACAAAGGCTTTCTGGGAAATCGTAAATATAATGAAAGACTTACATTGCATCTCCAGCCGAGAACAGCATACCTACTACAAACGAAGGGGATTTTTAAAAGCCCCCTCCTTGAAGAAGAATAGACCTAAAATGTCTTTTTTTTAATCACGTTTAATACCCCATTTCTTTTAAAGCGCAAACGTCGAAACACACACACACACACACATATATATATATCAATGCGTGCTTGGGTTTATACGCATTGTTACATGTTATAGGTGAAATTTTCAATGAAATCGTCTAAATCTGTGATGAAAGGTTTTAAGATGATCTAAAGCTGTAAAAAGAATATAACCGGTAGAATAAAAGTAGTCTTGGAGATAGCTTACAGGAAAGAGTATCGAACTATATATTCTAAGGTTTACAGTCGAGTAAACAACCTTGGTTAGATACTAATACAATGTGGTTGCCACTAATATTATAAGTACTTAATGAGAAAGTGATTCATTTGAAATTAAAACTCTGGACATTCTGCTTGATGAAAAGATGAGCAGAAAGTGTCACTGACCTGACTTCAAGGATAACATAATACAGTTCAGTGCTTTGTATGGCTATATATGCAAAAATAATTTCATAGTTTTCATGAAAGTTATATAAATGGTTATGAGATAACGGTATATATTTTTATATAACAAGAACAGTATTGAGAAATATGTATGACTAAGTGGAATAAGTTTACTTGTAACGCATTATATCCTTCAGGACTTCAACGGACTAAATTTTTTTATGCTGGTAAGACTACATATGTGCACGGCAGAGGGGTGCTGGAGATTTTAGAATTTTAAAATATATCTTTTTTTATCACTTGTTTTGTTTATTATTAACTAAGTCTTCTATTGCTTTGCATGTAGTAGTAACGACTTCTATGTTGAGTTCAGTTGATCTAATATGACAGGTAAATTAGTATCACGAGTATATGCACGTAGAACATTATCAATATAACGAAATACATACATACATATATATATATATATATATATATATATATATATAACGAAAGTATGTTGATTGTTTGGGTAACATTTTGGAATGGACCGGATTCGAGAAAACAATAAGCTAAAAACTGAAGGCGGAGTTTACTCCATCGCCTGTAATTATTGTCACAAAAGATACATAGGAGAAACCTCAAGGAATCTAAATAAAAGATTATATGAACACAAAAGGGATATTTTACAAAATAATACATCAAATGCTTTGCCCACCGTAACGAGATTGATCACAATTTTGACTTAATAAATGCTACTTTGATAAAGGATAAAATAATTCACTAAGACGTAAATGTGTAGAGAGTGAATTAATCACAAGGTCATCTACAGTAAATTTGCATCCTGACACTTACAACATTTCATCATTCCTGGCAGACCTTCTAACATCACAGTGTGAAACACCTACTTACAAAAGTGATGGGAAAAAAAGAAAAAGACTTTAAATAAATTCGGCTGATAAAAAAATGTAGATTCTAAAATACCCAGCACCCCTCTCTCGTGTGCATGTGTAATCATACCAACATAGCAAATTTAATCTGATGAAGTCCTGAAGGACGAAACGCGTCACAAGTAAACTTTTTTTTACACTTTTTCATAAGTGATTGTATAATGTATTGTCACGTTAAATTACATTCATCTGTCATTCGTTTTATTATTAGTTATTTCAAACTGATATTAGCAGATAAGGATGTATATCTTTCAATTGCATGTATTTGTCATATTTCTCTTTCACTCTCGCTCACTCGCTCGCACGATAACTCACTCACTCACTCTTCATATGTATAAATAATAATAATAATAATAATAATAATAACAACAACAGCAAAAAACGAACCAAAGAAGGTGATGAAAAACAATGAAGTCAAGTTATCATGCGATTTCAGCATTCATACAAACCACATTGACGAAGCCACCAAACCACCGTCGTTGAAAATTTCCCCCATCGATATGGCTGTTCATATTGACCATAAAGCTTCAAAAGGACACTAACCTCCAGGCTGAGGTAGCCAGCATATAGGACGTTCAGATCAACATTGTTCTAGTTATTACTGGGGTACTCTAACTAAAGACTTACATTAAGAAAATTCTAAAAAAGATATAGTATTCCATCCCACCAGAAGTCTGCGTTGATTGACTTTGCAAATATTCTGTGAACGGTGCTATCTCTTTGAGGTCGCACGACTTGATGGACACCCCTCATGATACAAAATCTCCGGTTGAAAACGAGAAACCACGTGGAAGAAGAGATAATATTAATAATAATAATAATAAGTGATAAATATCCAGAAACAATTGAGCATCTTGTATCAGGTTGCACGGTACTGGTAAGCAATGAATATAAAACCCGGCATGACAGAGTGGGCCAATATCTGCACTGGAAAATCTGCAACTTCTACGGAAAGGAAACTGAATTGGTATGAACGGCATGCAGACCCGGTTATGGAGATGGGACCAGTAACAATCAAAGCTAATTGCCCAGGCATCGTTATTAGAGACCACGAACAAAACAGTTGTCTCCTTATTGATATGGCAGTCCCGACAGGCTGCAATGTATCGTTGAAGATCTTCATAAAGCTATCAAAATACAAGGACCTTGAAATCCAAATCTCAAAAATGGGGCACATGAAAATATCAACAATTCCAATTGTAGTTGGAACCCTTGGATTGATTTGAAAAATTCCAGTAAACCCATTGAAGGGATTTCTATCAGACCATGCCTTAAAGAAATTCAAAAAAAATGTTCTCACGAGTACAGCCCACACACTACGAAGGGTTTTATCTATGTAAAATATGTAAATTGCGTGTCATCTTTGTTTTTTTTTTCCAAAAATGCTCAATGGAAAATGACATGATTCCATTTTGACCGTAAGTCTCTGCTTGGGACCCGGAAAGAAATACGCTAAAAATCAAAGGAGCTAATAATCTCTAGCTATAAAAGGCAGAATGTGTGTGTGTGTGTGTGTGTGTGTGTGTGTGTGTGTGTGTAACGAATGCACGGCCGCAATTTTCGACGGATTTGCACCAAAATTTACATGCACATGCTCCAAGTTAGCGAAAAGGCCAAGACCGACTTTGCATTTCCCAACTCCCATCGATAGTGTAAATAATCGATTTTTTATGCTTCTACGGCAGTTTTCTTGTAGTTTGCGGCCATTTTCTACTGGCCAATAGCTGGCTGCCACGAATAGGCAGGAAGATTCTATTGGCCAGTGTGAAACCTAACAGCTGACTGAGACGAATGTTAACTAGCATGCTAGCTTGCAAAAAAAAAAAAAAAATCGATAGCTGCATTCGTCACAAGTGAGAAAAATTTAAATCTGCATGGCACTTTACTTCAATTGGCTCATTCTTGCTTAAACTCAACGTTGATTCTAATTGCGCAGAACTGGGTTAGGTGTGAAAAAGTATTTGTTGTTAACATTCTTTTTTCATTCGGTTTTTCCAGTGACGAGTCCTTTTTTTAAAGCTGATCGTTTTGTGTTTATTTTGTTTAGTTCTTTTTTCGTAACAGATTTAAGGTTTAGCATAGAGCTTAGAAAAAATTCGCAGTGTGAGATAGGCAAGAAGTAAGGCGAAGGGCACTCCTTTAAAGGCAAGGAAGGGCAAAAATATTTTAAGTCAAGTGATAGCGATTGCTGTATGAGTCGTACGATTTTTGAATCAAGCTGCTGCTAATAATAATAATAATAATAATAATAATAATAATAATAATATCGTGAATATGGGACAAACGAAAATACTTTGGTATCAAAACCTAGCAGGCAAATTAGAGAAATTTACTCTGCCATAGCACAAGTTGTTCCTTTTGAAAGATGCCTTGGGGATACTTAATATTACTGAGAGTTCATAGGTGACAGCATTGCTAACGAAAGTGCTATAGCTGCGGGAAGGTGATGAGACATGACAATTATAATCAGGTCGAAATATCTAAGTGGCGGAGAGGATCTCAGATGTTTCAGTAATAATAATGATAATATAAATTTGTTCCCTTTTGTTTGCTTCTGATTTGAATTTCACGTACACTTAAAAAAAACAATTGATTGGAAATTGGATTTATGTTCAAAAATCATATTTCCGAAAATGATGTTATTTTATGACATAAACTTACCTGGATTTGTTCTTCTATAAAAGACACTTTATAATATAAACATGTTATTTGGGGGGCGGATATATATCTTAGATATCTTTATATATAACTTAGATAGTAATGCGACATTTGTCAGGTATTTTCATTTTGGATTGGAAAGTTCACAAAAATGTTTTTTTCTCAGTAAATTGTTAATCTAGTGGAGGGTTCTAATTATAAGTTATGAGAAATTAAATATATTTGACTTTCATGTTGTTGTAGAGTGGTTTCACGGTGGAGGATTGTATTTGTACTAAGTCGGTCCTAAAATAGGTTCGACGTACAAAACGTTAGGAACTTGATATAATAGGTATTACGCAGAGTAATCTAGTTGTGGTCGCTGATACTTTAGTATTCGACTAACGGTCGTCTGGCATCGACTGACTGACCGGCTCACTGAGCGACTATATTTAATCAACCCCCCACGTGGGTATGTGGCACAAGGCCGGTTTAACGTGGGATCTCCGAGCCCGTGGGCTCAGCCAAAAATATGCCCATTGAACCCGTATAAACGGGTTCAGAGTCGGTTTACCTCCCCGAAAGAGAATCCGCCCTTCAGCGTAGCCTCCTTCGGGTTCCTCCCTGCCCGAAGGCAGACAGTTCAACCGGTCAGCCGGTCGTCCGACTTCAGACAGAACTCAAACAGACTAGCTGAGCGACTGCCCTAGTTACTCTTACTACTCTTACTTATTATAGGTGGGAGAGTCTATTAGCAATAGAATAGGTGTGTTCCACTAAACACCAACCTCCTAAAACTTTACTCCGTAAGACTAATACAGTTTTCTTTCTTTCTTTTTTTTTACAGGAAATATGAAGAAAAAAACAAAAAACTTCATTTTTTTAGCAACATCGTAGCGTATCTGCTACGTTTTTGATCCACTTTTAAATGATCAGTTGCCTTTCTTTTTCTCCTGGATCGACGTACCTCAGGTAAAATCGTTGCAGGCGTTAGATCAAACGTAGCGAAAATCACATCCATCGGCGTTTCTTCCACGGGACTGCTGTCAACCACGTCTGAAGAGCGTCGTCTGATCTGGTTAATGTGCCGTCTGCACGTGAATTTTTCGCCTTTCACCAAGTACATCATATTGCCAATCCGTTTTTCTATTTTTTGGTACCTCCATAGTGTTACCAGAAACAACCTTCCGCTTTGAGCTTCTTAAGGTTGGCGTCACATTTTCTGTAGGTTCTAGCTTCCCTTTTGTTGATCTTGTGCTTCTTAATGTTTTCTGTGGTGACTTCAGTTGACTTAAATCATTTAATAATACTGCATGTCCTTGGCTGCGGGTAACTCGCTCCCCAGTTTTTCTCGGTGTCGGCTTCATCCTTACTTTCTGGAGCTTGTTTTTCACGTATATCGTCGGTGTTACCCATTCAATTTTTTAAAAATAAACCCGTTTTCTTTAATCTGTCCAATTCTTTATCTATCTGTTCAATTGAGGCAAACAGCACATTCCTTTTCTTTTTGAATACCGCCTGAGCGTTTTCTTTTAGCTGGAAATTTGCCTCCATCTTGGTACACGTTCCCAAACCTGGAGAAAAAAAAAACTGTAGGAAATGTTTCCTTAAGTTTCTTTACTAATTTTTGAGCTTCTGAGTTTAAACTTGTAACAGAAAGAATTTATCGGTAGATCTCATGATTGGAATTCTGTTATCCAATTCGTACCAAGTAAGTTCGTGGTATTTTCTATGACAAATAGTTTAGCTTTTCGCGTTTTTTTATTTAACGTGGCTTTTTTTTAACAAATTCGCCAACAAATTCTACTTTTTCTCCCGTCACTGACCTCGCGATTTTATTTGTCTTCATTAAAGTTGGTTTCCCCAACTTTTTCCACGCATGCAAATTTATGATAGGTCGGAACCAGTGTCGAGTTGCATGTTTATTTTTTTATTACTTATTTCGACGGTAACAAATTTTCTGGTTATTCCATCTGGTTATTTCTCGTCGGACTTTAATTTTCTTATTTTATTTTCTTTATTTTTTGACCTGCAGTGCGAGCTTTTATGACCCACTCTTTTACAGTTGAAACAATTTTTATTCCTAAAATTGCAATATCTGTACCAGTGAAGTTCACCGCAAGCAAAACATGGTTTCGGGAGTTTTTGTTTATTTTTCTCTGGTATTTCACTTTTTGTTTGATAATCCGCAATTTTAGAATTCTTTTTGGTAGACTGACTTTCTTTTTGTAGCGTATTTTCCTTAGATGCGAAACGCCAGACTGTTCTATCTTTTTTGAATCTTTATGCTAACATATATTGTGCAGTCTTCTGCCAACTTCTGTATCGTAAGACTTGGATTGCTTTCCAATTTTGTCAGTACTAATTTTCTCAACTCTGCGTCTCCTTCCGATACCAGCCTCTGAACAAACACTAAGCACTTAAAATTGTCCGCGCTTAATTCTGCCAGCTTGAATTCTTTACAATGCTTATTCACATTGTCTGCGTACGTTATATAGTCTTGTTCGTCATCTTACATCAGATTCAAACATTTCCACCTCTTGTGAAACAAAGATGTCTTTTTACTAAATAATTCACTTAATATATTTACCGCCTCGGTAAAAGTCAACTCGCTAGTTTTTTTTTCAGTAAAATGTAGTTTACCAATTTGTTATGCTCAGCAGTTCCTAACTTGCTTAAAAGAAGTCAAACCTTCTTTCCTTCAGACCACGAATGACAGTCCTCGTTATACACGTCCGTATATTTTTTATAATACTCTTCAAAAGTTATCTCTTCATCTGGACTGTACGTGAATATTTCAAGTGATTTCCATATTGTATTCTCTGGGAAAGAAACATTTTGTTGATTTTTCTCTTTCCTCTTCTCAATTATTTGCAGAAGTTTGTTTTGAAACTCCCTATGCATCTGTTCCATTTCTTGTTGAGATTACATTTGTCT
Source organism: Acanthosepion lycidas (assembly GCA_963932145.1). Lineage (NCBI taxonomy): Eukaryota > Metazoa > Mollusca > Cephalopoda > Sepiida > Sepiidae > Acanthosepion > Acanthosepion lycidas. Next base: position 86,143,423 of record OZ010572.1, on the reverse strand, counting down.
ATTGAAAATTTCCTCCTGTAGTTGCATCTGGAATGTTCTCTGTTGCTGTAATATTGTTATCTGTTGTTCTGACTGGAACTTAAAAAATTCCTGGAATATATTTTTGCATTCCTCCATCTTCGCAAAAATTTACACAATGCCTAAATACTGTAGAGGGGGTCCTACGATTTGCAATTCGTGACCTATTTGAGCAAACTGTATTATCAAGAAAAAAATATTCTTTTCTCAGTTGAGAATACGACAGATTTTTTCGTCACTATCTTGACGTCTTGTCTTTCAAAAAATTTTTCAATTTTTTTTTTTTTTTTTAGGTGTGAATCCGAGATCTTGTCGCCGAACTTATTGTGACGAGCAAATTTTTTCTTTTTCCTCTGTATGAGTACGAATTTCGTCACCAAATCATACTGTGGCGAACGAATTTTTTTCTCTTCCACCGTATGAATCCGAATCCCTCGTCGCCAAATTATGCTGTGGCGAACGATTTTTTTTTCTTCCACCGTATAAATTCGAATCCCTCGTCGCCAAATTATGCTGTGGCGTACGAATTTTTTATTCTTCCACCGTATGAATTCGAATCACTCGTCGCCAAATTATGCTGTGGCGAATGAATTTTTTTTCTCTTCCACCGTATGAATCCGAATCCCTCGACGCCAAATTATGCTGTGGCGAACGAATTTTTTTTTCTTCCACCGTATGAATTCGAATCCCTCGTCGCCAAATTATGCTGTGGCGAACGATTGTTTTTTTCTCTTCCACCGTATGAATCCGAATTCCTCGTCGCCAAATTATGCTGTGGCGAACGAATTTTGTTTTTTCTTCCACCGTATGAATTCGAATCCCTCGTCGTCAAATAATTGTTGTGGAGCGATTTCACAGTGGAAGCTTGTATTTGTACTAAGTCGGTCCTAAAATAGGTTCGACGTACAAAACGTTAGGAATTGATATAATAGGCATAACGCAGAGTAATGTAGTTGTGGTCGCTGATACTTTAGTATTCGACTAACGGTCGTCCGGCATCGACTGACTGACCGCCTCACTGAGCGACTTCCCTCGTTACTCTTACAACTCCTACTTATTATAGGTGGGAGAGTCTATTAACTATAGAATATAGACCCCATTTTTACCAGACTGTCATTCATTTGCTACCTATATCAAAACCATTGTCAGCTAAGATAATAAAATATTGATGAGATCCTTATACATACATATGTTTATATATATATATATATATATATATATATATATATATAAAGAGAGAGAGAGAGAGGGGTGAGGTGAGGAGAGAGGGAGAAGTGTGAGGAAGGGAGAAATCCAGAGGTATAAAACAAGGAGGCGTTTATTGAGCTTTGCGTTCAGATAAGAAGGTTTATACTTGCATACAAGAAGCAATGGCAAGTTATTCCACTGAAGGCAAAGACCAAAATGTGTACAATACTCAGCAGAGAATAGCTCTGCCCACGCACACCAAACACGTCCCCCAAAAGCAGATTAGTCAACTTTGTCCATAAGTAATTCAGGCTTACAATTAACATTAAAAAAACAAACGCCATGGGTTAAGATGTTTCGGCATCTCTATCAGTCACCATCGATGATATGGTACTTGAAATTACATCTCACTTCACATATCTGGGATCTACCATCACCGACATCATGTTGTGGAAATTGACAAACGCATTGTCAAAGCAGCAGTAGTGATGGCCAAATTGAAGAAGAGTGTCTGGGGACCACAGTCAATTGATCTTGCACAAAGGTACCCCGGGCATGTGATCTTAGTACTACACCGTTACCACAACCAGTAGCGCGTATGACTTACAGAGTCAACTTCTGCTCCAGATTTTATCCGTAGCTTCCGAAATCCGTTAAATTAAGGGATGTAATACCGTTGTATGTGTATATATCAATATCATATATATATATATATATATATATATATATATATATATATATATATATATATATATATATATATATACACCTGACTTTTCATCTCTGGGCCGATAATAATTTAATTTTTGTCAAATACGTGTGCTCACTAAATATAACATTTATCGTAATAAGAAATAATGATTGATTAAAAAACCTATTGATTGCTGAAAAACTAATTTGTTTACGTTTCGGTTACGAAAATAGAGTTAGCAAATATATACATCAAGATTCCCCAAAAAGTGATATGCATTTCTGGAATAAGGTCATTGACACTTGATTTGTCCTGATGGCTTCTCTTAGGCTTTTCAATTAATACTAATGACTTAACATGAATTCTCATAATGGAAAAGCGTATTTACGTTCGTTTCCTCTCGAGTAGGTAATTTTATGCAACAGAACTTCTCAATCTCTAGCCAATTCGCCACTAATCTTCAATGTTTAAAAATATTACGTTCTGCGCAAATCCACGTACCCGTAAAATGTAACGCTCTTATAGTATAGACATAACATGCTTATTTGTATGGATGTGAGCTCGCATAGCAAGCACACATCAATACAACTAAGTATGTATATATATACAACTAAGTATATATATATATATATATATATATATATATATATATATATATATATATATATATATATTATTGGTAGCATATCTTCATTCAAATATGTTTCATAGAATAATATAAACATATTGTATGTACTTATTTTTATACTGATCCTTTCCAGATTTTCTGATTTCCAGTTTCTTGATGTTGAGATGAAACTCATCAAGGAAGGTGAAGCAATTTTTTTATGCAAGTACTTTCGACCTTTTCTACAATCATCTTCAGGTGTAAATAATAAAGAAAAAACTTATTGTACTGCAATAAAATCTGCATCCCGCTGTCATAGTGATTTTAAAATTACGCACGAACGCGTAATGCTATACTTATTTCATAGATTTTAAAATGTATTCGTTATATATATATATATATATATATATATATATATATATATATATATATATATAATGTAATGAAAAACAAACCACTTTAAGGTACCATTACGATAATGTATTTCACCTAAATCCTTTTTTAAGGATTCAGGATCATCAGGTAAAGCTTCCAACAACGAATTGAGATGAAAAATGGGATTAGAAATTGGTGGGTAGTGTAATTTTTGTAATTTAATAGAGGGGGTTGAGAGTGGTAGTTAAACAGACAATATAAAGTATAGGGAGTGGTTAATTTTTTTCATTACAGCAATTCGTTGTTGGAAGTTTTACCTGATGATACTGAATCCTTAAAAAAGGATTTAGGTGAAATAAATTATCGTAATGGTACCTTAAAGTGGTTTGTTTTTCATTACACATCCTCTTTGGATTTACCAATTCGGTTTACCAAGTTCCTTATAACTTAATTATATATATATATATATATATATATATATATATATATATATATATATATATATATATATATAGGTAAAATGAGAACAAATGGAGTATAATTCCACTGTTCGCTCGCCAGTGGTTTGACATCACCCGGGGAGGCACCTTTGTGGTGTTGAAACACGATTTTAATCGTGTAACGATTTTTAACATGTTTTTTTTTTTTTAATAAAAAAAAAATATAACTAGTCTGTAGTTCATTAATAAAATAAAGTAACTAGTCTGTAGTTCACTGCGGCTAACAAGCAGATTTTTTTTTATTCTTGATGATGGTCATGTTGGCCGGAACCAGTTGAGGAATATAACTGAATAAAAAAAAAACGAAGGAATATTAATATACAACCCAGTGTGTTTGAAGATTTTTAAAAGTATTCTTTATTGTTCAAAACACACACACACACACACACACACACACACACACACACACACACACACACACACACACACACACATACATACATACATACATATATATATATATATTCTTCGCCGACGTGTTTCGTCGTCTGAGGGACTTTATCAAGGTAAGGAGTTATTTTGTGTACGTGTTTATATACAGAAGCGAGGTTGTCATTGGATTATCAAGGCTTTGTATGTCTAGTGAAAAAAGTTTCTATTTCTTCTAATTCCCGTGCTGAGGATTTCAAGAAAAGGGAAAGATTGGCGTGAAGTTTTGATGAGTTTGTGTTATAATTGTGAAGAATAACTTTTCCTCAATGCAGTTTTTGAGAATTTTTTTTCTCTTTCTGTTGTATGCGGATATTAATAACTGTTAACACATGCACGCACATAGTCAGAAAATACAAACACACATATATATATAGATAGATAGATATAGATATAGATATATACTCTAAAACATCGAATTAACGACCCCTGAAACAACGGACTCCGAGTTTTACTTTAAAAGTTTTCAAACATTATTTGAATGTATATTGTAACTTAGAAATGAAATAAACATACTGTATTTAGATTTATTTACAATAATTTTCTACTGTACTGTTTTTGAAGGCTACAAAAAAAGTGCTTCAAATTGACAGGCAAAGGGCTTTAATAAACGACCCCTATTAGTCCGTTAAATTGAGGTTCCACTATATATATATATATATATATATATATATATATATATATATATATATATATATATATATCATTGTACATGTGTGTTTGTGTTCCAATTGTGGAAGATTTTTGGGCCCACCTCATACGTTATCTTTGTATGTGTATGAGCGAAATCTTTTTATCACACTGTCAGTCTTAGGTTGTGTACTTAAATGTATATATACCTATTGAGTGTCGACCTTGATAGGTAGACATTATAATTCATAGACACTTGTCCTCTTGAATTTCTTTTATGTCTGTGTGTCCTATTGAATTTCTTTTATGTCTGTGTGTCCGTGCGGCTAGCAGACACCTAAGACCACATATGGAAAGAAACTTTGAAATAAAGCAATAAATTGTGTCTGTGTGTCCGTCTTGGCCCTGCCCACTCTCTGGGGAAGTCGGTGCAAAATGACCGACTATCATAGAGTAACTAACTGATAAATCTTTCTCTGGACACGCGTGCGCTCACATATATACATATACATGTACACGTGTGTGCGGTGAGGGTACATATATTTTTTGGGAATAAATATATATGTGTATCGCATCATATATTAGGTTGGTGCAAAAATAATGACGTAATAATGTCGTTTTTTGACGTTAAAAATACGTCAAAAAACGACATTATTACGTCATTATTTTTGCACCAACCTAATATTAGAAAAATTACTGGAAAAGACCTATAAAATTAGAATGTAGTTACTTGTACAGGCAGATATATGTATATCTATATATTACTATGTGGTGTGTCTTTTCAGGAAATGGTTTTCAGGGCTCTCCACAATTTCGTAAAATTCATGGCTCTAAGCAATGTTTGTCCACTTACACTCCCCCCACCCCAGTTTCTGTTCTGCCATTCTTTTACAAAGGCTCGTTAGGTAGGTCACTCGCAGATTCATTTTATCAATTTTACTTTCACTCAATCTTGTTAGTATCATCCAAGCTATTTTCCCTCATAATGTATCTAATAAATTTCACTTACCCATTTCTGATTCTAATTGTAATTATTCCTTTTTTTGCCATTTTTCTTAAAGTTCTCCAATTATACACATATTCATGCTATTCTCAGTATCCTTCTGTAGAACTATATTTCTATTGTCTGAAATTTCTTCTACTATTAAGAAATGGTTCATTTTTCACTGTCATACAGGAAGGGGTTGATATCACATAGCAATTCATCTCTCCTTTCCTTGTTTACAATGATTTTTTGTTTCTTAACATATATGTAAGTTTTTTTAAGACTGCATGGTCATTTTGTTAAGTTTTTTTAATATTTTAGTTTTATGCGAACATGTTTTCTTTTTTTGTAGTTAATTTGGAAAGAAAACACAAATGGCATACGCACCTCCAGCTGTAAAAAGCATTTTAAAATAATGGACGAACTTATTAATAAAAAAAAACGTAATTTTCATTATTTCCAGAAAAAATAAGAAAAAAAAACTTAAGAGAAGTATTTTGTTAGTCTTAGTAACCAAAGGATGTATTAAAGAGGAATTACTAACCAAATATACAACTATATATATATGTGTATGTGTGTGTGTGTGTACATGAGTATATGAATGTATATATGCACGAATACGCATCAACTTACAGATCGTATCATTTAAATGTTCGCGTCAAGCCCTTCTCTTCCACCATACTTTTTACTCATACTTAAGAAAAGTACTTTGTTAGTCTTGGCAAACAAAGTATGTATTAAAGAGGAAGTACTAACCAAATATGCAGCTATATATATATATATATATATATATATATATAAAATTATTAAAAACAATTTAAAAAATACATTCAAAATTTTAAATTCGCAGCGTGTATCGTTCATGCGCATTTGGAGTAGCATCAACTTAAGAAACCTAATCCAATGATGTGCGACTGGACGAAATGCGTCACACGAAAACTGCCTAACCTTCTCTGCACCTATTATTGAAACATGGACGCGTCCATCCGCTATGAGTAGAATGTCTGCACATGGAATAGTTGCAAAAACTGGGACGAAGGGCGTTCAGAAATTATTACCTCCTATCATTTCAATCAGTATCTACGGATTAATTGGTGGATTTCATTTTTACGACTTATCAACCCAGTTCTGCATCTTTCATTTCGTAATAATAATACCACTGGAAGAGCAAGAAACCATATTTTTTTTAGTTATGGTCAAATGGTAGTACGGTTTGACCATTTTAATCACGGTAGTGCAATAAGTCTAAAAGATGGATTTTTTACGGATTATCAACACTTTGTGGATTATTTAATTCCGAACCATATTATGGATTGTAAGAATAATTGTATTTGAGAGTGAATATTGCATTTAACAATTTTGGGGTGATAACAATATTTTTTTCAGATACAAGTCCGATAATTTACGACATATCTGGGCAATTTCTACGGAAAATAAATACATGGCAGTGCGGTTAGAGCCAATCTTTATTTTCGCACATAGACACTTCCATTGGCCAGGCAATTTCTTCAGCGACAAGCAAGAATATTCCTTCCGTTGGTTGAGAACCGTGTACGCTCGCCGAACGATTGTCACGTACACTGCTAACCCCACTTTTAAAACATATTTCCCGCTGCCTAACCGTGATCATGTCTAATATTTGGTTTCTATTAACGGTTAGCGAGCGTCGAATGAATAATATATTTATATTCAAAATATGCATCCAGAAAATAAATCATTTCCATATTGTGATTATTAATGTGCATAATTTCTTTTAAGAGACTAGTTCTTTTGCTTGGAGATTGTAGCATTTCAGAAAGTCTCAATTTATTTGTCTTTCTGATCTACATTTTTAGTTTCTATTCTGCATTATACGAGGATAGTCAAACATTATCCGCCTTGTGGTCTACGTTGTTTTGTAACCGAGATTCTTCGCGCTCCTCCTGTGCTGGGATTGCCTGGTTAACTGTGCCAATTTGAGCCTATGTTGAATTTTCTCTCTCGTCTTCTCCCGGCCGGGTCGCGAAATGTTTTGGGTACAGAGATGGGTGACATCAACACAGATATTATTAACTATTTTATTAATGTTGACATATACTATCCAGTGGAGGCCGTTTTCCCTTACTGGGGTGCCGTTTCTGACACGAAAGAAAACACGTTTACATAGCTTGACAGTCAAGAAATAACTCTCTTTAAAAACATTTCTCATTCCCACGCTAGCTCAGCCAATCAAAAATCAACTTCCTTATTTTGGCTTGCATCTGACCTCAAAGGTCAACCTCCGGAAGTGCGCAGCAGAGATATAATTCTCCCTAAAAATAATAAAACTAAACTATTATTTAACATATCGACCCACCCCTGGTATTTTTACAATCTTACGTGAAGGCTGGATGCGCTTTGCAGAACACTGCTCACAAGTAAAACAAGGATTCCCGAGTAATCTATTAATACTACTCTGGACACCAAACCATAAATATTTAAAGAGAGATTATTACCTTTTAATAATGATTTAATTACAAAAAGACTGGAATTATTAATCTCAGAGTATTTCATCCCTTTTTTTTAAATATTATTTTACTTATTACCAATACATACAATGTCTATTTGCTTGAGAGGATAGAACGTTAGCGTTCTGGCCAATTCAATCTCAGTCATTTTTCAATGAAGCGATTGATTGTTTCATTGATTCTTTTTTAAGAACTTATCAACCTTTTGCAGGTGATATAAAACCAGATAATTTTATTACATTCTAAGAATTTTTATGGCGATAATAATGATTTAGTGAGACAAGTTTTATTATTTTAACTCTTGCTGGGGGAGAAGATGTGGCTTTTCCATAGGTAGTTGCGCGTAAGTAAATATAACGAACCCAAATGAATTTGGATTCTGGATCTACGATTAAAAATTCAAGTCCATTATCCGTTTCATCACCCGCAAATCCAAACTTTCAGCACCTGGTATTCCCAAGCGGTCACCCATCTAGGTACGAAACAAGTTCGACGTTGCTTAACTTCGGTGATCGTACGAGAACCGGTGTTTCATCATGATATGGCCGTAAACCTTCAAGGAGGTAATTTCTTATCATATTATCTGCATGTGGGGTAGGGGAAGAAAATTATAACCTCAAGCCTTGTGATCGGTAATTGGGTAGACGGAACCCTTCGGTAACCATGAGATGATTGTGACCAAGCGTATGAGCGTACTTGGCGCTCTCCCAGAAACTGTAACTAAGTTCCACTTGGCTTTAATAAAGTATACACCATAGGTTGGTTCTGTTGATTTTGAATAAAAACAAATATGCCTCAGCAGGCGTCTGCGGCAGGGATTGGTTAACCACCTTAGCAGATGGGTAAACATGGAAACGAATTTCCTACTGTACTTTATACCCATATAAAAATATAATATAAAGTGTGAAATTAACTATCTAGAGAACCGGTAGCGCAGTCGTGGCGTATGTACGAAATAAAAGTGAATTTATGGTAGATGTATGAACAGATACTAGTTTTCAATCAAATATACAACTTGCAGACATCTCCGTCTGAGTTATATGATATTCGTTCATCTGTGGGAAGTTTTCTGTGTGCCCATCTATCTATCTATCTATCTACACGAGCGGTATTAGAAATGTATGAGATAGGTAGGCATAAATCAACTTGATTTAAAACATTGTGAAAGACTTAAACACAAAAAACTGGTGGGAGGTATGCAATATTTGGTGTAACAGCCAGAATAGCATTAATATTGAGCGCATGATGTTAAAACAAAAAATAACTCTCGCCATAAAATATGCGGCTGCAAGGTGTGATAAGATTTTTGCAAAACAAGGAGAAAACTTTTCGGTTCTAAAGTAATTGACTGTAAAACAGAACTCCTAAGGCATGGATATTTCTCGTGAAACAGTCTGTAGGTGGTGAGTAGATGGGAATATTCCCATTTATAAATGTACCATTCTTCCGTGTATTAAATACTGCGGCCATATCTGGTCTGGTGATGTTACTATATATTCTAGAGATACTTGAGAAAATTCAAAGGATGGGTTTGTCATCTCGCCTTCAGTCTTTTACCAATCAATGTGCCGTGGCTTCTCTCTGTCTTTTTGTATATTTTCATGATAATTGTTCTAATGAGATTTCTTTGAGGCACCGACTGCATGAATTTAAGCGTGCTACTAGATTGGCAACTAGGTCTCACTGTTGAATTAACTAGATACAACCACATGTTCTATTTTAATAGTCTTTCTCGTACTTCTCGCCTGTGGAACACCATTCAAATTTCCTGCTTCCCTGCCACCTACAATGGTCTAAAATTTAAATGCAACACCAATCGCAGTTTGCTGTCTTCCTGATAATTGTTCTTTTACTGCACTTTTTCCTTATTAAAGTCCTCCCATTCTCTTACTCTCTCCTTGTGTCTTTGTGGATTTATCGCCTTACATAGGGTGGCATGATTAAAAAAACACAATTATACTTTCGAAACAATATTTGAGTCTATGACTTGAAATCGTCCATTGTTACCGACTACACAAAAAATTCAAAGTTTAGCGAAGAAAGTAATGACAACTATATTCTGAAATGAAAAATGTATTCTGCTCGGGGATTATTTAATGCAGTCTGATACAAACTAAAACTGTATGAACTACAAGAAAACAAAAAAAACCTCCGTCATTAAGTTCACATATGCATTTAACAAGGACAATAATCCCGTTTCATAGACAATAATAATTATAATACCTTTACTGCCTCTCCTTATGAAAAAAAAAACAAAACAGAAAAACAAAAACAACAAAAGAAACCACAACTAGTCTAAACACTTCCACTCTCAAACCGAAAATTAGATGTCTTATTACAAAATAGCTCTTATGCGACACTTAATAAATCGTGCAAAAATCAAATTCTTCAAAAAGAAAGATTTTCTACACCGAATTAAAAATAAATGTACAAACTCTCATTAATAATGATTTTCCGAATTACATTGTTGATGAACAAATTAGACGAGTTATTAGGAATATTAACCTAAATAAAAATGAATACATCATCAAATAACTCTGAACATAGCAAATTACTTCACTGTAATCAAATGCATTCTAACTATAATCAGGAGGAAAAAATCTAAAAAAAAAACAACTCACAAATACTAATATATCCCACAGTGAACTAAGTAAAAAAAAATAAAATTAATTATATAATATACTAAATTTAGTATAACCAGCCTATTTGTCTAAAACAATCAATTTCAGTCAACTAGCATCTTAAAAAAAGGCCAGCATTGTATATCAATTTAAATGCCCATTAGGCGATTGCATCTCTGATAAAATTGTTAATACGCATATTGGCTTTAGTATGACAATGCTAACAAAAACGCTTACATTCCATTTGGATGAGCATAGTTCATTATCACAGCATTGAAAGGAAGACTCAGGCGCATACTCACAGTTTAGACAGATATTAGTTGAAAAGACACCTATATTACATAAAAATTATAATAAACAAAAATTAAAATTCTAGAAACCAATTATATAAAAGAATTAAAACCCCAAATCAATAAAGCAATATATATATATATATATTTATTAAAGACATTTTTATGTTTAACGTTCTTTTTATAGATACAAGTATTCAAGTAAATGCTCTGTTTATAATAAACAGTTTTAAATAACATTTACCGGCCTGAATGTCCGAGAAATTTTCATAGAAAATATTCGTCCTATGACAGGATATATATATATATATATGAGAAAAATAATAAATAAATAAATGAAAAATAAAAAAATGACGTCCCATATACTGTGGAAAAACACGTGAATTTTGAAATCTAGAACGCTGCATAACGCAGAAATACATATACACATTCACAGACAATTTAATCAACCTTGAAGATAGTCTCTGATGAGATTGAAAGTACTTGGGAATATAACAACTGCTTTTAAAGAAAGATTTTGGAGACTGCTACTATAAAAAGTAAAACTCCAGCACTTATCAATTAGTCATTTAATCTCTATCGAAGTAGTTACTTTTTGAAATCACACTTTACCCAACGTCGTTTTCATTGATGGAACCCATTTTTGGGAAAGCGAGCAGCTGCCTCGTCGCATTCTATTGAATTTCCGTGATGTCTTGAGATTTTGCTCCTTTCAAGTGGGATTTGATTATTTAAAAAGGAAAAGGTCGCAAAGGGTGAGATCTGGGGGATATGGTGGCTGTCGGACCTGGGGAATGCTGTGCGTAGCCATAAACTGCTGTACAACTCATGGTCATTGATGGAATCTCTGTAGTATCGACACGCTTTCCTTTCAAGCACTGCTATAAACAAGTGAGCAAGAACGTTATAACTTAGTAATCATCAAGCTCAATCTGTCACAAGCGGCTGCACTCTGCGTACTTTAGCTCCGATACTATAGCAACAGTCCCGAAACATTTTTTTTATCAGACCTCTATATTAGAGACATTTTAAATCAGCCCACTCCGAGGAGATCTTTCTTTTTTTCTATTAGTACGCATTGTTCTACTATTGTTTTGCGATTATCAGTGACATTATGTATAGTCTTGATTTTGCGCTTATTGCCGAGTATTGAGAGATTAGCGCACTTAGTGAATGATTTTCTATCCTAATCAGACAGGCATTTAATAATCCAGAATTGTTTTCAGATGTATTACGGTGAACTACCAGTAGATTTCAACTGTTCCTTACACAATGTTTTGTCTAAAACAAACTGACCTAACACAAGTCATCGGTGCAATTGTCGCCATTTTATACTTTTAATTTAGCGCCTGCGCTTTGTGTGTTTTTGATTTTGTCGACTACACAGTAAGGTCGAATCAGTTAGGCAACGTCTGTGAGAAAAAGTGCACCATGACGCAATACACTCAGACAGAAATTTGGAAAAGACTGAATACGTGAAAACACACAGAGATAAATTTGCACACTTATACTTATATATTCCATCTTATAAATACGAAAAATACAAACACACATACATGTATACAATTACATATATACTCCATTTTATATGCATATATGTTTTCGTAAAAATTCAGATGTTGATAAAAAATATAATATTTCGTTCTCAGAGGGCGAAACGCGTTGGTAAAGAATAGTTTACCTTTCTGTTTATATATATATATATATATATATATATATATATATATATATATATATGTGTGTGTGTGTGTGTGTGTGTGTGTGTGTGTGTGTGTAAAAGAAAGAGGTAGTAGTGGTTCCAACGAGAGAAAAGTATGTCTTCTCTTCTTTTTAATAGAAGAGAAGAGAGGTGCCGCAAACGTTTTTGGTTGTAATGTGGATTTTTTTAGAAAAAGAATATTATGCTTTATTTTCCATAATTTTACTACACGTGTTTCTGGTCTCGCGACCGTCTTTAGGTAAAATATATATACATATTATTAAAAATAATTAATTTTTTCCCTATGTTTTTCAATGTTAAATATTCTCGATATGAGACATTCTCTGTTTTTGAAAACCAGTTGGCTGCTTTAAATTTTTATCTTGTTGATGTTTCCCTCCTTTTTCCAAGAGCATTATTAGGACATTATCCAGATTTAATTGATAATGCTCTAGAAATTAAGGAAACGTCAACAAGGCAATGCAAGTTTTAAATATCCAAAATGTTTCCACCAACCCATATTAATGATCTTATCAGTTCATGCCAATCATTAGTCAACTAAATATGTTTTATTTATCGTTGAAATCCCTCAGATTTATACTCAATTTATAGTACCTATGAAAATTATAAAACAAAAATAAAACATCTCTTTCAAAGATTGTAAACTATGCCAGAATCGATTTTCGAGAAAACTTATCAATTTTGTCACCACACCAACATGGATCTGGCTGGATCTAAGGTATCTGTATCGTTGTAAATACGACTTTAATCTTTAACTGAAACGTTTTAACCTATTTCCGCTTTTTAAAATCATTTATGTTTCTTTCTATCCCTTGAACACAAATCGACTTTTATATATTATATATATATATATATATATATATATATATATACTTGTATGTGTGCCACTCATCTGTTTCTTGTCATTACCGAATAGTACACGTCGATTCAAATCAGGTCAACTGACGGAATGCCACGGTGATGTTAGGCATCTGTCAGTCTCAGGAGATTATGATGTCCGGGATGGGACATTTCATCACCGCCGACTCAACACCGCCGTCTCAACATCGGCCAACGCATTTCCGTGATAACTCAACTCCAGGACAACTCACCACCATCCTGCTCAGCGTAAGGACAAATCAACGCTGGCGTCGAATTCAAAGCTTCAGACTGGTGTTGGCTGTTATGGCGTGCATATATCTTAGATCGCCTTTGAGTAGTAGAGATTTAGAAAGTTTGTCTGCTTGTCTTAGTGATTTGTTAGTTACAACAACCTATTCAACTGACTGGTGTTTAATTTTCATTAACGGACAAATAACCATGCTGGGCCAGCAAATAAAAATCTGAGCTGGGGATGGAGTACCCTAGAATATGTAGATACATTAGGCGCTGCAAAAGGTGCAAAGAAGATGCATTTTTCGAACAATTAATCCCGCTAGATTGAAGATGTATATAAGGGCAGATGAAATAATTTTGATTTTTTTTCACAACGATCTCCAACTGAATATTGAATACATATAATTTTCAATAAAGTTTTTAAATTAAAAATAATGTCATGTATTCAAAAGTTCTTTAATAAATTAATTTTATTTTATTTTTTTAAAATCAAAGAAAAATGTCATCGTGTGAGTCGTACTGAAGTTCAGTTGTTACGGAGATGAACTAGCCTGTGTTGAGTTGGCGGTGTTGAGTCATTATGCAGCACCCTATGATGTCTGTTAACTAATCTCTATTACAGATGCATGCGTGGTCATATTTGTGCTTCTTCAACACTGGCAGATAGGCAACTACATGAGTCACAGTTTTTATGTTTATTTATTTCTTTGTATACTCATATGTTTTAAGGTTTTCATATTCAGCCTGATAATGAAACAGCTTTGAAATAAATAAAGTAATCTAATTTTTAAAAAATGATTGAGTTAAAGTAAACATCAAACATTCATATGCTTACATAAATCACATTTTATCTTGGTAATTTACATGTTGAAATAAAATACATTTTTTCTAGTGCATCATCAAAGCATATCAAAATGTAATTTCCAAAACTGTACCTTATATTTATAATTCTTTCGGTTTCTCAAACAAGCCTTGCCCTACACACACACACACACACACATATATATATATATATATAACCACATTGAGGAGCTATGATACAGTCTGTCTGTGGATGACCATATATATATATATATATATATATATATATATATATATATATATATATATATATATATATATATATATATATATATATATATATATATATATATATATATATATATATATATATATATATATATATATATATATATATATATATATATATATATATATATATATATATATATATATATATATATATATATATGGGCGCGTGACCGAGGGTTTAGAACGTTAACTTTCTGACATTGAGACTCGGGATCGAATCTCACCACGGTCGATTTTGTTGGGAAGGCGACTTCCTGATGTTATCGAAGTGGATCGAGGTCGATCCCAGGGTGCTGCACCGTTGGAAAGTGTCTGAAAACCATCCTAAGGGTTGACCCAAGCCTTGTAAGTGAAATTGTTCCGTTGAAAGATGTGCTGGTACGTAGCTACAAGTCATCGCCGCTGAGGGCTTGAGCGTTCTGGCCTTGTTCAAATTGTTGATCATGCTAGATAACACGCTC
The DNA here is from genome assembly GCA_963932145.1 of Acanthosepion lycidas. Lineage (NCBI taxonomy): Eukaryota > Metazoa > Mollusca > Cephalopoda > Sepiida > Sepiidae > Acanthosepion > Acanthosepion lycidas. The sequence continues at coordinate 86,128,235 of OZ010572.1, read as the reverse complement.
TCTCCCAGAAACTGTAACTAAGTTCTGCTTAGCATAGTTGCAGTATAAACCACAGTGGGTGTTGAGCAAACACAAATGTGCATGAGCAAGTATCTGCAGTAGGAATTGTCTAGCCGACCTAGTAGACAGGTATCTAATATAAGGCTTATCAAAAATACTTTTTAAATGATTGGGAGCGAACTTTTTAAATCTTGGGTTCATATAAATATATGTTCGCAAATCCTTCGTTTTTGAGTTATTATGTTTAAAGTAAATTTACGGTAGATGATGCTGTTTTGTTATATAAGCTAAGTTACATTTGTCATTCATGTCAGATTTGTGGCTAATCTGTCTTCAACGTTTAACGTGTGTAGCAGTGATTAACTGAGAAGCGTTCTGTTTAGAAATGGCAGGATATTTATACTGTGAGCAGGCAGATATGATTTTTACATACGGCCGCGCGAATGTTTATTGACGCGAGGCTGCACGGCTGTATCAGATTGTGTTTCCAACCGAAGGCAGCCGAGTCATCCAAACTTTTCTACTCTTTATCGTCGCGTTGCTGAGACAGAAGCCGTGGCAACACAAACTATGGATCGAGGAATATCGAGATTTGCTCGTTCGCCTGACCACGAAGAAAACATCCTACAGAGAAATAAAGTAGGCAAAAACAGTTATTTTGTATTTCAGTAAAAAAAAAAAGACTATGGCCGTGAATCAAATGAAAATGACTCAAAAGCGAGCTCCGATGTAGCGAGGCTAATTGCTAAAGACGGCAAAAACCTTTTGCCGAAGGTGAATTTATCAAATCTTTATCTATAAAAGGCAGGATGTGTGTGTGTGTGTAACGAATGCACGGCCGCTATTTTCGACGGATTTACACCAAAATTTACATGCACATGCTGCAACTTAGCGGGAAGGCTAAGACCGACCTTGCATTTCCCAACTCCCATCGATAGTGGAAATAATCGATTTTTTCATGCTTCTACGGCAGTTTTCATGTAGTTTGCGGACATTTTCTACTGGCTAGAGTGAAAGCGTATACCTGGCTGCCATGAATAAGCAGGAAGATTCTATTTGCCAGTGTGAGAGCCAACAGATGACAGACACGAATGTTAACTAGCATGCTAGCATAAAAAAAACAAAAAAACAATAACTGCATTCGTCACAAGTGGGAAAAATTTAAATCTGCATGGAACTTTACTCCAATTGGCTCATTCGCTTGCTTAAACTCAACGTTGATTCTGATTCCGCAGAACTGGGTTGGATGTGAAAAAGTATTTGTTGTTAACATTCTTTTTCATTCGGTTTTTCCAGTGACGAGTCCTTTTTTAAAGCTGATCGTTTTGTGTTCATTTTGTTCAGTTCTTTTTTCGTAACAGATTTAATGTTTAGTATAGAGCTTAGAAAAAATTCAAGTAAGGCATGTAGCAACATCAGCACGGCAAAGGGCACTCCTTCAAAGGTAAGGAAGGGCAAAAATATTTTAAGTCAAGTGATAGCGATAGCTTTATGAGTCGTGCGATTTTTGTATCAAGCACGGCCAACGCCGGGCCATGCTGCTAGTACTGTCATAAAAATGGTGGATAATATCTGTTTACCAATGTTTGCTTAGCTCGTAACATTGTAGCGCGAAAAAGTGAAGATACTTCAGCAGTCATTAAGAGAAAGTTGGTGGCCAGAGGAGTGAATTTTCATTTTTTTCGTTAGCCTGCAATGAATGCGCGGATGTGTCTGACACCGCTTAGTTGTGTAATTTTTTGTGGGGTTCAAAATAATGCAGAATAAGCAGTAGGGTTTACCTTCATGTATATTCGTCTCATCAAATCTAGGTTTTTTTTGAAAAATGTTTGGACAACCCGGATATGGTTTCTCATGCCAAATCTTAGCGTTACGTTTTATAGATATGGGGACTGTAGGCTTATTTCTGGCTTTTACTATCAACGGTCGGTTTTAAGAAGTGCTTTGAGACTGTTGCTTCCAACATTTGCTTTTTTCTACCTGCATTTATATGCGTTAAAAATTAAACTGACAATTAAAGGGTGAAAAATTTTCGTCATTCCACGTCATTCTGGGGTCTTTTTTTTGTCCAAATCAGTGAATTTGGTTTGATCCTGCTAAGTCTCGTAAAAGCTAAAATAGGCTGTAAAGCTAAAAATTGCTGTATTTCAGAGCACTTTCTGCTATTCTAGTAGTCATTATCAAGGATATTATTTTTAATTTTTAACTGAATATATAGATTTTTATATGAGCACGCATTAATGTGCCGACCGTGCTCGGAAAAATAAATTCTCATCAATATAGATACGCATATATAAAAATCTACATATTTGGTTATAATTTAAACATTTATAATGGCTAAAGGAATAGCCGAAAGCGCTCGGATATTTCGAACATTTGTACAGTTTATATGCACTTTATGCCTAGAAAAGAAAACATTTGTATGAATACAAGAAAAATTAATTAAAAAGCTTAATCTTACTAGCTTGCCAATCGTCTTTAATGAAATTTGTATAAAAGAGGGATCGCTGCCTAAGTACACAATTATATATATATATATACACCTATATATTTTTGCCGATTCGTCTTATGAGTTCTCTCAATGGTCTGATGCTTGATGCGAAATTACTTAATTGTTGAACTCCTTAGCCGTGTACGATTGGAGATTGTACCGACGTGTATGCCATTAGGACATAATAGTTTTTATTCTAAAAGATTGACGACATTTCAGAAGAACTATTCTTACCTTCCGTATTATATATATATATATATATATATATATATATATATATATATATCAACTACCATTTTCATATAGACATTCATTTGGTGCAGCGTCACTGCGGAACCATCGTTAAATTGTTAGCTGCACATTAGTTCAATTCCCATTGAGTTCTTCTAGTTATGGCCTTGTTCGAAACTAAGCGGTTGGGGCTGTACTCCTCGTATTTATTGCCATATACACTACGTTTCGCCCGTCGTATGCTCCGGCCTTCTTCAGGAATCTCGAACTGAAACGTTTATTTAGCCCACGGGGCTAGATTGTTCTAATTTCCCCATGGTCCACTGGATAAAAGTAATCCAGAATGTCACTTAACCCCAAGAGTTGTGAGTTCAATACCTGGCAACAACAGAGGCAACGAGAATATTGAGAGTTGAGTTACTAAACTGAAACTGAGATATCCTAAAAAGGCATAACATATGGAATTAGAAGAATATAACTTCGGGGACTAAACAAAGAGTTAGGTTCGAAATTCCAAGGGATATCTAGAAGGTAGGAACCTATAACGGCTGAAACGTCGTGAATATGACAATAAAGATGAGGACAACAGTTCGAACGGTGTAAATGGTTACAATACATTATTTCAGAAATATAGACAAATGATTGAGAGAACATCGCTCAGCAAGCAATCACTGTATTTCAGCAAAATAATAACTTTAATGCAGCCACCATTAAATGTTCCATAGTCTGTCAAGTAGATAAACTGAACTATACAAGAAAAAATGTTGTTCAGTGCCAGACATCTTTTTATTATATATAACATTCTTTGATAATCATTTTATTCAGTATCATACCTCGATATAAAGGATAAAGCCAAATATTGTTATCCTTTATTTAACGACTTACATATTTAAATGAGCATTAAAATCTAATAAAATAAGAAAAATAAAAAATATCCAATCTATCGGTGTTTACTAGAGTGGGTTGAAAGTTTATAGGTTGGTTATGAAGAAGTGATACGTGGTGTGTATTCTTTTATGCATTGATTTGAACTCTTATTAATAACGACATTGTTAAATTTCCAGATAAACAGACTGTTCAACGACGACTTCATAAGTAATTAGTAGTGACTTCTCTTGAAAATGAACAAAGTTTGGCATCTTGGTGTTAACCTGCAAAAAAAGGGGTTTAGCCCTTACGGATATTCATGCTGACATGGTTGATATATTAGCGGATGTTGCTCCAGCTTTATCCGCAGTGCAAAAATTGGTAGCTGAATTTAGGAGAGGAAGATCGAGTTTTGAAGATGACCCAAGATCCGGAGGTCCTGTGGCAGTTACCACCGAGGAAAATATTGATCGTGTTGGATTACAGCTGATTGGCTAAAAATTAAATAACCAATGCTATTAGCATATCCTGTGAGAGAGAGGAGAATATTCCGCACAGTCTATTTGGCATGACGAAAGTTTCTGTTCGGTGTGTTGCGCGTCTTTTGACACATGATCAAATGCGCACATAACGCGGGGAATCTCACGTTGTTTCCTTGAATGTTTCCTAACCCAGGATGAGTGTTGTTTTCATCCCTTTGATTCAGAGACAAACCTTCATAGACAAAGAGACAACACATGCAGTTGAAATTGCCTCCTCCCCTGCTCCAAAGAAGATCAAGGTCGTTTCATTTTCAGGGAAAGGGACGGCCTCATTTTTTGAGAATCAAAAGGCATTGTGTTTATTGGCTATCTTCAAAATGGCCTCACTATCAATAGAGAGTAATATGCCAACTTTCTTGGCAGTTGTGAAAGGATATGAAGACAAAACGCCCAGGAAAACTGACGAAAACGGTCTTGTATAAATCTTGGACAATGTTCCAGCACACAAGTCCTTGATTTCAATGGTTGCTGTGCATGACTGTGGCTTTGAACTGATTTGATCACACTTGCTTATTCTCCTGATTTGATTATTCTCTGTTCTCCAAAATGAAAAACACTTGGCTGAAAACCAGTATCACTAAGACGATGACGTTATATCTGCTATTGATAACTTCTTTTTTTTTTACCAACAGGATGAACACTCTTTTTTCAACAGTCAGTTATCAGTTTACCTGAAGGGAAAAAAACAATGCATTTATTAAAAAGAAGAGTTGAAATCAATGCACGTAAGATTTCGCATCTCTAGTATCATTCCGTCATAGTCAGCCTATGAACTTTTCAATCCACTCTCGTACGTTGTACCAAAACTTCGATCGTTATTTTATTATTATTCAAAACGTAATAAACTAAATAAAATAAATAAAGCGAAAACAAATAAATAAATTTGTACTAACGGGTTACACTTCATGATCTGCAGTATGCCAAATTCTCTGGTTCATTTTGGCCTTGCTAGCTTGTAGATGTAATCCTAGCTGTTATTCGTGTCGTATACCCTGGTTTGTGGGTGTAATCATAGCTGTTCTAGGTAGGAGAGTGTAATCACAACTGGACCAGCAAGCACAGCTAAGCTCAGTTTATTACGACAGAAGGTTACAGGTTTGGGTCATATAGTAAGGATCACACTGATTACTGATTTGCTGACCACAGCTAGGTGTAGTGTTATTTACTTAGCTTAGTTTAATCTAGCAAAACGCTAAATCAGATGATAGCGAGTGGGCATCAAACGCAACGCGGGCGCGATAAAATCTAACCACGTTGATCTAATCTAATTATCGGAGTTCGAACAGAGCATTATCGTGGATGCCAGACAGACATTTCATTTTTGAGATTGGGAAGACATTTGATATCCCTCAATCGACGGTGTCACGTGTGTGCGGAGAATAATTGATAGAAAACATTACCGCTCACCGATAGCGCACTGAGCAACCACGAATCCTTAATGGCCAGCAACAGAGGCGATTGGCTAAAATTGTCTGGTTCAGATCACCTCCATATTTAATGCAGAAGGCATCAAAACTTATATCTCAAGCAGTTTAGATTTTTTAAATCTTCCATGAGATATGGGATCACAACACGTCCCAGCACACTCTTGTTAACACGACCCTACCAAACACAGCATATCACCGATTTTCGGGAAACGTCTTTAACTATACTCTCCATGACTTGTAACATGCGACATGATTCGATGAGTCACGGTTCTAATTATTTCTGGCTGATTGTAGAGTTTGGGTGTGGCAAAAACCACTTGAACGACATGATCACCAGTTATTAATTGTAACTATGCAAGCTGATCGTTGTTATTTATTGCTGTTGGTTGTGGTCAAGCTTCGTGGACATTTTCATCCATTCATGAACACTATGTGCCTCAATAACGGAGGTTTATTGCTGCACCGTGTTATCGGATCCAAGTTGTACAGAAATGTTTTGGGGATCATTCTACAGACTTTCGACGAATTGTGTGGCCATAGAATTTACCCGAAATGACCTAAAATGAGCATTAACAGGTAGTTCTGGTGCGGTTTATTCGCACACCAGATTCTGTAGAGAGGTATCGAGGCATTATGGCAATACCTCTCCACATGTCTCCCGACCAAATTTGGAATTGAGATCATGTTGAGGTACAGTATTTCGTCGACTGATGTGGATTCTATAAGATACGAGTATAACTTTTGGCACGTTAGTGTTATCCTTAAAACTAATATTATGTTTTTCATTTGACCCATAATGACAGAATTACTTGTGCCACTGTATACGAGGAAATATTTATTAGCTGTCGACTAGATCAAGAATTCTCCGAAAAATATGTGGCGGTTATTAATTCGGCCAGAGTTGGGAAGTGCGTTGGTCTAATAACTTTTTAGCACGATATCATCCATTTTGAAAGCGAAAATATGTTAAAACGATGATAAGCTTAAAATCGGAAAAATGGCGTCTGTGAAGGAAAAACATGTTGCAGAGGAAGTAAAAACTGGTTAGAACGTACGTATATCTCTTTCAAAAGCATTCACAACTAAAACACAATCCTGATTTCCTGATTTTTTCTGTTTGCCATTAGTATTCGATTTTTTATTATATGTGTATATAATGATTGGAATAAGTGAAAATTTTCACGTGCATGCACAAGGAATCCTACCTGTGATATAACGAATTACATTACCAACTCGTCACTGACTAATAAGAAAATATCGTGTAAAAACCTATCGATATGTGTGATTCTGTTTGAATTGACGAATGTGCACCCGAGAATTAAACTGATTGCATTGTCCTGATGTATAAAAGACGAAGAAATGTAACCCTATCTTTCTCACTTCTCTCTTTATATGAGTCTATCTATATGAAAACTATCCTTCTTTTACAGAGTGCTTCTGCTCATTTCCTGCGTCAGACTAAGCCAAGCAAGTTAAGCGCGTGTGTGTTTGCATGGGTGTGTTGTGCATGTGTGTATGATTATATACTAACCTCTCTCTATTTCTCTCTTTTCTTTGTCGAGTGTCTCTCTTTATTTGTCCGTCTATCTGTGTGTCCGTGTGTACGCCTGTCCTTGGCAAAGAAGACGTGAGAGACCTATTGATCCGAAGCCAAGCCAGATGGCGGCGTAAAACCCTGCCATTCAACGAAGTTACTGACTTAGTTTACTTGACTAGCAGAGCACAGAAGAACCAAAGCCGGGTGCGGGGGCTGGGCAACTGTCCGAGATGGGTGCACCGGGAGAGGTTGTTGGTGCGTTGACTCTGAGGACACGAGACCTAAAGCTAGACAGCCTGTGTGGGGGCTGATAAGATAGGGAAGGAAGGAAAGAGAGGTCGGCAGGCAAGAGAGACGAAGAGGACACGGGTAGGCCGGCTGATTTGATGCTTTCAATTACACAGATCGATGTGATGTGCGTGTGTGGATGTGTAGCTTAAGAGCGCTCTGGTCTCGCAAATGATTGAGCATAGGTTCGATGCCCACTGTGTGCTTTGTGAACATGAACTTTATCTTGGCTTGCTCAAGAAATTCAGCAGTAGGTCGGCAGGAACATCTCTGTTGGGATAACTCAGCCGGCCATACATGTTGATATCGAGGTAGAAAAGAGAGATGGTAACTGTACGCGTGTGCTAATAATTGTGTGTGAGCGTATGCATATACTGACATGAAGAGAAATGTTGACCTCAATGTAGCAACGTTTGTTCGATGAAGACAGCTTCAGCAAAAGACCAAATTGATGGAGCACCCAAAATAGATTGGCCACAGCAAAGGCTTATGAGAAAAACGCAATTTGACAGGAAACACACACACACACACACACACACACACACATACAGACATACAAACCTCCCCTAAAACACATAATATATATATATATATATATATATATATATATATATATATATATATATTGGCGGCAAAATGTTTTTTTTTATTGCACATATGATTCGAAATCTCGGATATATTTATTCTCAGAATATTTTTATTTATTTATCTTGTTTTTTTTTACAATATATATATATATATATATATATATATATATATATATATATATATATATTACAATATATATATATATATATATATATTTATATATTACAATATATATATATATATATATATATATATATATATATATATATATATATGTAAGATTTAAGATTTAAGAAACAGTAGATATTATATATAGTGATCAATATTAAAAATTAATAAATTTAATGATATTATATGTAAACATTACTTATCAGATTACAACTGATGACTGGAAATTTTACTAAGAAACATTAAAGTTTAGTAATCTTTTCATTTATAGTATATATATATATATATATATATATATATATATATAATTATTTATTTAAAAATATGATTCCAACTCGCTACATAAGAGGTCTCATGTTTCAAAACAAGAGCCGAAAACTTCAAAATAATATTTGAATTAACTTGAGTTAAAGTAGGCGCTGTTCCATCTTCAAGCGAAATTTTTTTTGAATCATATTTTTAAATAAATAATTATATTCATGCTCTACTTTCGTATCGAGCACTATTTTTGAAAAATAATAACAAAAATACTAAGGAACTTTGGATTATTTACCAAACCAGTTTCTTTCCTATTTTCTATAATATTTTCACACACACACACACATATATACATATATATATATATATATATATATATATATATATATATATATATATATATATATATATATATATATATATATATATATATATATCGTCATCCACAGGCAGACTTTTCCACTGTATAACACCTTCAAGCCGGTACAGAAACACAACCGATTTGGTATCAGTCGGAGATTCTAACCCCTAGGCTAAGAAAACCCGGTAGGAAGAAAAGCGAATTTTTGCGTATTTTTTTATAAACACGCCAGTGACCTAGAGAACTCAGTCCAATTTGGAGAGTTTTGCATTATCAGCAGTAATAGTGACTGTTTATAAATTTTTGCTTTTCTCACCACACTACTCGACCGAATTAATTATTTTTCGTGAGCTAATATCATTATACAGAGATAATCATTTCATCACTTGACGACAAAGATCTTCACAATCAAGCCAAGGTCACACTGGAATACGGGTATCCATTAAAAATAACTTTTGAAGTAATATATATATATATATATATATATATATATATATATGGTTCAAAATTGTAGTTGTATTTCCTGATATTATTTTTTACATATATCTGTTTGAGCGTATTGAACGTTTTACGGTGCAAATTGTCGTATTTATTTCATATCTCGTCATCTGTAATGATATATTTAAGTAAAAGTTGGTTAGGAAGATATATTTGTCATAATAAATCCTTACTAAAAGCGGAAATTTGTTATGACTCAACCGCAAAGCTGTTAATTCTGATTTTTGGAACTGCGAAGAAAATAAACACCCAGCCCTATTTCCAACAACTTTACTCCCGGCAGACGGCCACGGTGTTTGAAAGTATTTAGAGAAATAACATTATCTATCTATCTATCTATCTATCTATCTATCTATCTATCTATCTATCTATCTATCTGAGCATATTATGAACTCAGAGTTAGTAGGTACTTCTACAAAAATACCTCCCCAAACATCTAGCTTAATTAGGCTTATTCGAAATAGTCCCAATTCGAAATATCCTCAGGTATAGAACAATCTCACAAAAGAATATCGATGACTGTGTAGCGGTAACAGATAGTACGATATTCAAATCCGCACGACGTTTATACAACAACAACAATAATAATGTAACTCGACCTTGCTAACAAGACGCTTCCTCTGTAGCTAAACGGTATAGCACGTCAGGCTATTTGACAGTTCGATTACTGTCTGAGGACATATATTTTCTATGAGATTGTCAAGTATTTTTTTTTAACTGACTGTGAAGATTTTTATGTGTATTGGGAATTTTTCCAAATACGGTCAGTTGATAATATAGTTGACAATACTAATACTACATAGCGTCCAGGGTATGGCGATAAACTACATCCGCGTCCTCGGTAAGACGATAAACTACATCCGCCAGCAAGGCCTCTGATCAGGAGGCTTTGAGGAGCGTGGAACCACCTCTTAATTGCTGGTGATCCCAGGTCCACCTTGACCCAGGGTGGTAGCACCTATCAGGATCCCAGCTATGGGCAAATAGTTAAGACCCCCTGCCACAAAGGGGGCAAATCACTATGAAAGTATAAAATAGGTATTAATACCAGCAATACATTTTTGAAAAAAAAAGAAAATTACCAGCAATACATATTTGGAAAAAAAATTACCAGCAATAAAAATCTTGTCGGTATTAAATAAACCATTGGGGTTGATATGCCGTAAAACAAACCAAACCAAACCAAACCAAACCAAACCAAACCAAATCTAACAATACATAATATCAACTATGAAAATGGCAACAATGTGCTGATCGTTTTTAGAAAATAAAAAAAAAATCTATTCATTAATATAAAAATCTACATATTCTGTTAGAAAAAAAAATCCTTTATAGAATAGAATAATAGAATAGTCGACAGCGCTCGGATATAGTAGAACATTCGGATAGTCTTTATACACTTTCCATCCAATAAAGAAAAACACGACACAAGAAAAAATTTAATGAAAAGCTTAATCGCTGTACTGTCATATACAATAAAGTTCAGATGTTTGAGAACCGCAACTCATGGACAAAATTTACACATACGGTTTTGTTACACATTTTCTCACAAAATATTTTATAGAAATATCAAGAAATGTATGCATACAATAATATTTTATCATTTATGCAGTTTTTGAAACTGTTAATTTATATTGGTTTCAGTAATTAAAAAGTGCACATATATATATATAATCAATGTTTTCAAAATCTTGACTGATGTTTATATTGAGCGTACTTTATACGGTAATGAACTATGAGAATTTATTTATATTAACTCTAATCTAAAAAAAAGAGCTCAGCCAACAGTTTCCCACAAGCCGTATATTAAAGATCAAAATACCGCGTGTGGCCGCCCCTGTTATATACTAACGTTTTTATTTCGTTGTTTTTAACAAGGTTTTGGAAAAGTGTTTCATCTATTAAAACAGAATTATGTTTCAGTTGTAAATATTTAGTCCAAATAGTCTTTGTGCATTTGCTTTTAATGTTTGTTGGTGGATAAATATTTCTGGTCCACTCGTTTTGTTTAGATGATATATGTTTCTCATGTGCAATAAAGAGATCACTATAACAAAATTGATCTCCAATTTTGTTTCTTTTGATAAACGTTAAATAGTTCCCAATTAAGTTTCCTTGGAATCGCAAGCATTGAATTTCTGACTGAATGTCGCTATAATTTACGATTGAATTAATTCTTGTACTTTACCTTACAAGATGATATGCGTATAGTTTTCTTATACTGAATTTCAAGACTTAAAAGATTCAGTGTAGAGCGTTATTATCAAAATGATAATGGTCTATGCATTATCAAAGTTGTTAGCCATACTAAGGATATCATGAACTGAGCGTGTGAGCAACGATGAGATCTTCGGTTGCAAACAAGGAGGAGACTTATACTTATGTTGTAGTGGAACACACCTATTCTATAGTTAATAGACCCTCCCACCTATAATAAGTAGGAGTAGTAGGAGTCGCTCAGTGGGTCGGTCAGTCAGTCGACTGGCTGATCGGTTGAACTCTCCGACTTCGGGCGGGGAGGAACCCGAAGGAGGCTACGCCGAAGGGCGGAGTCTCCTTCGGGGAGGTAGACCGGCCCTGAACTCGTTTATACGGGTTCAATTGGCATATTTTTGACAGAGTCCACAGGCTCGGAATGCCCACGTTAAAAAGGCCTTGTGCCACATGACACCCTCGTGGGGGGGTGACTGAATATCGTCGGTCAGTCAGTCGACTGGCTGTTCGGTTGAACTCTCTGCCTTCGGGCGGGGAGGAACCCAAAGGAGGCTACGCCGAAGGGCGGATTCTCTTTCGGGGAGGTAAACCGACCCTGAACCCGTTTATACGGGTTCAATGGGCATATTTTTGGCCGAGCCCACGGGCTCGGAGATCTCACGTTAAAAAGGCCTTGTGCCACATGACGCCCTCGTTGGGGGGTGACAATATCGTCGGCCAGTCAGTCGATTCCGGACTACCGTTACTCGGATACTAAAGTATCAGCAACCACAACTAGATTTCTCTGCGTCATTACCTATTATATCAAGTTCCTAACGTTTTGTACATCGAACCTATTTTAGGACCGACAGTACAAATACCAGCCTCCACTGTGAAACAACACCATAACAACTTCAAATCAGGAAAAAGGCAGCTGAAGTTTCTGGGACAAATAATGAGGAAGGAGGTCTGGAGAATCTGATACTCACGGGTCGAATAGAAGGAAGGAGAGACAAAGGAAAGCAGCACGTGACATACCAGGCAAGCTTGAGCAGGTGGATGACAGAACGTGGCCTGGGGAAGGAAGCAGAGAGAAGGAACTTGTTGAGAGTTGCAAGACATACAGGGATTTGAAGAGCCTGAAAAGACATGACACATAAAAAGAAAGAATGGTGTATGCGCTGTGTTAAAAATGAAAGAGAATAGGGTAATTGGAGGTCATGTGGACAAGGACGATAGATAACGTTTGACCTGTGAGTTTAAGAGGTTAAGATTGTAGCGATCAGGTGCAAGAAGACGCCATCAAAGAAAATGCTTCCAACAATGGATGGAAAACGTAATACAAATTCGATTCTTGTCTGGAGGCACAATTTTTTTAGTAGAACCTCGATATAGTCGGGCAGTTATAAATTTCACTGTTTCAGACAATAAATTAATAATAAGAAAAAACTGAGATAGCGAATAATTTACATTATTCGGACTATTGTTCTCATCTTTTTCGTCATAATTATTACAACGTTTCGACGGTTGTACGCTCCGACCTTCTTCGGGTGGTTGGAATGTCGAACTGAACCGTTTATTTCGCTCACTGGGGTAGACTGTTCTAGTTCCACGTGCCCTGTCTAATGGATGTCAGTTATTTGTTATCTCCTGTTAATGCCCCTCTCCAAGATTTCCACTACCTTAACCGGGTATTGAACTCATATTCTTCGACGGTTGTACGCTCCGACCTTCTTCGGGTGGTTGGAATGTCGAACTGAACCGTTTATTTCGCTCACTGGGGTAGACTGTTCTAGTTCCACGTGCCCTGTCTAATGGATGTCAGTTATTTGTTATCTCCTGTTAATGCCCCTCTCCAAGATTTCCACTACCTTAACCGGGTATTGAACTCATATTCTTCGGGTCCTATCACTGGATCTAACCAACGCCTTTATCCAATGTGTCCAAATAATGTAAATAGTGTACATAATGCCTCATCTCAGAAATATCGACAGATACTAGCGAATCTAATATGTTTGCCCTCTAAAAATGACGTCCATAGTCATAAGAGATAATTTCGGATAAAAATCTATTTAATTATATTTTTTGAAGAGTGTGCAGGCCGATAGGTATAATACAAAATGTTAAAAAAGATTGTCTATTTCAAATGCGGGTATCCACTAAAATAACGTTTGATGTAATAAAACGACTGTTTAAAAATAAATCCATATATTTATATAAAAAACGCTTAAAAATAAATCCATATATATATATATATATATATATATATATATATATATATATATATATATATATGGTGGCTGTTTAGAGGTTTATATATATCATGTATATAATGCGTTAAAAATTTCCTTTCTCTACCGAGAGCCTAAGGGTAAAGGTCTCTGACTGATGTCAGATTGGTCGAGTTTCGATCCAGCTAATAAGCTGTGATAGAGCGAAACAGTCTGTCTGTGGATGACTATATATATATATATATATATATATATATATATATATATATGTGTGTGTGTGTGTGTGTGTGTGTGTGTGTATAAGTGTGTGTGTGTGTGTTTGTAAATATTTACAATGTGTGCCAGTTATTTTGGAAGGCCTTTTTACTATGCCATAAATAAAACAATGTTAAGAAGTATGCATCGAATTTCCATATTCTCATTTCTCGTTCAGTCGCAGTCATAGCAGCTTCTAATCTTCAACTGGAAATGAAAAGCCACACCTTATCTGTGGAACTTGCCTGTAATCCCAGCAAGTTATAGATAGCGATCTTCTTACAGGTAAACACTTTCAATAAGTTCAATTCAACAGGTGATGTTTCGGGATCTCGTACGTAAAGATGGCTATTCCTTTGACTATATTGAAATGTTGCAATCGCTGGCCAAACCCTGGATCGAAAGCTTCCCACGGGAAGTTGTATCCGTTTCAAGAGAAATCAGCTCCGTTCACACACACCATGTTGTCCAGGAGAATTTTTCCCACCGATAATAAGTGGCTCCTACCACTCTTGTATCCACTGGTCTAGTACGACTATCATGAAGTCGAGAGAGTGACCAATCAGCGGCACCGCAATAACAAAGAGTCATTAAAAGTCACAATTGTGGACCTGATGGTCAACTGAAGAAAAGATAAACTGATCCATTCATGCAGTTCTACTTATCGATTTTAGTGAATAATATTTTTCTATTATATGATGATTTTTTAATATACGCATTTTTCTTTGGAATATATATGTTTTTGTTCATATAAGAAGTTATTCGCAGTAACTTAGTGCCACTAAGATATATATATATATATATATATATATATATATATATACATATATATACATATATATATATATATATATATATATATATATATATATATATATGTATATATATGTTTGTGTGTGTGCGCGCATGTGTGTATATGTATAATATGTATATATGTATTTATATATCATTTATATATATATATACATTATATATGATTTATATATATATTATTTATATATTATAAATGTGCGGTACTTATTGGAAAGCGGTCAATATCAGCGATAGAGGTAACATACTTAATTGTATGGATGTGAGCTTGCAACGCAAGGGGTTACAAGCTCACCTCAATACAACTAAGTATATATATATATATATATATATATATATATATATATATATATATATATATATATTGGTAGCATATCTTCATTCAAATATGTTTCATTGAATAATATAAACATATTGTGTTTACTTATTTTTATACTGATCCTTTCCAGTCTTATCAGTTTCTTGATGTTGAGATGAAATTCATCAAGTAAGGTGAAGCAATTTTTTTTATTCACGTACTTTCGACCTTTTCTACAATCATCTTCAGGCGTAAATAATAAAGAAAAAACTTATTGTACTGCAATAAAACCTGCATCCCGCTATAATAGTGAGTTTAAAATTACGCACGAACGCGTTATGCTATACTTATTTTACAGATTTTAAAATTTATTCGTTATATATTTATATATATATATATATGTATATATATATTTATATATATATGAGGAACTCTCCGGTCGATTTCGAGATGGGGATCCTCCAACTTCATTCCGGTTTTCTGTTTGTGTCATATTTCAGTTCCGCTGCTTTCTAGTGTCCTGTATACAAGTCCATACATTGTGCAACAGCTCGGATCTCGGACATAGCCCCGGGAACATTTGTTGATACTTTTTTCCGTTGTCTTTCGTCTCTTAGTCACTCAATACGACTGATTTAAAAACTTTTCATACAACTCTGGTACAAATATCTCCAGAGCAATTCGCTCAAAGTTTGTATGAGGCACATTGACAGCGGATAGGTTACTCTTTAGCTTGTCTTTATACCTAAGCCACGGCCGTTGTCGACCGTCAAGCTGGCTATACATGAGGACCTTAGTTATTCAGTCGTCACTCATCCTTACACCATGACCATACCAGTGAAATCGGGATTGTATCAGAAATATTTCAATTCTCTCAGTGTTTTGCACACACACATACATACATACACACAAGAGGCACGGTGGAGTAGTGTATAGTAGCTCGGATTCAGGAGAGCTGAGTTCGAAATCCAGTCGAATCCATTACAGTTACTTACGTTGATGCGACTTTACATGCACAGGAACGAGAAACTCTGGGAATTTAAGATATTTTTTTTTAATATTTGTTTTGTCTATATAATATAGCCGATTTCATTTAAATTCTTTTACATTTTGTTTGTTTCCATCATTTTTTTTTAATTAAATATCCCACATCGTGATAATAGAAGATCTGACGAGAAAGGTAAAACAGCAAATTGTTTTAATTAGAGTATCATCTTTTAACTCAAAATTGCTGTCGTCTCGTTACGATGAGCATTTAATGTGTTGTTTTGTAAAAGATCCCTTTTGTGCTCATATAAACTTTTATTTAAATTCTTTGAGGTTTCTCCGTTATCATCTTTGTGGCAATTGCCACTGTAATTACAGAGGAATCCAATTTTCACTTTGAAAATACTTGGAGGTAATCTTGCTAAAAAGATTTATCAACAATCAAAAATACCATATTACACTATATTACATTACCAAAAGTTATTAACACCATTCTTAAAGAATCTAACGTATATTTAAGTATAAGTATATTTACTTATATTTAAGTATATTTAACTACCACGATCGGTGTTGACAACCTTCAAACATGAATAATGCCTACGAAGCAGAGAGGAACGATGATGATATGCATTAACATCTGAATTCCGTATACACAAACTAATCCTGAAATATGCTGTGTGACAAAGTGGAAAAAGTTTTCGGGTAACGTGTTTCGGTCTTTAGGATTTCATCGGACTAAATTTGTTACGTTGGTGCAACGACACATGCGCACGAACCAAGGATGCTGGGAATTTTAAATTTAATTTTTTTTTAATATAATCTAGCTGATTTCATTTAAATTCTTTTTCTTTTTGCCTTCATCACTTTTTTTTTTTATTAGATATCCTACATTGACATAATAAAAGTTCTGCGATGAATAGTGAAATGTAAGAGCTAGGGCGCAAATTTACTGGTATCAAGACATTCTCTAAACAATTTCGTCTCAGTAAATTGTTTTCCCCTTTTGAATAGAGTAACATTTTTTATGTCAAAATTGTGGCCAGTTTCGTTACGGTGAGCAATTAATACATTTGATTTGTAAAATATCCCTTTTGCGTTCATCTAATCCTTGAGATTTCTCTTATGTAAAAACTTTTTTCGACATTGTCATACATTTTTCCCCTTATATTTATATCATCTTGTAAAACATTGGGACAATTTTATGTCCAGAAATGAAAAAAAAACCCCCAAAAACGAACACATGAGAATATATATATATATATATATATATATATATATATATATATATATATATAAAATCAGCCACCAGACCTTTTCAGTTGTTTTTAACGAAACATGCATTAAAGAGGAATTGCTGTCAATATATATATATATATATATATATATATATATATATATATATGTTAAAATTTTTGCATACGAACAAAAACAACTTACTCACTACAAAGATGCATTATTGTTTCAATGCAACTGCATCTCGACTGGTTAGAACCAAAAATGCTTATCTAAAAATGCTTTATTATTACTCTACTCTTGGTATTGAGTCCTCTTTTGAATTAGTGCTGTGAACGTTAGAATTTATATTATTTTCGTTCTCATTACATTCGGATATATATATATATATATATATATATATATATATATATATATATATAATGTGTGTGTGTGCATGCGTATATGAATGTATATATATATACACAAATACAGGACGCGTACGAACAAACATACAGATCGTATCATTTAAATATTCGCATCAAGCTAGTCTCTTGAACCATGCTTTTACTCTCATTGGCATTAATGTTTAACCAGAAGGAATAAAGAACTATAAGACAGCGTTGTAGGTGGCCGAAAATTGGGGCGTCGGTGATGGTAGAATTGACCAGTCCGAAAGGAATGGCGTGGGAAAAGGAAGAGAGTTGAACACAAAATAGGCGGGGTAACCAACAAGGCAATTCGTTTCAAGCTGTACACTCAAACCTGACATCAACACAGGCGCTGGCGGTGTTCAATCACCCCGCCCCGTTGACCAAGTATCTCAATACATTAAACATCCTAACCCTTTCATTCTTCCCCTTATCAGCTAGCTTCTGAGCAGTAATTAGGCAGCAGGCAGAAACTTCAAATAGCAAAGGGCTTAAGAGAGATGGTTGGTTGATGGTGTCGTTCATAGCTTCAGGAAGCCAACTGATCAAGAAAAGGTGTAGACAGGCAAAAAAAAAAAAAAATATCAAGTTTACTCAGTAGCCATGTCAAGGTTGACAAAGGTGTAACTGATTGTTATTTTTATTACTGCCAGAATGTTAAGGTAATTATGGGTGAGTGATTTACCCATGAGCATTTTTTAATTCTCTTTACTTTGTCAGAAAAATATATACTCTGAAGTTATTATGCAAATCGTATGAACTTCATTTTCACAAAAAGTAGTTACAAATTTGACAAATTAGTCTATCCTTGTGAGAATCTCTAACCAAATTTCAACCAGTTTTAGATGTTATTATCTGACATATTTAGAATTCGCAGAAATATATTGTCTAAAGTTAATATACAGGTAGGATTGCCCATCGTCTAGTTCACACACCTCCCTGAACTTTTGAACATGAGTAGCTGTTTATACCTTGTTTACAGTTTAGGCTTGTGTTTTCGGTTCATACTAAAGTCATACAAAAGTCTAGGTCAGCTCTATAATTCTAACGTCTTCGTCTAAAATTCTAAACATTTATTTAATATTTATGTATATTTTTTCTTCAAAAAGAGTCGATAAGTTTACTTATTGTTTGGTTCACTCTCTTCCTTTTTGAACAGGAGTAGATGTTCTATCACTTGTTTCTTGTTTAGGATTGGGTTTCCGGTTCCGCTTTTTTTTCTATTTCACATGCGGTTGAACCGTGGGTCTTGGTAGTATAATCACTCTGCGTGTAGTGGTACTTCTAACTCTACCGCGAGTGGCTCTTGGACCTTGTATAGAGTGAACATCATTATATAAAAAAAAAAGATTAAAATAACTAAACTAAAATTAAAATAACTAAACTAAAATTAAAATAACTAAAATAAGCCTGAGTAACCACTCTTCAATTAACGACCGGGTTTCATTCCAAAGTGATGGTCACAAAACGAGCTGTCGCAGGTGACTGCCATTTCAGACACATAACGCGTATTATAGCTTTGTGTTAACCAGCTTTTGTAACAATTTTTCACCAGTTGTAACGTTCTTCTACTGATTTTTATTTAGTATCACTGATTTTGAAGAAATACAAAAGAAACAATAATGATAAAAATTTGCTACTGCGTACAGTAGTGAGACGTTTTTTATTCTTTATTTTATTATATTTCATACGTTCTCGTTAGTACGGGATTTCGGTAAACAGGTCGTTCAGTGATGAGAATCTGTAATAATTTTTTTCAGAGTACACACACACACACATATATATATGTACTCTGAAAATTTTTTATATATTATATATATAAAAATAATTGAAAAAAATAATATATATATATACACACGAATACAAGGTTGCTATAGATGGAATAAACTTTCAGTAACCAAAAACACTACTTTTAAAAAGTGCCCAATACAGAATAGAGAGAATGATATATTAATTTAAAATTTTTTCCTCCTCATTCGCTATTAACGAATGTCTCATTGGGTATTTTGTTCTACGCACTAACGTTCTCCTTTTAAAAAGTGTTGGCCGAAAGGGTCTTCTAAAGATATAAAGACGTCCTCTCCGTTTAAGTCTATTTCCTTCTGTTGTGCGTATAGGTCTTATATATATATATATATATATATATATATATATATATATATATATATATATATATATATATATATATATATATATATATATATATATAGTTTAAGAAAAACTAGGTAATCCGTATGGATAAACCTGAGGAGGATAAAATCCAGAGAGCTTTTTTGTTTGGAAGTAAAGTCTGATGATGCGCAGTTCTTTAAAAGGGTTGTGGTGAAATAATTTATTACATGGAACTTTAAAGTGATCTGTTTTTATTTAAATTATATATATATATATATATATATATATATATATATATATATATATATATATGAATGATAGACTCTTCCGTCGATTCCGACAACCTCATTCAGTTTTTATGTTTTTGATGTATGGGGCACTTCAGTCCCGCTCGTGATTTGTACACAAATCCAAATATTGTGAAACAGCGAGGATGTCTGAACTGAGCAACAGGAATATTTGGACGTTGTCTTTCGATATGACTCTGAGACATATCTCTCCAGTTATTGCTATACTGGTCGACTAGAAGTTAGTATCATGTAAGACAGTTGAGAGGTTACTTTAGCATGTTTTTATAGCTGAGCCAGCCCTTTGTCCGCTGATAAAAGAAACTGTTAAAATTCTCACTAAATTGAGAAGTAGAACGTAAAAATCATGGCTTTAACTTCTGTCCTCGAGAAGAACTTAATGTAAAGCATATTATAATGAAGCGACTATTAGGTTGGTGCAAAAATATTGTCGTTTTCTCACATAGTAACATATGTGAGAAAACGACATTATTTTTGCACCAAACTAATATATTTAGCCAGATCTAAAATAAATAACGAGTTTGTAATGAAACGACTACATTTAGCAAAATCTCAGCTTTTTGAAGAGGTTCGAATTGAGGGAATAAATAGGGGAAAAATCTGTAGAATACTTCGGGAGATGGGATCTCTAAGGAGAACCCCAAGGCAGACTCTTCCCAGTATAGCAACTATTTTAAAGTTTCAAAATTGGGATAATAAATACATGAATTTGACTTTTCGGATGTAATTTTCACAGACGAATATCAGGTAACACTCTATGGAGCTAACGGATGTGCCAAAGGATAGATTTTATCTGAGGCAAAGGTGCCTGTGGCTAAAGGAAGAAACTAATGAGGCCACAGTGTGAGGATATAGGCGATCAATCTAACTCTTATTTGAACATACAATGTCAACGAATGAATGAAACTGAAGAGTACTAATTATTGCGATTTCGATGAAAGTATGCCTTTGAATGGTACTAGTTCCAGAGAATTTGAAAGTGAAGAGTGCTTTATGCATGAAAATCTTCGTTCACATACATCTATGGCTATGTGTATGGAGTCTGGAGTTTAAGAGTTTTGTATGAGGCAAGAAAAAGGAATGGCTGCCATCAAGTTCAGATCTGATTTCGATCAAAAATCTATGGTCATGCCGAACTTATATAAAGATAGTAAACAGTGAAGGGGAGAAGAGGAAATTACAAGTTCCGGCTAAATTTGAGTTTCTTTTCAAAGTGAAACAAAATGAATATCTAATCCAAAAATCAATTCATTGGAAAAATAGAAAAAAGTGACATCCCGGTTATAATAATCAATAGACAATTCACTCAAAGAAGCCACCCTCAGTATCTACCATGGTCTCGATCCGACTCTGGTATCTGGCACATGCGGATTTCACTCACTGAGGAGAGCCTCAAACGTCTCCTTAATCCTGTCCATCAGCTGGGCCTTGGTATCACACGCGGTGCGGTTGGTGTCTTTCTCAACCTCGCCCCACACATAATAATCCACCGGATTACAATCAGGGGAGTTAGGAGGCCAGATGTTGGGGCTAAGTTCTAAAATTATCCGAAAATCATCTCTAACACTTTATGTAGAAGTGAAACGTAGCTGAATCAAGCTGCCACACATATACTCTTCCAACAGCCACACTCTTCAACCAAGGCTTGAACACAGCGTGCAGCAACTCCAAATAGCCACCCGAATTGATCCTGAGACTCTGTTCAAAGATGTGAGGTGGCATGACATCACTCTCACTAGTGACACCTAAAAACAATCTGAAATATATACTAATTATTGCCAAACAGGCTGGAAAAATGGTCGACCTCATTTGGCACTCATGAAATTCCCCGGAGTATTGCTGCCGCATCTGGAGTTGAGCTGCCAAATACTCATTGCCAAAAGATGTAAGTTCCACAAAGTTTCTTCTGGCAAACCGTTGCTTTGTTGAACAAACTCCCAAGAGGATGCTTCCCCAATCGCTACAATCTTAAACTGTTCAAGTCTAGGATTAACCGTTACCTTTCTCACATATCTTCATAAACTGTGTCTTTTACTTTGTTATCCTCTAGCTCGTGTGGCTCTCGGGCCTTTTTGCAGTGGGTACATAATTTTTTTTAAAAGAGCGTTTACACAAACATTTGAGTAACGGATTATTTTCAGTACTACAGCCTATTTTCAGTATATGCGTCATCGGAAATCTTTTGCTATGTTATCGTTATTTTCATGGCAAATGTTCAGGCGAACTATTTCACCAGTTCAGACCTTCACAGCTAGGACCTGCCGTGACACGTACACAGGACCAAATCATTCTCATTCTCTTCGTATTGCACTGGTGAAAAGTAAATTCCACTCAGACCGCTTCTTCAAAGTATCCACTCTTTTGAGGAATAGACTACCAAGGGGATGGTTCCCCGATCGATACAATCTTCAAGTTTACGGCCAATTAATATCTATCCAACATATGAGCATTTCCGACCATATAAGAAATTCATTTCGTTATCCTCTACCTTAAGTGTCTCTTGAGTCTTGCATTGGGTGAACATTTAGTAAAAAGTCATTATATGAATACCATCAGTAATGAAATATAGTAGTTATGAGAGAGTCATAAACTTGAGGTGGGTAAACTCTTTCGTCAAGTTCATTTTGCGTTCTGTTTCCTGAACAGTGTCCCAGCTGGAATTCCAACAGGGATTTACCTTCTTATTAATTATTATTGTACGTTACATCTACCCATCTATAGCTTTTTAAATTAGTCAGCTTCAGGTGTCAGCTACACGCACAAATATGTAAATATTTGTAGACTTCCTATCCTAGATCGATATTCAACTAAGGGCCCTACAAGATTTCGCTAATGTTAACCTCATAGTGTTTCTTCTTGCTTGTGGCAGACTAGAATCGACTTCGTAAATAACTATGTTATTCTTAGTGCAAAGGTTTAGCAAGCACGTCTCTTTGGTTTCACTAAGACCGTAGCCTTTTGAAATACGAGGAAAGGTTTAGTCAATACCTACGCAGGGGCACCTTTGTGCAAATGAACACTTTATAAGCACATGCGTAGTGATATGTGCGCACACACTCACACAAAGCCGGACGTGCACACACACATACACGCACACACGTTTCCATCGATTTCTTTGCATGTTTACATCTAGCGAGCAATAGATGTCCACTATTTAGATACATTGATAACTATATATATAGGAATGACCGTTCTCTAAAATAGATTGATCTACATTATTCTGATATACGTCGTTCTGCTGATATACATAAATACATATGTATAGATATTTGTTGAAACACAAACAAGCAAAAATACATCTAGCCCTGTGACTTCATATATTCACACACATATATATATGTATATATATTGTCGTCCACAGACTGTTTCGCTGCCTCACAGCTCATTAGTGTGGATAGACATCCGATTGCTTCAACCAAGGATCGTAACCCGACTGATTTGGCACCAGTCGGAGATTTTTCCCCTGCGCTATCAGCAGAATGTAAAGTTTTACGTATTCATTTTTGAATAAACACGCCAATGACACAAAGTGCTCGATTCATAGAAGAGCTTTGTATTATCAGCAGTAGCAGTCACTGTTTAAATATTCGCACTTTCCCTCTAAAGTGCTCTACTGAATTTTGTTTTTCGGGGGTCTATATATTGTCATCCACACACGGACTGTTTCGCTGTATCAGTGTGGCTAGACATCCGATGTCTCTCTTTCTCTGTCTCTCTCTCATATATATATATATATATATATATATATATATATATATATATATATATATACACACACCCTTGTGCAAATTAATTGAAACAAAATGAATAATTCCATTATTATTTACTTTTTTTTCGTATTTTTCCAATGAAACATGACTCAATTCACATGTTAGTACTTCGTATGTCCATTCCACGAAACCGTTCCTCGCAGATTGACCACAAAATCTCGATTGGATTTAAATAAGGAGAGTTTCCGGGCCAGTTAGTACTTGCTGACTGGTAAGGCTTGCCATTGTGTTTGTGCAGCATTACACATTTTCGTAGGCTTCCTTGGAGTAATATCTATCGCAGACGATGGCCGTAGGACAACTAATCGACAGTCGGAACAATATCGTCTGGACGTGATAAAAAAACTAATGAAATCACAGAAGACGCATTATTTGTCAAGGCCAAACAAATTTCATCACACAATCCGAATACAGATTAATAATACTGCACAACAATGCAAATGGATTAATCTGATAAAAAAATAGAAATCGATTACACCCTGTCACACCACTGGGTTCAAAACTGATTGTATGGTGAAAAATAAAGGAAACTAAAGCGGTTGTTTCAGTTAATTCACAAAAGGATGTATATATACATGTTTCGTTTAACAAGACTGACAAAGTAGTTATGTTAACTTTTTAGGAGGGAAGTCTTTATTATATAAAAATAACGCAGGAAACCTACCTTTAATAACGTTAATTATAGACTCAGCCACAATGGAAATTAAAAACACATTTACTTTATGCAAATTTTTTACCATCTGGAATAGCACTTACACACTGTTTCTAGTAATAAAACAACGACAACAACTACAAGAAAAGAATCCTTGAAACATTTTGACTGAAAGCACAAAACTTTGAACGCTTTTTAAAATCAGTAAATTCAGAAAATACGACAATTGTACGTATACAGGAAAAACGATTAAAAAAATTAACAAGATTACCTTGTCACTCTTGTTCAAAGAAACATGTATTAAAGAGGGATTGCTGTCAAACACCCACACAAACACACACACGCACTCACACACATATATAAATATTTTTTACAATCCTGTTCACCTTGTACAAGGCCCAAGAGACACTTATTCAAACTTGTTATTTCACCTATGTATTTCTTAATAGGAAATCTATTACAAAATTTTTTCTATGAATTTCTGCAATGAGGAGTTATCAGTATCTGTCTATATAATGTAAATAGTGAAGAGTTATCATTATACATGCTATTTACATGTGATAACATAAGATCTGGCAAAGAATGGTGGAACATTGTAATTTACTGAGGATGAACTAATGATTAAAACACTTTCTACACATTTTCGTCTTAGTGAATTATTTTCTCTTTTAATTTTTTTCATGTCAAAATTGTAACTGCGGGAATGGAATAAATTATGACCATGGAATATTAGTGTTTAAGCCTTTTTATTACATCCTTACTCTGTCCTGGACATTGAGTTCTACCTGGATTCTATCCTCTTGGAATTTTTTTTTATACAAATATCTATGTATGTGTATGCATATATGTATATATATTTATACATTTTGCATATGTATGTGTATATTTACCACTAATATATATATATATATATATATATATATATATATATATATATATATATATATATGAAGAAAAATATACGGAAAAAACAAACAAAAATCCTTATATGCAATTATGCTGTTTTAATGTTAACATTAAAACAGCATAATTGCATATAAGGATTTTTGTTTGTTTTTTCCGTATATTTTTCTTCATACTGTCGGATCTACATCCATATATTTACTTACACACACACACACACACACACACATATATATATATATATATATATATATATATATATATATATATATATATATATATTTAAGTTATGAAAAACTTGGTAATCCGTATGGGTAGTCCCAAGGAGGATGAAATCCTGAGAGCTCAATGTAAAGAGTTAATAATTTAAAGAAATGCAGACCACTTTAAGGTTCCATTATAATAATTTATTTCACAAGAGCCCTTTTAAGGGGCGCTGGATCATCAGATAACACTTTCAAAAATTTTTGGAAGTGTTATCTGATGATCCAGCGTCCCTTAAAATGGCTATGGTGAAATAAATTATTATAATGGAACCTTAAAGTGGTCTGTTTTTCTTTAATATATATATATATATATATATATATATATATATATATATATATATATATATACTCAAATACATATATAATCACATACACATGTATCGATGCACATACATATATAACCTTACACACACACACATATATATATATATATATATATATATATACAAATACATATTTACACACGCATCCATATATATATACACATACACACATATACAGATGAATACACATACACACTTATACACATGCATATATACACGCATATATACATACATATACGTGCATACGCGCGAGCGTGCATACAAGCATCCTCACATCTAAATACAAGCTAATAAATAGTTCCGTATTTAAACATCGACATATACATGGACCAACATATGTATATGCTTGCTGTTACCATATTAGCCTAATTGTAAGGATATATATCAATGCATTATGCCCATAAAGAAATGCATATATATTATCATATATTTGTATAGAGAGACATTGGTATTATTTTAAATATTGACAATTTAGACATTCAGAATTTCAATGGACAGGTTATTTTTTATATGTAGATAGCTATATTGAGATGATTTGTGTCTGCATTTAAAGATCATCTCATTGTGTTGGTTGAGGAACTCTTCAAGATCATTTTGCATGATCATCAGCATTTTCTCTTTAATGCAGAGGTCACATCGGTCTCTGAAGTTTTTTAGAGTTCGAGTTCTAGAGATGATTCTCCATTTCACCTGTGATGTGAAGCCGTTTTCCACCAGATCCCAATAGTATTTCGATAGCACTGTTTGGTGTCTTTGGGATTCATTTTCGAAGGAATAGCGATGGTTTTAGAAGCGCTGTTTCCAATTCTCAGCAGATATTCCTATATAGATCTTTTTTGTTTTACAGTTCCCCTATATATATATATATATATATATATATATATATATATAGATAGATAGATAGATAGATAGAATAAAATCTTTTTTTTAAATGTATTCTCAATTGCCAGTTTCATGTAACGATTTTGTCTACAATCCGGATGCTAATTTAGGTCATTACTGCTGTTAATACAACTGAGACGACACATTATTTCCTTCCCTCACTTCCGACACGAAGATAATTTAACGTTTTTCTTTCCCCTACTCTCTCTATATGAAATCACTATTCTTAATTTTTAAACCTTAAAAAAAAAAAAATTTTTCCATGTTCATTTCATTTACAGGTCTGATGATTTGAAGCCGTGTTTTATTGATTTCAGTGAAATAAAATATCACCTTTTTAAGTGTTTACCATTATATAATAATCTTTGTTCTGTACTTTGATATAGAGCTCTCAACGATCTATATCCTTTTGCAAAATTCTATACGAATTACCAATAATTTTATTATTAATATTTATAAATTATATATATATATATATATATACATATATATATATGTGTGTGTGTGTGTGTGTGTGTATGTGTGTGTGTGCGTGTGTTTTTGTGTGACTCTGTGTGCGTGTTTGTGTGTGTTTATTTTATGAAAATCTCTAGAAAGGTATATGTTTTAAATTTTCTTATACGTATCAGTATTTCATGAACTTCATTTAAAAACAAATATGATTCAGATGCACATGATATCGTCATCCAAATTCATAGTTATTTCAGGTGAGACAATCTCTTTATAAAAATGGCCTGTTTTAAAGTCAGCCTTACCTTTGTATCAATATGAATAGACACACCTATATATTTATAAAATTATGTTTAATCTGTAATCTACATGCGATAAAAGTACATATCTTTGGTAAAACTATCTATTGATCAAATGAATTTAATTCCTGGTCAAAGCACAAATTTCTTTGGTGAATATGAATTATATTGATCAAACATTATACAGTGAAAAATTCATACCAAAGTTCAACTAATAGGCACATGTCGGATTTATTGATCTACTCTTCTGTGTATAGATATTTTAATCAACTATTTTTATAAATTAGTTGTATGAATTCATATATCATATGAGACAGACGTGAATACAACGACGAACAAAAGCAATAAACAGTGGTTCCTTGGCGGGCATTTACTGCCGATTCTAAGCTCATTAGTATCGTGAATTTCTCCCAGTGAACTTAATCTATCTAAATCGTCTTCCTTGGGCTACATTTCCGCGCCCCTTCCAGTAACTAAATATATATCCATAAAGATAGTACCAGAGACAAGTTACCTTGCGTTGGCTGTGTATATATTTGACCGTTTTCTCCGACAAAATCTACAGACAGACAAACCAACATGGAGAGCACTAATTAGATCCACTTGAGTAGAGCTGTCTCGTCGTTATTTATACAGCATATTTTGAAGGAATAATACTGGTTTGCTCTTTCTCTCATGTTCCTTAGATTCGAAGAAAGATTTTTACATCTTCGGCTAATTTATTACAAGTGCCAGTGTACGTGATACTAATGTTGGCGAAGAATTGGGCCGAGAAGCGGAGTCGATACTGACGGGACCGCTCACCCGAAATATTTTCTTGTAAATATGCAGATATATATCTTCCTCTAACACCCTTCAGCATCATGATTTTATACACGCTTGATTTCTTTCTCTTTCAAATACGCATAGGAATTAACAAAGGAATCAATCCCAAAATATACCCATATACGACTGAGAAAATATAAAATACTATTAACGGAAAATCCAAATAACAAATAGGAATACTTTGCTTTTTCTTGTCATTTGTGCAGAAATTTAAATATCTGACAATTCTTGTCGGCACCGAAAGAATCTGGAATAGCGAAAGATGCCACCCTAAGTCTAAGCAAAGTACTAAGAAACAGGAAAATTTAGTTAGAAACAAAAAAACAACAAAAATACTGTTGAACTGGTATGGTAATATCAATTCTTCTATAGTGCAGTGAATATTGGATAATTTCCTCACTGATGAAGAGAAAACTTGAGTCATCAGAGAAGCGGTTCTACAGAGAATACATGGATGGAGCATGTGAGCAACAAGATTTATTTTTCAGGAAACTAGAAACAAAAAGAGTATTTACACATACAATATGGGAAGAGATAATTAAAATTTCTCGGACACGTAAAGCAAGCTACGAGAATTTGACAATCATCAGGTATTCCAGAATGTTCACCTTTCTCTTTCAGACTCTAAACAAAATTGTTGTTTTCATTGACATTTTCCTTAGAACTTTCTCATCACATGTTCCGTCCATGGTATTCTCAGTAATTATTTGACGTCCTCATTCCCTCCTTCATCTGCTATTTATATAAACTTTTTCTCGCCAGAATGCATCTTACATATTTATAAATCTACCATTCGCCCATACATTCTGCTATCATATCTGGTCTAGTGCTCCTCCTATGTATCTTAGGATTCTCGATAAGACCCAAAGAAGTATTTGAAATGTTATCGGTTCTGACCTGGCATCTCGACTTCAGTCACTTTTGCACTGCTTTGATGCATTTTCTATAAATATTTTCTTGGCAGTTGTTTTAATTAACTTTCTTCTTTGGTTTTTCGACGGCATGGCTTTAAGCGTACTCCTAGATTAGCAACTAGGTACATTTGTTTTACTGTTGAAATAGCTAGATGCAACTATAAGTTGTATTTTAATAGTTTTTTTTTCTTGCACTTTTTGCTTGTGGAACTCTATTCAGATTTTTTTTTTACTTTGCAGTCACCTTTGATCTTCAACGATTTAAATCCAACACCAATCGCCATTTTCTTTTTTTTCCTGAAACCTTTTCTTTTATTGTCCTTTCTCTTCACTCTTATTCTCTTTTATACCCTTGTATCTCAGTAGCATTATCGTGTTGCTTGGGATTAAATGAGTCAAAAAGAAATCTATAAACTAAAGTTTTTTTTTTATTTATTACTTTTACGTGCTAATTTTCCGCGTTATTTAAATATTTAAAATGAGTTTGAGAAGAGCTCAAGAAATAGAGGGGAATGTAAATCGATATTTATATATATGCAAGCAATCATCCTGACCACTAGGATTATTGTGTCCAGTTTTGCTCGGTTTCGCATGACTTCTTGGCACGAATCCTTTCCCGTCATCGCTGGTTGTTGGTAGTTTGTCCAAATTGCATCCAGAATTCTGATTAGTCAGTATATGTCTTCGAAGGGCGTCAAATGCTTTTAGATCAATGAGATGGTTTCTAGAACAGTGCCTTGCTAATTAGCTAATAAGCTAATAAGTTTCCCACAAAGCCATACTAAATCTTTCTCTGGCAAATCTGACTATGTTTGCCAATACAATAATCGTAGTAGTAGTAATTTGCTTTGGTAGCTAGCTAATCCTAGAAATTATGGTATTTACGTCATCGTACGTGATTCACGGTTGCTCGTATATTGAAACGAATTGATTCCTCCGTCGAATACAGTCGCCATGTTGTTTCCAGTGACTTGTGATTTTCATTTAGTATGATACATACTCTTCGACTTTTAATCATAATAAACACAATCAAAAATTATGTATGATTCATTGATTGAATGATTCATTTGTTTGTTTAACGGCACATCAACTCCTTATGGGTCATTTAATTTAATTTTCTTGGGAGATTTGAAGTAACAAAAATACAGTATATGTTATTTTGCTTTCACAGTTGAATACATGGTAGATGATATTTAGATTTTCTGCATATACTGGTTTGTGTAGACATAATTACTAAATGAGGTGATATGTGTATTTTATGCTGTAGTTTTGTGAAAGTTATGTTTTGGAATACAGTTTCATGCCTTTCAGAAATTGTGGGATATTATTTTTTTTTCAGTAAGATTCACCATGTACAAGGCTCGGCAGCCACTCGAAGTAGAATGTTGCGTTAAGGGATAGTTTATATGTATAGAAGATAATTGGTAACTCTAGACTTAAAGTTAAGATTGTAGTGTTCAGGGAAACATCCGCTTGGGAGTCTGTTCCACAGGACAGTAGTTCGCAGGAAGAAGCTGTTTGAGTGGAACTTTTTGCCGATGGAATACGGAGGGAATGAGGGTGGTTTGCTTCTTTGTAAATGGAATGGTCGGTCCTATATGGATTAATCTTCTGAAAGAATTCTTTGATATTGGTTGTTCGATAGTATTTTAAACGGATTTGGCTGAAGTTGCAGCAATTTGTTAGCATGTTTTTTTTATTGTGTATAGTTCTTGGCATGCCGTACAAATTGGAGGTAGTTCTTATTTTGGAATATAAGAATATGTTATCATGGAGTATCCGTTATGAAGTCTGGGCAATATTACTTCTTCTTTCCTTGTTTTAGTGCTTGATGCCATTCCTCTACACCCTGCCTGAAGTAAATCATATAAACTTCAATAATTCAACTTTTGTTTGAAAACAATTGTCAACTTTTAAACAATTTAGTTGTCAAAACAAAGCTTGAGTTAAAATTTTAGGAAGTATCAATGTTTTATTGAAGTTACTGAAGTTATTTGATTGATTCTAAAACACAGCTATCTGATGTTATTACACAAAACCAAATAATCACATTTTACTTTAATAAATAGGTAAGAACAATCAACACCTATAATAGAACAAATAACAAACACATGACAAGTATTTGAATCCTTTACATTTTAATATAGTGACTCTTCTTCTCAATAACAGCCAGTAATATATCATCCATTGATTTTTGATAATTTTTTTTTACTTCAGTATATTTAATTGCCGACATGGTAGTTTTAATTGCTTCCCATATGTCTGCTTTGCTGTTATATTGTTTGCCACCTTCATATAATTACATCTTACATTTTTCGATCGGTTTCAGATCAGGACCTGATAGTGGTCATTATATTATCTTCTCTCCTGTAAATCTTTTGTACTCAGAGAATTCACGGGTAAGACTGGGACTTGTACCATGCAAAGATGACTATGTGGTTGTACATGAAGTGGCAATAGTTAGCATTATTCCGTTTAACATCTTCATCGCCTCTGAATGGGCCAATAATGGTTAGTAAGACAATTCCAGTCCATATCATAAGACTACCGCCTCCTTGTTGTATTTCTTTAGCCACAAGGATGTCTGAATTGGATATAATCCATCGTTTGGCCCATCCATCAAGTCCATCAAATGTCACTAAAGATTCGTCTATAAAATTACTTTAGAACAATCAATTTTTTATGCATTTCTTGGTCCAATTTTGATGCTTTAGAATATTTGCTTTAGTGAGAGGAGTTTTCCCAGGAGATTCTTTTACAGATCCCTATTCAGAAAATATTATACACATTTTGTCCTTCTTGACCCCCTCAATTTCATCCATTTCAAAGATCTGAATGCTGACCAAAAGTGGTTGTTTCGCCATAACTCGTTTCAGTTTACATTCATTTCGAGGAAACAAGTAATTAATTCTCAGCTTACTTATATTTTCAACAGACTTCTTCATCATTCAATAATCGCTGAAAACCTCCATTGATATCTCCAATGTGGACATTCCATCACTCAATAACTTTGTTATTTTCTGTTTTTCCCTTTACCCATGTTTCAACATATATTATGGACAGAAAGAAAAAATAGTTTTTATTATATTTCAAAGGTCTCTAGCTCATATTTGTTTAATCTGCATATTAACTTCAGTCAATTCATTTTCGTAGATTCCAAATATTTCAAAAACTAACCATTAAAATGGCAGAAAATTTAGTTAAATATTTTACTAAGGGTGGAAATAGATGAGTTTAAATATAAGAAATATTAGTTCAGAACTCTCTGATTTACTGAAGTTTATTTGAGTTGCATAATAACTTCAGACAGGCTGTAATGTATAATTTGTTGTTTGGTCAGCCGGACCATAATTCATACCATTTTTCTTTCATGAATACGTTAACGGTTGATCCGAGGTGTGCGTAGGGGATCTTGGTATTTGAAATATCTTTGGAGTTTGATGGCTTTCTTGTTGCTTATCGTTGTCCTTGATGCTAATATGGCTAGGTAACCAACCGAAGATGGTCATTATTATATGTTGACAAATATTCTATTCTGTTTAAAGGTCTTATAGTTAGTGGTTTTAACATTTTTTTTTGTTTATTTAGTGAAATATTGCAGTGTACTATAGAAAATATATATCCATAACGATGGTACCAAAGACCAGTTACCTTACGTTGGCTGTGTGTATATTTGGCCATTTACTCAGACAAGATCAACAAGGAGACAAGTCAGATAAAGACAAGAATGAGTCTTCTCACCGGATGTAGTCAACCTATATAGTGAGGCGATTCTGAGAAACTTAGAGTTTCAAGTAGGGTTTATTATTGGCGGCTACAATCTTAACAACGTATTATATGCAGATGACGCAGTGTTCATAGCAGATACAAAGAAAAGTATAAAACTCCCAAAACAATCAAACAATTACAATAATTTCAATACTTGAAGTGATTCAACAGAGGACAGAGCACGACACTGAAATCAGAAGGCGTGCTGTGATAGCCAAAGCTTTTTTCCAATAGCTAATCTAAGTATTAAGAGACACAAAAAAATTTCGTTACAAAGAAATGAGTACTGAACATTTGCATTATATCAGTCCTTCTATATGGCAGTGAATCCTGTCAAATGAAGAAGAGACCTGAAGCAACAGTAATATGGTTCTACAGAAGGAGGCTGAGAATACGACTTGGACAGCGACGATGTCCTAAAGACAATGGAAATAAAAAAGGACACTTATACTTAACATAAAAAAGAGACAGCTGAAAAATCTAAGATACGTAATGATGAAAGAGGGCATGGAAACTCTGATGCTCAAAGGCAAGATTGAAGACAAGAGGAAAAAAGCAAACAACGTATAATCTACCTAGTCACCGTGGTAGAACAGCGATGAAGAGAGATACACAAATGAGAGCATTTAATAGGAGCTGCAATGGACAGAAAATTCTGGCGAGCTATGATCGTCAACATCCTGGAGGAAAACAGCACATAAAAGAAGAATTTTCATCTGCATGCTTTAATTTAAATACTATTTTTCTGCCTTTAAATATTGTCTCAGTTTAGGACTATGGCGATCTTAGCTCTCCATAACTTTCAATTCTTTATACTTCAAAGCAATGTTTGTCCCTTTATATTTCTCTGAGTCTCGGTTCTTCCATATATTTGCAAAAGATATTTAGGTAGTTTACTCGAGGCTTGCTCCTGTCCACCCTTCATTTAGTATGTTCTGTGAGTGTTAAATTCTCGAAGCGTTCTTTTCTAATAATGTGTCCCAGAAATTTCAACGGTCTGTTTCTAATTCTAAGTAAAATTGTCCTCGTTGTTTTCACTTAAAACTTCCTCGTTGCTAACATATTTGTCCATATTATCAGCAATTTTCTGTAGTACCACATTTGTGTTGTCGCCTCTTCATTTGTATTTTTCCAACGAATCCTACCTAAGATATCAGGTTTTATTGAACTAGGAAGTGTTCATTGAATCTACAGACAAACAATATTTTTCTTCTGTTGGAAATCTATAAAACAACGAAATAAAGAAAGAAAGAAAGAAAGAAAGAAAGAAAGAAAGAAAGAAAGAAAGAATGGGAAAGAAGAATAAAAACACAAGGAGAGAGTGAAAGTGAGAGAGAATCTAATGAGACAGATTTAGAAAGAAAGAAAGAAAGAAAGAAAGAAAGAAAGAAAGAAAGAAAGAAAGAAAGAATGGGAAAGAAGAATAAAAACACAAGGAGAGAGTGAAAGTGAGAGAGAATCTAATGAGACAGATTTAGAAAGAAAGAAAGAAAGAAAGAAAGAAAGAAAGAAAGAAAGAAAGAGAAAAAAAGAAGAAAAACACGTGAGGGCGAAAGTGAGAGAGAATATAGGGAGGCAAAATATAAAAGAAAGAAAGCAAGAAACGAAAGTGAAAAAAGAAGAAAACATGAGAGAGCAGACGTGAGAGAGATTATAATGGAACAGAATGTAGAAAGAAAGAAAGAAACAAACAAACAAAGAAACAAAGCAAGAAAGAAAGAGAAAGAAGAATAATAACACATGGAGAGAGTGAAAGTGCGAGAGAATATAGTGAGACGGAACATCGAAAGAAAGAAAGAAAGCAAGAAAGAAAGAACGAAGAAAAGAAAGAAACAAGAAAGTGAGGGAGAAAAAGATTAAGTAATTAAGAGTAAAATAAGGAAAAGTGGCAAGAAACAAAGAGAGAAAGTAAGAAAGAGAGAGAAGAAAAGAGAGCCAGAGAGAAGAAAGATAATACAAGCAATCAACTGCTCAAAAAGAAAAGAAGGAGAAAATGTTTCTTTGCTTCAGTGGGTTTAAGCACAATGTGTAATCCGCGGTAGGAAGACACGAAAAGATAGTCCTTCAAAGAATTATTAGTGTAATCAGGGGATCTATTTTAAGAAGCTTGTGCCGAACAGATTATTATTGACATAGAACGTGAGAAATGTACAATTATTAACGTTCTTGTGCCTGCAGAGTGAGCGAGATCTCTTCAAGCAAAGAAATAAAGAAAGAAATACTCTAAACTTATACCATCCTGAGAGATACTATACAGGCAATAGAGAAGATATTATTTGTCTAATTTGAAGGGCGTCTAATTATTGAGCTTTTGTAGTCTAATTTGAAAGACACTGTTAACGAAAATCGATGAGAGTTTAAATGTCACCAGAAATTAAATTTCTACTCTGTTGTTAACGGTTGTAGAATATAAAAACGACCTGGAATTTGAAATAAATAGCAACACAATCAAAAAGTTAGTGACACTATTTACACGCGGACTATTTTCCATATATTTGTTGTTGTTACCACAGCGTTTCGACTTGTGTGCCCTACATCCTTCATCAGGGAATTTTGAAAATTTTTATGTAGACTACTGCTGAAACGTTGAGATTACAGCAAGAAAGATGAGAACACTAGTCTGAATATAAATAGTGTAAATAATGATAACTCCTCATTCCAGATATTCAGACAGAAAAAATACAAATACATTTATCCAAAATCTTCTATATAAATAAAGCACAGTGTACGAGTGTCCGTCCATCCGTCCGTTTTTCGATCTTGGCGAATCATAAACAACCTGAAGTAACAGGTAGTAATTACTGTAGTTAAACGTAATTAAAAATTAAAAAAATAACTCATTCAAAGTTAAATTCAAATGTCGAAGAGAGTGAAAGTTTTGAAAAAAAAAAACAATTCTTTATTAAAGGTTAAACTTTAATTTCGTTTTTCGTCGCAATTACAATTGATATCGTCTGATTAAACCGTAATTAAAACGTTAGCGGGGCGCTGTAAAATGCTTTTTTTTCTTTTTCAATCAAACGTACTGTGATGTATGCCACTATTACTTAGTTCGGATTCCCTAAGGTATTTTAAATTTGACTTTATATGAAGGGATCATAAAGAATGGTAATTTTAAAAGAAAATAAAATTGTACGTAAAATAAGTGTAAACAAACTACGGAGATCGCTTGCGTATACAAAGAAAGATTATGCCGAATTAAGATGTCGAATAATAAAATAATTTTATTATTCCTAAATTCTTATAACATTTACGTACATAGGAATCTAAACGTGCAAGGACGAAGTTGCCTCCGCAGGAGGAAACCTAAAGTCCGCCTGAAGTGCAGCTTCTTGGCTATTTAATAATAAAACTAGTGGATATATAGAATAAATAATGATATAGTAAATGAAACATTATATTAGTAGCAAAAAATGATTACTTACTGTTTGTTGTAATTGTGGATTATTAATAAGAAATTTTACAAAATGTATTTTAGTCGTTATGTATATGGTTTGTCTTCGATTGAGTTGTAAAGAAGGATGCAGGATAACCGGTTAGTTTTTACGTTTGTCAATTTTTTCGATTTACCAATCGCCAGATTACGTGGCAAACTGTTTCATCGTTAGCTTGTCACACCATCTGACAGAGAAGGGAATGTGTGAGCGAACAGTTAGGAAAGCGGCTACCCTCTCAACCTTGACAGAAACCAAACAGATAAAATCAATACACTGCTGTTTTTACTATTGGTACTGCATTGGATATGCCTAGATTGTCTTGCTTCAGCCAGAACTAAAACGGCATACTTTCGAAACCAAGTTAAAGATTGGCGTCGATATTATAATCAGTAGAGGCAAGGGAAGGAAACACTGATAGGACGAATCATTATAACGGCAGTAGGATAGTTCGGAGTAACTTGAACATCG
>OZ010572.1:85986185-86086185 GCA_963932145.1 Acanthosepion lycidas | reverse complement strand
TCTTCTTTTAAATTTCATGTTCTTTTATTTCCCTCTCGCCTAAATAATAGTTTTCTCATATTCTCTAACACTTACGTCCTAGTGGCTTTATTGCCTTGCTTGGGGTGAAATGATTAAAACAAATACCAGGATACGAGTCAAGGTCGAATGGTGGGTGAACATGAAAACACCCGTTTCTCTCATCTGCTGCCATAATCGAATCATACACCTGTCTCCACTAATCTTAGACAATTATCACCTTTTTATGAACATCGTTAATCTATTAATTATTATAAAACGCAGATTGTGTGTGTGTGTTACGTTTATATATTGGATCGGATTTCCTACAATTTTCAACCGATTTCAACAAAACTTCAGAGGACTACGTAAAATTACCTTGCGGTGCTTCTAATAGCGCCCAAAATGGGAAAAACACAATTGTTTTTGCACAAAATTAATTTGGAAACACGATTAAGAGGCATTAATGAAAGGGGGACAACTCACTTCGAGTTATACTTATTATAAAATCCAGGTTGGTGGGGTTGTGTGTGTGTTCGTTTATATATGGGATCGGATTTCCTACAATTTTCAACCGATTTCAACAAACTTCACTTTTTTTTTGGCAGGTAGTGTTTCTTATTGTCTTGCACACTTTTTTCTTTATTTTTACATTCAGAATGCATTAAAAATTCCATTTACAAGACAATTGTTTATAATAAAATTCTATTCAATCGATAGACTCATAACGATTGAAAATAATGTTTTTGTTTGAGTTTGACCAATTCGTAAAAAAAAAAAAACAAAAAAAACAACTAATTAAGACATGCGTGTCCGTCAACCTTAAACAATAATCTAACGATCTCTACTGATTGTACGAATCCAAACATCGGAAAATTCTTTATCTTTAGGGAAAGATAATTCCACGTACTTTAGTGCCGTTTTTATAATTCCCTTTGCAATTTGGTATAAGGCACTATAAAGGAATTGGTTCTATTTGAAATTAATTCAATATTTAAAAGAAAGTATTAAGAAATAATTTAAAAATGCCGACATAAGAAATCTGATAGACAAAAAACAAAAATATTTCGAAGATGATAATTATTACGGAAAGAACACAGTACTTACCTTGTATCCGACTTTTCTGCTTGATTCCTTTTTCTTTCTTTTTTTTTGTTCATGCAGGTGAGTCTTTTCCGAGGGGACTCTCTGTGTCTTACTTACGGGTTTACGAGAATTTTCGTCGTTTCCTCAGTGGACCTCGACTCATAATTGACTTTAAAATAATTGTCCACACGTAGGTGGCTTTTCGGGCACCAGGGTCATCCCCCTCCTCCCCTTACGGACGGCCTCCATACACGCACTAACGCAACAGGATACGCAATATTCGCTAAGAGAGAGTGAGCATTGTCACACTCTCTTCATTCACCTAAGGTTTGTGTTGAGAGGGCACAGTCTCTCTTACAGATTCTTTCCCCTACTTTAATGACAGCGATATCTACCGTGATTTCCTCTTTCGCTGGCCGATTTGTTTAATAGATAGTGGAACGTCACTCAAGGTCAACCATCTCTACTGCATGACTCGGGCGTGCTTTCACACTTTTGCGTTTACTGTTGCCCACGTACTTGGCTTACTTTATTCGCCAACTTCGGACACCGCAAGTTGTTAATTATGTGTTCTAGCTGCTTTTTTGTTTTATAGTTCCAACCCAACCCTACACACGTTAGCCAATTGTACTGAAACCCCATTTCCTTTTGGATTTACCCTTGGCTTACCTTTGTAAATTTCCACTTTTTAGTTTCGAGTTCCCCTTTAGTAACATCTTACTTATTATAAAACGCAGATTGTGTGTGTCTGTACGTTTATATATTCGATCGGATTTCTTACATTTTTCAACCGATTTCAACAAAACTTCACAGGACTACGTAAAATTACCTTGCGGTGGTTCTGACAGCGCCAAAAATTGGAAAAACACAATTGTTTTTGCATGAAATCAATTTGAAAGCACGGTTAAGTGTATCGCATCCGGCCGGAAGTTACTGTCGGCTACTCAAACAACCGAATGCCGTTAACTTCCGGTGACTCAGCGTTTATTTTCAGAGAACGATACACGAAAAGTAAACAAATGAAATCTAAAGATACGCAAGTCCTCCTAACTAAAAATAATAACCGGAAACTACTTTAAATACACTTGGTGTCTAAATTTTTTTACTGTACTCAATAAGTAAAAATCATAAATTTACAAAAAGGCTACTAAATGAATAAGAATTGTTAGATCATCTTACTTATTATAAAACCCAGGTTGTGTGTGTGTGTGTCTGTACGTTTATATATTGGATCGGATTTCCTACATTTTCAACCGATTTCAACAAAACTTCACTGGACTACGTAAAATTACCTTGCGGTGGTTCAGACAGCACCAAAAATTAGAAGAAACCAATTGTTTTTGCACAAAATCCATTTGAAAACACGATTAAGAGGCATTAATGAAAGGGGGACAACTCATATCGAGTCATACTTATAAAACCTAGGTTGTTTGTGAGTGTGTGTCTGTGTTCGTTTATATATGGGATCGGATTTCCTACATTTTTCAACCGATTTCAACAAAACTTCACTTTTTTTGGCAGGTAGTGTTTCTTATTGTCTTGCACACTTTTTTCTTTATTTTTAGAGTCAGAATGCTTTAAAAATTCCATTTACAAGACAACTGTTTATAATAAATTCTATTGAATCGTTAGACTCATAACAAATGAAAACAGTTTGGCCAATTCGTAAGAACAAAACAAAACAAAAAACAAAACAAAACAAAAAAATAATTAAGACATGCCAACCTTAAACAATAATCTTTGTCAATTTTATTTTTCAGTCTTTATGATGGTCGATACTTGATCTATCTCTTACTGTTACATCCCCGGGCAACGCCGGGCTCTACTGCTAGTAATTACTATGTACATGGTGACAGTTCTATCATTAGGTGAAGTGCATCTTTTTCTATATTAAGACTCTCGAATGCACAGTCGTTAGTGGTAATTTTTCAAAAAGAAAAAAAATACGTGTTTATCGACTAAAATAAAACGTTAAAAGTATCCAGAAATAATGCATTAAAAATAAAATCTAGTAATTCCTTAGAAGCGAAAGTTTTATGTGTTAAGCTTTATGTTTTACATTTTTCATCCCTGACATTGTTAACTCACCTTTGGTTGGATCGTTGTAAGACAATCACCCAACAAGGCACGTCACGGAATATATTTACCTTTACCATCATTTTGGGTTTAGCTAATTGAGCGCACATATTGCCATTAAATTCTGTTGAGTATGATGGATTGGTTCCCACTGATCTCCCATCGATCCCTCCTCGCTTACCACCTACTCTATGCCCTAATGGTGAGTTTCGACAGGGCTGTGCGCAAATCTGAAAGGGATTGAATTTGAGGACAAAGCCAATAGAAGGTTTGCTGACTCATAGCGGTGTGTATGTGTGTGTAACTAGTAGACCACAGGAGAAGGCAGGCATTGCTAGATTGTAATAATTAGCAGTGGGGCGAGTAAAGAAACTAGAAATCTGACAATCGGACTCGTTATAGGCGCTTTTACAAGAATTAATCAGGGTAACACGATATGACCGAGAAAGAAATAGGGAATATTATGATAGAAAGGGAAGTTGTTAGGAAGGCTATGTTTTAAAGTAATCGTCACAGAAGCAAATGGACTCTACGGGGTTTGGAAAACAAGGATGAAAAACAAGATGCCATGACATCGTTTACAGATTTTAGAATAATTTTCCTTGCTAACACGATTTGGCGTTTTAACTGGTTGAACAGGTTAATTTGACTATTTAGAAGATAATTATAAGTTTTAATTTAGTTAAATTCGTGCTTTGATGTGTTCGGTATGCAAGAGAAAAGAAAGTATTTTCTCAATGTGCAAAAGAAAGGTCTGAAATCCTTTCAAACAAGGCGGTAAATACTTTGATTAGAACTAAGTAATTAACGACAGACAGTAGGGCTGTAAATTTGTTTTCAAATTTCTCCTTTTAGAATCATAATTTAACTGTCTTTTATCAAAATTAACAGAGAAAAACAGTACTCTCAACTTTGCTTTGAATGTCTATTTATATATTCTACAGGGTCTCCCTAAAGTCTATATATGTACATATAGGCAAAATGAATATTTTCAAGAAATTAAATTATAAACATAATTTTATTGAATTACTATATTAACAAATAACATTTGCAATACGATTTGCATCATTTGTGATGCAAAGGTTGATGTCCTTTTCCACATTGCCGACAATTTTAGCATATTCACTCTGTATGCGTTCAATCAAGTTAGTTACATCTGTGATTCTCAATGAGTACGCTTTCTCGTTTAGCTAACCCCAGAAAAAGAAGTCAGTTATTTCATCTTTCGACAAAACCATGTTTAATCTGTGAAGATAAAATATATATTTAATGAGATTTCTTAAGTGCCCAGACTTTAGGAACCTCCTGTCTAATTTGTGGTTTCTCGTCCATGCAATCTACATATGCGGAATTTTGTTTCAATTTTAGTTCTCATATGTTTTTTTTTTAAATGATTTCACGCTAAACAAGGCAACAAACCCACTAAGTGTGTTACTGAGTGTGAAATAATATCAAAAAGAAAAACACTATTAAAGAACGCGAACAATAATTAAGTAAACAAAATATAGCGATTAAAATTGTATTTAGATATTTGAAGATCAAAGGTGAATGGAAACCAAGAGGCCGAAAGCGAGTTCTACAAACGAGAAGTGAGAGAGGAGAAACTGTTAGCATCGAACTTATATCTCGCCTTTTCAACTGTAAACTGATCAGACCTAGCTGCAAATCAAGTACTGAACTTAAATTCGTAAAGTCAATGTACCACAGAGGAAGCTCAGCAAAACAATTACCATCAAAATATTTATAGAAAAGTCACAGTAATGCTACGTCATGGCGGTGCGAATATGAATGAAGCCGAGGTACCAGGTCAGGGCCGAAAATATTGCAGATTTTTCTTTGGATTTTATCAATAAACTACAAAGATAGAAAACGCAGCAGATAAGATGTGACAGTAATATTCCATGCATAGACGAATGATAGACTTATGATAGAGAAAAAATTGTCTGGAACAACATTGTGAACCAACTTTTCTAGCAGCAGACCCAGCAATTCATTCAATATAATCGCTCCGCTTAATGTCAGCAGAAAACGTTGAACCGAGAAGACACAATATATATATTTTGATAACATGGAAACTTTAATTCACTAGGACTATACCAAATTTTATGTTATCCATATAACTCAAAGTTCGTTCGGATTTCTACATAAGTGAATTTCTTTATCATATATATATATATATATATATATATATATATATATATATATATATATATATATATATATAGTGTATTGGGGCAGCCGATCATTATTTAAACATATATTATTAAACATAAAAGACAATGAATGTCTATTATGTCTGATCATGAGCTGTTCTAAAGTT
Organism: Acanthosepion lycidas; assembly: GCA_963932145.1. NCBI lineage: Eukaryota > Metazoa > Mollusca > Cephalopoda > Sepiida > Sepiidae > Acanthosepion > Acanthosepion lycidas. Next base: position 86,080,706 of record OZ010572.1, on the reverse strand, counting down.
TGCTTTAATTTCTGGTGTAAATAAAGACAAAAATTATCCAACATTTCAATATTTTTTTATTAAGTTGGTCCTAACTTTTCGATTCACATGAGCCATCCTCAAAGTGGTTATACAAACATGAAACAAAGATATCCACTGTCAAAGATGATATTTTGTTATTTCGACACAGAAAATTTGCTATGGGACGTTAACGGTCGCGGAATAGCAGAAAGAAATCGTAAAACTAATATATGTATTTATTACAAACACGCTCTCCCGTAAAATTACCTGTCATCTCTCTGATCTTAGTTCGATTAAGCAACATTTCTTAGAAAAACATAGCCATGTACATAATATTTAGAGAGATATTAGTTGATAACTCAATAATACTCATACATACACACAGTAAAAAGAACCTTCAGATATTGAAGGACATCTACATTAAACGAAGCAGCTCACACTCAACAAAATTACATTTCAAACCAGTCACAACACATTACTTTGCATCTAGACGTCTGTTCTGTTGTAATGCTTTGGTCTATCGCGTGGTATGACGTCATAGAACCGCATCTTGAACTTACAATCTGCATCTGTTATTCCACGGCCGTTATCGTCGCATAGCAATTCTCTATGTCAAAATAAGAAAATATCATCTTTGACGGTGGATAGCTTTGTTTCAATGTCCATACAAGCACTCTGAAGATGGTTTATGTGAGTCGAAATCTTAGAACCAACTTTAATAAAAATATCCAAATGTTGGACATTTTTTTGTCTTTATTTTCACCAGAATTAAATTCGAATTAGAAAATTGAATTTGAAAATTTTAAATCGAAATGATGGTTAGACTCATTACTCTGAGTAACTACTGCATTGGGTGTGTTTTTTGTAAAAGATCCCTTTTGTGTTTATTTAAATTCTTCGTGTTTTCTCCAATGTATCCATTGTATTAATGAAGTGATAGAGCAAATACTGGTATATAAACATTATATATACCCGATTATAAGACGAGTTTTTAGATCTTTACGCCCAAAATAGAGGATAACAGGTATTTTTTTAAACAAAATCATGCATTTTCGGTGATCGGTTGCACTATAAACAACTACAAAAAATAAAGGTCGCACTGAAGATGGAGTCGAATCAATTACATTCACTTACATGCTAATACCCTTGAGAAAAGTATGAATCCTCTTCTCCCGCCAGCTATGGGTAAATAGCAGGTTTCTATAGCCTCAGATGGCAACTGGTGTAGGAGAAGGACAACTCTGAATTCAAAACCTGCGGAGGATAGTAGGTCTCTGTATTCAGCCCTTCAAAAAGTATGACTGGTTCTGCACAAAACCTTCACCACTATATTGAAATCTCATCTGTTGGTGTCGAACTTTCGGCTCCTGGTAACTGATCTCCTTGACTCTCATACGTCGAAAAATCCACGGGAGAGTCGAGTATATATATATATATGTCTAGCCAAATACTTGCGAATTTTGTAGGTAGTGTATATAAAGTTACATTGCCCGTCTCTGAGTAGACAGAAAGATAATTTTGTTCTCTTTGAGTAATTTTTTCTGTTTTCTTCTCACTAGAAGCCTGTAGGAACTTTTCTGTTAATTCACCCCCAAGTAAAAAGATTTTATATTTACCAAAATTCACACCAAATTCTCTTAGAGCGAGGCCTTTCTATTGCAGTCCGATTGGGTTGATATTTGCGATCGTCCCAAATGTAACCGACTCGGTTGCGCTATTTTTACGTGTAGGGTCTACATTCACGCTCACCTCGATAAACAACCCAAAAACAGATTTTTTTTCTTTTTTTTTTAAATTGTAAAAATTTCTTTCTAAGTACCTCGAATATCATCCATACTTATGAAATGTGAATAACTCCAAGATTTTTGGTAACTTTTCATTCTAATAGTTCGAGTTGTTGTGAGTCAAGCTAAATAAACTTTGATTTAAAATTAATAATTTATTGAGGGGAATTGCGATTACCTGGAGTGAATTAATAGAAAAGGTCAAACCTATATGCTATGAAGCATATTCTTTTTTTTTTCTCTTCCTCGTTTTATTAATAAATTTCAGTTTTAGCTGTAGTTCCTCATTTAACTCTCCTGTATATACTTGGGTTTCGCTTTGCGAATTTATTTCATTTTGTTTATTTAAGAAGATACAAACATATTCCTTGAAGAAATGTTGTTTGAAAAAGGACCCTTTTAATAATGCATTTCTGTGTATTTAAGCCAATACATAAATCGTGTTTTGTACAACTTCTGTTATATATATATATATGTGTGTGTGTGTTTGTGTGTGTTTGTGTGTGTGTGTATGATGGATTCTTCCGTCGAGTTCGACCTATGAGGTTCTGACGACCACGAACTAATTATCTCCATGCCTACGACCGGCATGACTTTTGAGACCGGCTCGAGAATTGAACAAAAGTCCACAAACAGTACAGGAGAATGTATTGTATCCAAGTGCAGCAGGAACACTGGTAACTGTCTTAATTTGCTTTCTTGTTTCACGCAGTCGAATGATGCTTACTACTTGATGGTGCATTATTCCTGAATGGCAGCTAGAATGATACTCTGATCTCTTTATAGCTACCTCCCCCAATGTTCTTGAATATAATGTTGACGCAAGAAAGGTTACTCTTCAGTTTATCTTTATATCTGCCAAGATTTCTATGACCACTATGGAGTTGATTGTAGAAAAGTACTTTTGGTATGCGATCATCACCCATCCTTGACACATGGCTAGCACAACTATGTATATATATATATATATATATATATATATATATATATATATAGAGAGAGAGAGAGAGAGAGAGAGAGAAAGAGAGAGAGAGTTTCAAGACCCCCAATATACATATTAGAAGTATCTTTGGATAAAATTCAAATATACTGTTTATTGCTCGTAAAAAACACCCTTTGAGAAGTCTCATGAAAACCTCTAAAACAAGAGAAATACTTTATATTATAGAAAGGAATATCAGTTATTGTTTAAATTTACAACCTAAATTCGAATCCCCAGAGGAAAATTATTGTCTATGATTGGCGACGTACAAACGGAAATCTGTATAAAGCTACCAAATGGCCCGTTCAAATACTTCACTGAAAGAGAAAATATCTTTTGTTTGGCAAGTGAGTCAACAGGTCATTATACTACATAAAAACGCCCATCCGGAAGAGTTGTAAATGTGGTCCAGCAGTTCATCATGGCCCTGGGGACGGGGAGTCATTTCCTATGTAGCACATTCGCCTCCTTTCAGTCTCAAACTTGTTTCGCTCCTTGCAGAGGTTCAATTGGTGTTATGACCAAAATTCGACACCAGAGACAGCTACGAACGTCATGGGTGACCGAAAAATCAATCAGGGGCCAAATCCTTTCGATCAGGGAAAGGCAAGATGAGAAAGTACAGAAATTTAGTATAACAATGCAGACTCTGCGTAAATAACAAATCAAATCAGAAAAGGCCGTTAATTCTAATCAGCAATAATCATCAACTAGATCCCAAACAAATTTGATCCAGAACTAACACCCGTAACAAGCCTAGGCTAAGGGAATTTTTACGCTCTGTTATTCCTGTGCTGAGAAGTTGATAAGATCAATCAGAATACAAATATTAGTCTCTTAGTGTCGAGCGGATCAAAGATCTCAATATACACAAGAGAAACTATATATTTATGATTTTGGAAGGCGTCTTTTAAAGGTATACATTAATAGATTAGTGGTCAATTGGGTCTACTACTCCTTTCATCGCAATGTCTTTAATTAGAGTGGAGAATAGTTGAATGGCTATGGAAACAACATCTGTAATAAAATATTTGAATGATTAGTCTAATATTTGGAGGTTCAGTCAAGACTATCCGGGCTTTGATGTGAATAAAACAGTGTGGGATGGAAACTCTGGCTGAACGAATTAATAGAATTATAAAATTGGCTAGGATAGCATATCAGGAATTGGAACCAATGAATTTGTCGAATTTCAGATACATTTAGCAGAGTACTTCATAGGAGAGTTAAGCAATCACTTCATCGGAAACGAATAGAATCATGTATTATCTTCTCTGTAGCGTACTAGAGGCATGAGAGAGCAAAGATTGTAAGAAAGATTGGAAATGTCCCTGGAGTGAGATCAAGAAACAAGACGGTCAAATGAAGGACTGAAGTCTACAGGCTTAAGAAAAAAAAAAGAAAAAAAGCAGGGACCTCATAAGAAATTGCAAACGCATAGTGATGAAAGTCGTTCAGTAGAATGGTCAAAGAAAAAGGGAAAAAGGGGAAAGAGTCGATCAGTCAAAGAAATAAATATGAAGAGAGGAAACGGTTGACTAGTCAAAGCAAGGTATAAGTAGAGGAAAACGGTCAAGCGACCAGAGAAAAAGGTGAATGGAAGGAAAAATTTGAGTGGACAAATAAAGAGATAAAAAGAGGAAACATTCGACTAGTGAAAGAAATGAGTAAGAAAAGGTAAACGGTCGATTAGTCAAAGAAATAGGGAAATGGTCATAGGGTCAAAAAAAAAAGAGGTAAGAGGAAGGTAAACGGACGAGGGATCAAGAAAATAGAAAAGAAGACGGAAACAGTCGGGTGGTCATGAAAGGAGGTAAAAACGGGGAAACATTGGACTGGTCAAAGAAATGAGTAAGAAAAGGGGACCGGTCGATTAGTCAAAGATATAAGGAAATGGTCATATTGTCAATGAAAGAGGTATGAGAAAGGTTAACGGTCGACAGATCAAGAAAATAGGAAAGATGACGGAAACTGTCAGGTGTTCATGAAAGGAGGTAAAAACGGGGAAACATTGGACTGGTGAAGGAAATGAGTAAGGGAAACGGTCGATTAGTCAAAGAAATTGGGAAATGGTCATGTGGTCAACGAAAGAGGTAAGTGGAAGGTAAACTTTCGAGAGATCAAAAAAATAGGCAAGAAGACGGAAACAGTAGTGTGGTCATGAAAGGAGGTAAAATGGGGAAACATTGGACTAGTGAATGAAATGATTAGGAAAAGAGGAACGGTCGATTAGTCAAAGAAATAGTGAAATGGTCATGTGTCCAACGAAAGATGTAAGAGGAAGGTAAACGGTTGAGTGATAAAGAAAATAGGAAAAAGACGAAAACAGTCGTGTGGTCATCAAAGGAGGCAAAAATGGGGAAACATTCGACTTGTGAAAGAAATGAGTAAGAAGTAGGAAACGGTTGAGTTGTCAAAAAAACTGGGAAATGGTGATGGGGTCAATGAAAATGGTAAGGGGAAGGTAAAATATCAAAAGATGAAGAAAATAGGAAAGAAGTCGGAAACAGTAGTGTGATCATGAAAGAAGTTAAAAATGGGGAAACATTGGACTGGTGAAAGAAATGATTAGGAAAAGAGCAACGGTCGATTAGTCAAGGAAATAGGGAAATGGTCATATGGTCAACGAAAGAGATAAAAGGAAGGCAAACGGTCGAGAGATCAAGAAAATAGAAAAGAAGACGGAAACAGTCGGTGGTCATGAACGGAGGTAAAAATGGGGAAACATTGGACTGGTCAAAGAAATGAGTAAGTAAAAGGAAACGGTCGATTAGTCAAAGAAACAGGGAAATGGTCATGTGGTCAACAAAAGAGGTAAGAGGAACGAAAACGGTTGAGAAATCAAGAAAATAAGAAAGAAGACGAAAACAGTCGGATGGTCAGGAAAGGAGGTAAATTGGGAAAACATTGGACTGGTGAAAGAAATGAGGAAGAAAAAGGAAACGGTCGATTACTCAAAGAAATAGGGAAATGGTCATATGGTCAAGAAAAGTGGTAAGAGGAAAGTAAACGGCCGAGAAATCAAGAAAATAGAAAAGAAGACAGAAACAGTCGGGAGGACATGAAAGGAGGTAAAAATGGGGAAACATTGGACTGGTGAAAGAAATGAGCAAGAAAAAGGAAACGGTCGATTAGTCAAAGAAATGAGTAAGACGTAGGAAACGGTCGAGTTGTCAAAGAAATAGGGAAATGGTGATGTGTTCAACGAAAGTGGTAAGAGGAAGGTAAACGGTTCAGAGATCCAGAAAATAGGAAAAAAGACGGAAACACTCGGGTGGTCATGAAAGAAGGTAAAAAAGGGGAAACATTGGACTGGTGAAAGAAATGATTAGGAAATGAGCAACGGTAGATTAGTCAAAGAAATAGGGAAATGGTCATATGGTCAACGAAAGAGGTAAGAGGAAGGTAAACGGTTTAGAGATCAAGAAAATAGGAAAGAAGACGGAAACAGTCGGGTGTTCATCAAAGTAGTAAAAACGGGGAAACATTTGACCGGTGAAAGAAATGAGTAAGTAAAGGGAAACGGTCGATTATTCAAAGAAATCGGGAAATGGTCATATGATCAACGAAAGAGGTAAGAAGTAGGCAAACTCTCGAGAGATCAAGAAAATAGGAAAGAAGACTGAAACAGTCGGGTGATCATGAAAGAAGGCAAAATCGGGGAAACATTGGACTGGTGAAAGAAATGAGTAAGAAAAGGGAAACGGTCGATTAGACAAAGAAATAGGGAAATGGTGATGTGGTCAACGAAATAGGTAAGGGGAAGGTAAACGCTCCAGAGACGAAGAAAATAGGAAAAAAAGACGGGTTTAACAATCTGGTGTTCATGAAATGAGGTAAAAACGGGGAAACATTGGTCTGGTGAAAGTAATGAGTAAGAAAAGGGAAACGGTCGATTAGACAAAGAAATCGGGAAATTGTCATATGATCAATGAAAGATGTATGAGAAAGGTTAACGGTCGAGAGATCTAGAAAATAGGAAAGAAGACGGAAACAGTAGCGTGGTCATGAAAGTAGGTAAAAATGGGGAAACATTGGACTGGTGAAGAAAATGAGTAAGAAAAGGGAAACATTTCGCCAAAGGAATATGTAAGAAGAGGGAAAACATGAGATAGTCAAAGAAAGATGTAATAGGAAAGTTAAAAGACGAAAGATCAAGAAAAGTGGTAAGGAGAGAGAAAGGTCGGTTTTGGTGTAATGATTGATTTTTTATGGCTTATCAACCTTTTGTATGCTATTCAAAGCCAGCAACATTTTTTAGATTGTACGAATTATTTTCAGATGATTCAAGTTCGAATAATTAACCCCCAGCTGAAGGGAGAATAGGTGTATACACAACTTTGCCGTAACGAGCCGGACTGGAAATTGAATTCTCACTCCGATTTCCAACTCCGATTTGTTCCCCATTACATCACCCTCACATCTAAGTTTACAGTAGATGGGATTCTCAAGCTGTCACTCATCTATGTACTGACCAAGCTCGACGTTATTTACTTCGGTGTTCGTACAAGAGTTGGTATTTCAACGAGATATGTCCGTGAGCATGGAAAAGTTTGGGGACAAGGGCAAAAGGTAGATGCATCAAAGGAAGAACTAAGAACAAGGAACGGTCGAGTGGTCAAGGCTAGATAGTAAGAAGAGAGAAAGTGTCGTGCGATCAAGGGAAGAGGTATTTTTCCTTGAACATTTGACCGTTTCCCTCTTCTCAATTAAATGTTATGATGCCGCGTGCCAGAATTTTGAAGGATCCAAAAGGTTTATACTGTAATTAACATGAAGAAACCTATTTTTTAAATAAAGAAGAGAAATTTTTTTAAAAAAAATAAAGGAGTGATAGTTTGTAATTTTTAAAAAAGTTTAAATGAACTTGAACGAATGTGTCTAGAATGACCGGGGAAGAAAGTAAGAATTATATCAAATGAGACAGAAATATCTCTCACATATCCCTCCAAAAGATAACTCCCACATAATTGTAAGACATTAGTGGCAATGGTGTGTTCATCTAGCTAATATGTAGGAGGTATTTCTGCGGTACACTCAACTAAGGTGGGGTACTTCGGTGTCGTGTAATGGTTAGCAAGTTTGTCTTGCTAGAGCAGTTACAACTGAATAGTGAGTTCGATCTTCACTTGGTGTTCCATACATCTGGCCTTGCGTTACATCTATGCTCCGCTTAGAAAAACCACCGGGCACCTCGACGGGGTGTAATGGTCAGCAAGCTTGTCTCGCTAGAAAAATTACGAATGAGTAGTGAGTTCGATCCTCATTGGGGGCTTTATATTTTCGAACATGTGCTACAGCTACACTAGGCATTTAGAACAATAAGGACTGTGTAGTGAGTTCGATCCTCACTGGGTGCCCCATATCTTTGGCCTTGCGTCACATGTAGGCCACGCTTAGAAAGTCATTCGAATCTCTCGACGTGGTGCAAGTGAGCAAGCTTGTCTCGCTACAACAATTACGACTGAGTAGTGGGTACTTTCAGCCTTGTGCCACATCTAAGATACGCTTTGAAAATCCTTATTAACGACTAAAGTTACGTAATTGGGATTTACCAGATAGGTAAATTACAAAACGAGAAAAGGTGAATATAACACGAGAGTAATTTGTGAAATTGACGATCGATTAACTTTAAGAAATTAAGGAAGTGTCGTACAAAATATATTACTGACCATATTAGTCCTGGGTATGAGGATAAACTACATGCAGCAGCAAGGACTCTGATCGGGTGACTGGAGAATTTGAGGAGCGTAAAACCAATTCTTAAGTGCTTTTGATTCTATGTTACCCAAGAACCAGGATGGTATCATCTGTTAGGATCCCAGCTATGAGCAAATAGTGAACCCCCAAACAAAACACTATGGAAATATAAAAATACATTTTTCATAGTAAAATATACCGCAATACATCATTATATAAAAGATTTACCAACAATAACTCTTTATAGTAGAATCGCCAGCTATAAACCTGTAGTTGAAACCATAAAATTGGGTTCAAAATACTTAGATTTCGGTATTGAATAACCCATAGAAGTTGATAAACAAAATCAACCAACCAACAAAACTGACCATGTTACAAGTAGAAGAGAATAGTATAGATGGTATAGGTATAATAGATTGTATTGTTTTTTTAGTATTAATAATATTAATAATAATACTAATTGTACGGTTTTTAATATTAATAAGCTGCGTGCTGGTTTAAAGTGGAAAAAGGTTTTCTGTGACGAAACGTTCTTTAGGACTTCAATGAATTAAATTCGTTACGTTGGTGCGACTACACATGCGCACGAACGAGGGATGCTGGGATTTTTTTTTTTGCATATAATCTAGTCGAATTTAAATAAATACGTACGTAATAAAAGTTTTGGGCGGTTTAAAATTAGTGAAGATTCTTATTAAAACATTTCAATAAAAAACAAAAAGTTGACTGAATAAGTAAAATCTGAGTTGCGCATCACAAAATAAATAATTAAATAAAACGACCCGAAGAGATGGTCTCCCAAATATCCGATCCAAATATTTGAACCGAGGGAAAATAGCAGTTAACGATACTGACCAAGTCCAGAGTTGAAGTAAGAATTACTGACCACATTCGACGGATGGCATAAAATTGGTTTTCCCCGTCAGCACCACCTTAAGGTTATCCCTGCCAAGTTAGTACCTCTAGGTTTTAAGGCAGTTTGAACGTAGATCTGACCAACGTTAACATCCATCGACCACCGTTATCTGAGAAACCTGTATCAAGAGAAATGTTAAACCAATAAATGTAACTCAGTCTAGGCAATAAGAGAAAATATTTTACACTTGTTAAACTTTCAACCAAGTTTTCTTTCGAACCTTGATGCTGCTGACATCATTGGGTGTTCCCAAATATTTAACACCCAAGTCAACCTGTTTCATCCACCAAGATTAGAAACAAACATCTTCTCGACATCAGTTCATAATACTCTCCTACTAGCCCCGCCCATGAACAGGGATGCACAGTGAGTCATCCCCTAGAGAGCATGATCAACAGGTTAAAATCAGACAAATGACAAGTTATTCTGTAGTGCAGAATTTTGTCTAGCCCGACTTAATACCAAAACATGTAGGTGTTACCACATCGATTCCATTAGAATCAGTCGCCATGAGATCGATGCTTGATACATGCACGGTAAAATTTTCAAACACCGAAAATAATTTTAAGTTTAAAAGTTTCAGTCACTGAACACTTTCTTCAGGAAATTTACTGTGTCTAAGATTGTCAATTTTTTTGTTTGTGAAGTTGTTATGACGGACCCGATTGGTCAACAAGTTTATTCATGAAAAGCGATTCATCAACCATGAGGAGGTCAGCTTTGAACGTCTTTTTCTCTCGCTCAAACTATCCACACAGAATTGAATCTTTTTCTGTAAATAATTTCTCGCCATATTTACGACGTTTCGGTTGTACGTTCTGACAGTTTTCAGGTGATATACGTTGGAATTTCGAACCGGACCTTTATTTAGTTTACTGGAGTAGATTGTTCTCGTTCCACATGCCATGCCTTTTCTGGATATGTCAAGGACTCATGACCCAGTGGATGAAAGCATTTGTTGATGTAATCTAGTGATTTGACACAAAAAGTTGCGAGTTCAATACCTGGCCACAGCAGAGGTGAACAAAAACTTACTGTTGAGATATTAAAGAAAAATAACTGAAACGGAGATATCCAGTAAAGGCATGGCACGTGGAACGAGAGCATTCTACTCCATTGGATTAAAGAATGGGTTCGGTTCGAAAATCTGAGTTACATAACCTGAAGAAACGCCGTGAATACGGCAATAAAGACGGGGACAGCAGTCCGTACAATGTAACTAGTGTAAATAGTTACTCACTAATATTAGGTTGGTGCAATCATTAGTAACATATGTGAGAAAAGGACATTATTTTTGCACCAACCTAATAGTACCTCTCCTCAGAAATACAGACAAATAATTTCTCAGTAAACTAGTTGCTTCCTTCCTTCTTTCTCTCCTTCCTTCCTTGCATATTCCCCTTATTCAAATTTCTACTGTCCACAATCTATTTCAAATGTTTTCAGATGTTTTTCATTGTACCTTGCAATATAATGATAAAAAGATCAATAATGCAACACAATTTTCCATGCTGATCAATCATCTTCCTCCAACCTTTCTAGGTGGATGTAATCTGATCACGTTTACTTTAGGGTGTAATGCACCAAACTTGATAATACTCTTTCTTGCTTCTTTACACATTTCAACCATCTTCGCTTTTCTCTAGTTTAAGATAGCCTCATTGTAACTTACAACATCCACTGGCCAACTATTGATTGCTGCCATCAAATTCTTGCTATTCACTTTGGTTATCAACAGAAATTCTAACCTTTGCATGTATGTCCCTCTCACACCTTTCATCTTTACATTCGAAATTGAATCTTGCTTGAAAATTACAAGATATTTATACACCGTTTCCTGAGGATACACAATTGCATCGCCTTTTGGCTAAATGAATTCCCTGCCTATTCACCGGTTTACCTCTCCTTATTGTTAAAACTGCACACTTTGAATTCTCAAATTCTATTCAAATATGTTTGTAGCAAGAGTGGACAGTCTCAACCAATGAATCAATTTGAGATTTATTGCTGGCAAACAGCTTCAAGTCATCCATATATAGCAAATGCTTTAATTTTGGTTCTTATCTTGACATGACATATCCAATTCCTGTTTCTCATAAAAACCATAAACAAAGGGTGCGTTGCTATCAAAAAAGTAGTGGTGAGGAGTCGCCTCAAAATATTCCCTTTCTAACTGACACGAGATTCAGATGTTTATTTCTTCTATACAAATTATTATAAAACTATTATTATTATTATTATTATTATTATTATTATTATTATTATTATTATTTCCTTTGATTTTCTGTTGTATGCACATTTCCTTCCGGGGCCCAACGATAGACGTAAGGTCATAAATGCTTTCATGATCACGCACAATATACATAGATAAAGCTCTTCGTAACGTGTAAGTACAATATTTCGTATTACTTTAAAGTACGTGCTACCATAAATCCCTTCAATGTGTCTATTAGAACCTTTTCCAATCAATCCGATGGCTCCAACTGCAACTAGAATTATTGATGTCCGCATGTGCCATATTTTGAGATTTCCATTTCAAGATCGTTGTACTTTGATAGTTTTTGAAGCTCTTCAAAGATACATTTCAATCTGCTGGGACAGGCTTGTTAATAAGAAAGCACATTCTGTTTTTCTGGCCTCGGCGATTAGATTTAATTGTTCCGTCTGTGTGTATTTTAAGGTCCCATAAAATTGTTACAGGTCCTATCTCTGTAACCGGGTCTGGGTGATGTTCATACCAGTTTCTTACAGTTACCTTCCAGTGCATATATTGACCTAATCTATCATGCTGGGGTTTATATTCGGTGAGTGGCAATACCCTGCGACCTGATAAAACATGGTCAATTGCTTGTGGATATTTATTACAGAATCTTCATTTTGGGCTAACAGAATTTTCTAGTACATGTTTGGTAATTTCTAGTTAGCAAGCATTGGTCCTGTGCAGCAAGAATAAGACTTTTGTATCCAGTGATGGTTAAGGGATTTGTAGACATCAGCTTATTTGCTAAATACGGAATATTGGCCATGAAGAGGTTTATCTTGCTATCGTTTTTGTATCTGGTCCATTCCATTTACTTTCTTTTCAAGGTTTTGCCGCTGCAGTAGGTGTATTATATTTAAATGGCATTTCCTCATCCACTTAAAACTCCATTTTGAACTTGTTGGTTTTCTTTATTACTACATACATTTTCTTATTTCTTTCATGTTCTTTGACGCCGATCATCATCCAGTATTATGTAGTTTTCAGATATCTTTGTTGTAGTTTTGTAAGACAATTCTAGTTGAACTAATTCTCTGTCTCCTTCGTATCTGGACACATGCAGGCAATCAATATCGGCCTTAGGATGATGCATGCGATGGCAAGTGAGAAACTTTCCAGTTTTGGCGCCCATTCGCTTAATAGTCCAATTAAGGATATTGAAACTGTATGGCACCATGGGAACAACCAATGTGTTTATGGCTGATAATCTGTTTTGTGAATCCAACCCGGTATTCAACACCAGATGCACACTTCTGTAGTATTCTTTTCTTACTTTCCCTTTAATCTACATATGCTGTATTCCATCGCCTTCGCTAATTCCTAGGTATCTATCGGCTCCTTCTTGTTCCATTCTCCTAATCTTTGCTTGGATTAAGGAATCGGAGATCCGAGTTCGAATTCTAGTCGAATCCATTATATTCACTTACGTGCTAATGCCCTCTGGAAAGGTATGAATCCTCTTCTTCTTCACCCAGCTATGAATAAATAGCAGGACAGGCTGAGTTCTATAGCCCTGGATGGCAACTGGTCTACTGCAGAAAGAAATGGCAACCTACTGCGGGGAAAAATCTGCCTCGTCAGTCATGTATCGAAAGATAAATGATCGCCTAAGCGTGTATCACGCATGGCACATAACTCACTGAATATTGTAACTAAATCTAGATCTTTTAAGTGTGTTTCTATAATTCTCCCTTTCTTGAACGTTACTTTTGCCCATTTATCTCATTCGAAATCCATACATATGACGCTGCTGAAACATTTTACACTATAGTGGCGAACCCTTCAAATCATTGTCGTATCCATGTAGAATAGGTGATTAAATACTTTATTGTTTACATTTTATTCATAGTTATTACTGCGAAAGTGGGATTAAGGACGGGCAAAACAGTAGGGGTGACAGGGAGTATCTTTGAAAGATTCCTCATCGGATATTCTGGCGGTTGAAAGTGACAGTGCCTTTGGTGTGATTTAGGTATGATGCGGTTTTCCACATGCTGTGTTTAAGGAAATTTATTTTCGACGGGGAGACTTTGTACATTTCTAAGGCCTTAAGGATCCAAGAGTGTGACACACTATCAAAGGCTTTACGGTAATCTATCCAGGGCTGTGATTAGATTTCTACCTCTTTTCTTGCAATTTTCCAGGATAATTTTATTTATCAATAGTCGATCTTTGCAACCATATGAACCTTTTCGATATTCCTTCTGTTCCAAAGGAAGAATGTTGTTTTAATCGAGAAAAGAGTAAATACATTTCGTCAGGACAGACGTGATTAATTTATATGTCGTGGACAAACATATTACTGTGCTATAATTTTCTGGATCATCTGTTTCACCCGTTTTTGATAGGAGATATAATACCTTTAATGATCCATTCTGAGACTTCATTGGGATTATTAATAAGCATTGATAAATTTTCGCAAAGGTTGTATGGATTGATTAGAGATGATAGATCCCAAAACTGGGTCGCTTGTCATTTCTTGGGATTATCTATTTTTGTGATTTCATTACAGTTTGTCTAACATTATTCTTGGTTATATTTTCTCATTCTTATAGAGGTTTATCCTTCATTCTTTCTTGTTCTCGTATCATCCATTCTACACTGAAATCATATTCCTTTGGGGTGATCCAAATATCCCCCCCTTCCAGTTTCTTTTCACTTCTTCAATAGATGATGGCTTTTTGACTGCTATAACTGTTTTTAGAATTTCTTTGTAAACGTCTTGAGGTCCGTTTGGGATATCTTATTTTGTCAATAGAACCTTTAACTCTTTTCATATCTTTTCGTTCTCTGTGCATTTAATTGCAGATTCTGTGTATTTCGTTGATGGAATTTCCTCGGGCGGAATTTCATTTAGTTATTTAATTAATATTTTAAATTATTATTTGTGTATGGCATGTTTCCTACTTTGTATCCTGTAGAGCCCGATTGAAACTATGCTTCTTAGGCCGTATAGGAGAATTATCATTTAACTGATAGCACTTTGTTTTGTATATGGGATATTCCTAGCAGGATGATCATCTGAGCAATTTGCATGTTGGTATTACCTTGGACACTTCATTTCCTTTCTCACGAGGTCTAGAGCTTCTATTACTATTGGTACAGTCCACATTCTCCACATCCTGTTAATCTCAATCTCCTTGTATTTGAACAATTTCTGGACATTTTTCATGGAAGTTTTTCTCGTAGGTCACACTGCTATGTCAATAACACACACTTGGTGAATTTCTTGTCTTTTATGATAATATCAGGTCTGTTGGCTTTTGTTTCCCTGTCAGTTTGAAGTGGCATGACCCAGAGGATAGTTACATCGTTACGTTTGGTAACTGTGTCTGGTTGTATCTCATAATATCTCTCAGTCTTTTCGGTTTTGTGCTTCTTTCATATTTCCCAATGCACATATGTCGCTAGATTGTTATGTGTGTGGGTATATTCTTTATTTTTTTTACTAAATCTTGCTGCATTTCATATTACTTTCATCCTTGATTGTATGACAGTGACTGGTTGTGAGGTTTTGGTCCTGAGCTGCTATAATTAGGCTTCTGTCTCAGCTTTCAACCCGGTGTTTCTCAGCCACTGATGTATTTTCTCTTGGTCCGATGTGCTTCTTTCGATTTTTTAGGTATTTGACATGCAACGCCTTGTACTACTAGTTTTTTTTTTTTTTTTGTAATTTCATTTGGTCAAGTTGTTTTGCTTTCTGTTTTAGTCGAAGGCGTAGATACTATTCGCTTCGTTTTTTTTTCAGGTCTATTAAACAGTTTCTTGATTAGTGCAACTTCTTTTTTGATGGAGTGAATTTGTTGTTTTACTATTTGTCGGAGTCGGTAATTGGTTCTTGTATGCTTCCAATCAGATTATTCTAGTTTTAGAATTAGTTGAAGTTCCATTAGACCCCGGACGCTCGAAGCTCTTGGTACGTACAACCTCTCAACATCTGATTTCGGGTTGTGCGTCCTCATTTGGGTAAATATTTTTCTAGTTTTGATGTCCATTTTTTTAATGTCATTGAACTTCCATTTAATAATATTGAAGCATTGTGTTACTACAGGTATAGCTAATGTGTTGATAGCCTTCATTTTATTGGTCACATTAAGTTCGCTTTCTCGTTTCAAACGCACTCTTTATGCATTATTAAACCAAAGGTTTGAATGAACGGTTAATTGTAAACATACCGTACCTTTGACCCTACAATCTTGCTAAACATTGAAATTTGATAATTGCTTCTAAGATTTTAGTTAAACCTCGTTGCACTATATCAGGTTTAACTTTCTGTCAGTAAGATCCTTTTCGATGTATAATTTTTACATTAATCTTCTAGTAGTTTTGGTAAAATTTAGTATAGATGTATTGGCGTTCGCCTGACATTTCGACATTTTGCATTGATTGGTTTTTTTATTAACACCCTATATCAGGGGTTTTCAAATTGTGGTCCACGGACCACAGGGGGTCCGCAAGGACAATATAGGGGGTCCGTGAACTTTTTTATGCAACTTATAAGCACTTATAAGTAACTTATAGGCCGATCATGAAATAAATTGATTCAATAAACTATTTCATAGATTTGATATACTAATATAATTTGTATCTTAAATTGATAAAGATAATGGATTCTATTCATGCAGAGAAGGAACCAAAGGATTTGAATGTTGATTCGATAATTGTAGATGTTAAATGACATTTAATATCACTTGCTGGACATTTTGACTAATATTTCTCGAAAGATGTTCCTGATAATATTGAAAATTTTGACTGGATCAGAAATCCATTTAATGTTGAAATAGCTAATAGCATGCTCACAGGAAATGAACTGGAAGAACTGGCGGAAATTTCATGCGACAGAACATTAAAAATTAGTTTCATGCAGCAACAACTTTCGAAATTCTGGCTCACTGTAGGCTCCGAGTATCCATTGTTATCTCGAAAGGCAGTTAAGATTTTGTTACCGTTTGCAACAACATATTTATACGAAGCAGGATTTTTGGCACTGACCCATCTGAGAAACAAATACAGATCCAGACTTGCTCCAGAAAGTGACTTACATGTATGCTTATCAGTAATATCGCCAAGAATTGATAGTTTATGCAAAGCCAAGCAAGCACATCCTTCTCACTAAGTGTGTATTAAAAAATCCTGTGCGTGTAATCTTACTTATTATAAATCGCAGATTGTGTCTGTGTGTTTGTGTGTGTGTGTGTGTGTGTGTCTGTACGTTTGTATATTGGATCGGATTTCCTACATTTTTCAACCAATTTCAACAAAACTTCACAGGACTGCGTAAAATTAGCTTGCGGTGGTTCTGACAGCGCCAGAAATTGGAAAAACACAATTGTTTTTGCATGAAATCAATTTGAAAACACGATAAAACACGATTCTGTCGCAAGAATGAAAGGGGAACAACTCATATCGAGTTATACTTATTATAAAACCCAGGTTGTTTGTGTGTGTGTGTGTTCGTTGATATATGGGATCGGATTTCCTACATTTTTCAACCGATTTCAATAAAACTTTTTCTTATTGTATTGAACACTTTTTTTCTTTATTTTTACATTCAGAATGCTTTAAAAATTCCATTTACAAGACAATTGTTTATAATAAAATTCTCATTCAATCGATAGACTCATAACGATTGAAAACAATGTTTTTGTTTGAGTTTGGGTTTGGCCAATTCGTAAAAAACAAAAAAACAAAAACAAAATAAAACTAATTAAGACATGCGTGTCCGTCAACCTTAAACAATAATCTTTGTCAATTTTATTTTTCAGTCTTTATGATGGTCGATACTTGATCTATCTCTTACTGTTACATCCCCGGGCAACGCCAGACTCTTCTTTAGTTGACAATAAAACTATTTGTTAAATACTATTACTCTTTTCATTTATATGTAAAATTAATATTTTAATATAACAAAATTTAATTTTGTTACATTTTGCAGCAACATGCAGCATTAATTTATTTGAACACTTATGTCTAAAGTAAGATTTATACCAGCTTTTATTGCATTAATGCAAAATTATGTTATATTCAGCAACTATTTATGTATAAATTTCATAAGCGTTTATAAGGGGGACCTTAAAGTAAAGCCTGAAATATAAAGGGCTCCGCAAGTCAAAAAGTTTGGAAACCCCTGCCCTATATAAAGATCATGCTGCATTTTATTTCATTTTGTTTGATCTACATGTTTAATTAATTTTGTTGGATCTTTATGTTTTAATAATTTTCTTATATCTATATGTTTAAACTTTTCATCTGCTTTTACATGGCTTGTTTATTTACCAGCTATAAAAATGAGATATTTTTTTTCAACTCACAGACAATGTAGTTTGTCAAATATCTTGTTAAATTACCTTTCATCTTTACTAGGAAATGACATCATCTAATGTATAACATTGTAGCCAAGTTACATCCGAATCGTATTTGACGTTTCGATGCTGTCTACAATTCTAAATCTGCGGGTCATGACCTCTTACGTATGATTGCTTCTTAGTTTTCGTTTTCCCCTACATTGAACTTAGCGTGGTCATTCCGATTAGTTGATCCGAATAAAAACAACCAAAAAAAAAACTTCCAATCATCTCCTCTCTTTTCTTTCTTTTTGCCTTTTTCTCATAAAAAGAGGGTGTATCTTGTGTCTTTCTTTCTTATTGCTTTCTTTTCTTCCTTTTCTCCTAAAAAGAAGGTGTATCTTGGTTTTAAATATCAAGAAATATATATATATATATATATATATATATGTGCAATTTATTATATATATTATTTATGTATTACATATACGCGGTACTTAATGGAAAGCGCTCAATATTAGTCGTATTAATGTAAGTTTGTGACACTGGGTTTCACGCTATTTGCGATTGTATTATGATCGCATATGGCGTGAAACCCAGTGTCACAAACTCACATCAATTCAACTATATATATATGTATATCAATCCAACTATATATATATATATATATATATATATATATATATATATATATATATATATATATATAGCTACTGGTATTGGTATGTGTGTATTGGTGTGTATATGTGGATATATGTGTACATGGGTATATGTATGTGTGTATATGGGTACACGACTATATGTATGTATATACGTGTATATGTTATTGTGTATGTGTGTATTCGCATGTGTTTTGAACATAATAATATAGGTCCTTGCTAGATTAGATAATCGCTATATTTATTTTTTATATGTGTATATTTGATTTGTAACCTGTAGTCGATATTAATTTTGTTAAATTTTCTTAATTACACAGCGGCCCTTTCAGTAAATGGCCTTCAGTTTTAGTTTCCCTCGACCCATCTCTCTCCCTCACCCCTTCTTCTTTCCTTTCCTCTCCCTCCCTCTTATTCTGATCTTTAACATTAGATCGTCTATGGTGTGTGTATGTCACTACGAAATGTATCTTTACTGTATTAGACATCCGACAACATTCAAATTTCTATCACTTAAACCTCTTTCACTCACCTCTCCTAAACTTCTCTCTGTTAAGGTTTAATCTTCCTCCTTCTCTCGTCTGTTACCCGTCTCTTTAGCTCAAACATTTGTCCCACACTCTCATACTTACACTCTCTCTAAATTCTATTTTTATTTCCGGGGTTGTTTTTTCTGTTTTCTTTTTGAATTTGTAGGTTTGATGAATTGGATCGTATTTACGATTCCAATGGAATAAATTATGACCATGGGATATTAGTGTTTAAGCCTTTTTATTATATATATATATATATATATATATATATATATATATATATATATATATATGCCTCGAAGAAGAGACATAAGAAATAACCGTGAAGATGTTTGCACGACGTTAGCTGATATTTCATTATATAAAGACCAATGTCTTTTTGCTGTCGTGTGCAACACATGGCAAAAATGATTAGCAAAAGAGTGAAAAAAGAAACTGAATGTAAGGAAAAACACGAACGCGATTTTCCCTTAGAAATTCTAATCCTTAACCTTTTGTCTTATCAACAACTTGTCTCCATGACACTCAGGAAGATCGATGATATAACACAAATTGCATTGCAGCCACTATAAGACGTAATATCTGCGAGGATTGGTTCATGTAAAATATATTTTCTAACAATTTCGCCACTGGAAAAATGTAATACACCAGGGTTACTGAGAATAAAATCGAATGAGAAGATTTTAGTTCAGAGAAAGAACAATAAATGAACAGGAAGACAGAAGATGGCGATTGGCGTTGCATTTAAATAATTGAACTTCCGGTTACAAAATAAATTCAACAGTAAAACGATGACCCAATCTAGTAGTACGATTAAAATGAAGCGGTCGGAGGAATACTTAATTAGATCAATAGCCATGAAAATATTTATAGAAAAGACAGAGGGAAGCCACGTTACGTCGATGAGAATTTGACTGATGCCGAGTTGCTAGGTCAGTATCGATAATATTACAAACACTTCTTTGGACTTTATCGAGAATCCTGAGGTATATAGCAGGAACACCAGATCAGATATGGCAGCAATATTCAATGCACAGTCGAATGGTAGATTTTTATATATGAAAGATGCAAACAACCTGCGAGTACTCACCTCACAAAGCAAATTGATTGCTTTGAATATAAACATGCAATATATTGCATTTGAACATCTGTGTTTGAACACCAAACATCAAATTTGTTTTGGCTAAAAATAAAATATATGCACAGCCAGTGCTGAGATGATACGACATCGCCTGAAGGAGGGCATCGTAAACTGTAGTCGCCGCCGTGGTTAGAAAGTTTTCCCAATGGAATCAACGTTTACGGATTCGTGATGAAGGGGATCCATCAAGTTGAAGGACATGGTACGTGGTTTGAGTGGAGAAAGATGGGTTTCACCGAGACATACTTGTCAAAGACACGCTATGAATGAGTACCTCATCACTGATTCTATGTGTAATGACAGCACAGACATTGAACCAAGAGGAGTGAAATCAATACAATTTGTCGCTCGGGAGGTTATTTCTGTTGACGTGATCAACAAATTTGATTTGAGGAAAAATTCGAAATTTTTGCTGTTGACACAAAAGAAGCTGATGAGGCGATATTCCGACGTAGATAAACGCTCACCTGTATTCTAGAAAACAGGGCATATTTCTGACGCATTTAATAGACTTGAGAAAAATTTCTTTTTAAGGCAGCGGTTAAATAAATTTGCTAAGTTTGGGGATAGTTCTGGGCTAAGTTTCATAAGAACAGCAGCATTTTCCCGGATCAGTGAACTTCATTGTTTAATATTTCATACCAACTATATATATATATATATAAAATGCCGTAGGGTTGAGTTTAGCAAGAAACAGATTGTCGGCTTCAAAGTCTACTTTAATATTTACATTCGCTCTATTCCTGATATTGGGCATTAAACCCATAAATATAGCCTTTAAACTATATTTTATCATATATATATATATATATATATATATATATATATATATATATATATATATATATATATATATATATATATATATATATATTAGTGTGTATATACTTTATGTGGTTATATATAAGCTAAAATTTGTTTATGAAATATTTTTCTGGTGTTTTTCTAAATGGATCAAGCTCTTTGTTGTAACCTAGAAAGGGTTACTGAATGAGGAATAACCAAAACGGAGGTTGGAAATGAAATGGTAATCTCATCGTCAAAATACAATACTCGCCAGCGCCGTGAAGTCGGTAAACAACTGCTAGTCAAATTTTTCGGTAATGCTAAATAAATTCCATACTCTTCGTTTATAATACTTCATCAGGAAGTTTTCATTCACACAAAAATATTCTAAACTCAAACGTAAAAAATAAACAATATCATATACCTATAATAAACAGAACGAAAAAAGATAATTGCTGATAATTTTTTAAAAATTTTATCCTTTACTATAAATAGTATATTAATACTAACATATTTTTAATAACATAATAGATTAGATAGGATGATGTCTGTATTACAACATTACAATAACCAAGAATATATTGTGTGTGTTTAGTAATATTACGTATATGAAATTACATAAGAAATCAAAAGTGCATTAGCTTATCTCACCTGTTCTCGCGGAATCTTAGGGTTTCGGGGAACCCCGGTTGAGAAAAGCTGATATAGCCTATTGGTATTAGTGTTCGGAAAGGTTCTGAATGTGGTCGATTAAAGTCTGGTTGTATGGGATTTACGGTCTCAAATGTAGCCGATTTAGTCTGTTGTTGCTGGAGTTCTTGGAATAGCCTCGAATGTGTCGGTGGAGTTGATCATTATCGCAGTTCTTGGAACGTCCTCAAATGTAGCTGATTTATCCTATTGCTAATAGAGTGCTTGGAACGGCAGCGGATATGCTCGATTTAGTCTATTATTAATCGAGTGCTTGGAAAGGTACCGAATATAGTCAATTTCGCCTTTTGGTAGTGGAGTGCATGATATGGTACCGAATATGTTCGATTTACTCTATTGGTAATTGTGTAATTGGAACGTTACCGAATATGGAGGCACGAATGTGGAGCAAATGACAAGCGACCCTCGGATTGAGGAATCGGAGAGCCGAGTTCGAATTCCACCCGAATCCATTACATTTGCTTACATGATAATAACATTCGGAAAGGTATGAATCCTCTTCTTCCCACCAGTTATGTGTAAATAGCAAGACAGACTAGGTTCTATAGCCCTGGATGGCAACAGGTGTACCGTAGAAAGAAAAGAAATGCGGGAAAAAATCTGCCTTATCAGTCATGTATCGAAAGATACATGATCGCTTAACCGTGTAAAATGTATGCCACGTAACTGACTGACTTTCCTTGGAACGCTACCGAATATGGTCGATTTATCCTATTGCTAATGGAGTGTTTGGAATGGTACCGAATATGGTCGATTTATCCTATTGCTAATGGAGTGTTTGGAACGGTACCGAATATGGTCGATTTATCCTATTGCTAATGGAGTGTTTGGAACGGTACCGAATATGGTCGATTTATGCTATTGCTAATGGAGTGTTTGGAATGGTACCGAATATGGTCGATTTATCCTATTGCTAATGGAGTGTTTGGAATGGTACCGAATATGGTCGATTTATCCTATTGCTAATGGAGTGTTTGGAACGGTACCGAATATGGTCGATTTATCCTATTGCTAATAGAGTGTTTGGAATGGTACCGAATATGGTCGATTTATCCTATTGCTAATGGAGTGTTTGGAATGGTACCGAATATGGTCGATTTATCCTATTGCTAATGGTGTGTTTGGAACGGTACCGAATATGGTCGATTTATCCTATTGCTAATAGAGTGTTTGGAATGGTACCGAATATGGTCGATTTATCCTATTGCTAATGGAGTGTTTGGAATGGTACCGAATATGGTCGATTTATCCTATTGCTAATGGAGTGTTTGGAACGGTACCGAATATGGTCGATTTATCCTATTGCTAATGGAGTGTTTGGAATGGTACCGAATATGGTCGATTTATCCTATTGCTAATGGAGTGTTTGGAACGGTACCGAATATGGTCAATTTATCCTATTGCTAATGGAGTGTTTGGAATGGTACCGAATATGGTCGATTTATCCTATTGCTAATGGAGTGTTTGGAATGGTACCGAATATGGTCGATTTATCCTATTGCTAATGGAGTGTTTGGAACGGTACCGAATATGGTCGATTTATCCTATTGCTAATGGAGTGTTTGGAACGGTACCGAATATGGTCGATTTATCCTATTGCTAATGGAGTGTTTGGAACGGTACCGAATATGGTCGATTTATCCTATTGCTAATGGAGTGTTTGGAACGGTACCGAATATGGTCGATTTATCCTATTGCTAATGGAGTGTTTGGAATGGTACCGAATATGGTCGATTTATCCTATTGCTAATGGAGTGTTTGGAATGGTACCGAATATGGTCGATTTATCCTATTGCTAATGGAGTGTTTGGAACGGTACCGAATATGGTCGATTTATCCTATTGCTAATGGAGTGTTTGGAACGGTACCGAATATGGTCGATTTATCCTATTGCTAATGGAGTGTTTGGAATGGTACCGAATATGGTCGATTTATACTATTGCTAATGGAGTGTTTGGAATGGTACCGAATATGGTCGATTTATCCTATTGCTAATGGAGTGCTTGGAACGGTACCGAATATGGTCGATTTATCCTATTGCTAATGGAGTGTTTGGAACGGTACCGAATATGGTCGATTTATCCCATTGCTAATGGAGTGTTTGGAATGGTACCGAATATGGTCGATTTATCCTATTGCTAATGGAGTGTTTGGAACGGTACCGAATATGGTCGACTTATCCTATTGCTAATGGAGTGTTTGGAACGGTACCGAATATGGTCGATTTATCCTATTGCTAATGGAGTGTTTGGAACGGTACCGAATATGGTCGATTTATCCTATTGCTAATGGAGTGTTTGGAATGGTACCGAATATGGTCGATTTATCCTATTGCTAATGGAGTGTTTGGAACGGTACCGAATATGGTCGATTTATCCTATTGCTAATGGAGTGTTTGGAACGGTACCAAATATGGTCGATTTATCCTATTGCTAATGGAGTCTTTGGAATGGTGCCGAATATGGTCGATTTATCCTATTGCGAATGGAGTGTTTGGAACGGTACCGAATATGGTCGATTTATCCTATTGCTAATGGAGTGTTTGGAACGGTACCGAATATGGTCGATTTATCCTATTGCTAATGGAGTGTTTGGAACGGTACCGAATATGGTCGATTTATCCTATTGCTAATGGAGTGTTTGGAACGGTACCGAATATGGTCGATTTATCCTATTGCTAATGGAGTGTTTGGAACGGTACCGAATATGGTCGATTTATCCTATTGCTAATGGAGTGTTTGGAACGGTACCGAATATGGTCGATTTATCCTATTGCTAATGGAGTGTTTGGAACGGTACCGAATATGGTCGATTTATCCTATTACTAATGGAGTGTTTGGAACGGTACCGAATATGGTCGATTTATCCTATTGCTAATGGAGTGTTTGGAACGGTACCGAATATGGTCGATTTATCCTATTGCTAATGGAGTGTTTGGAACGGTACCGAATATGGTCGATTTATCCTATTGCTAATGGAGTGTTTGGAACGGTACCGAATATGGTCGATTTTTCCTATTGCTAATGGAGAGTTTGGAACGGTACCGAATATGGTCGATTTATCCTATTGCTAATGGAGTGTTTGGAATGGTACCGAATATGGTCGATTTATCCTATTGCTAATGGAGTGTTTGGAATGGTACCGAATATGGTCGATTTATCCTATTGCTAATGGAGTGTTTGGAATGGTACCGAATATGGTCGATTTATCCTATTGCTAATGGAGTGTTTGGAACGGTACCGAATATGGTCGATTTATCCTATTGCTAATGGAGTGTTTGGAATGGTACCGAATATGGTCGATTTATCCTATTGCTAATGGAGTGTTTGGAATGGGACCGAATATGGTCGATTTATCCTATTGCTAATGGAGTGTTTGGAATGGTACCGAATATGGTTAATTTATCCTATTGCGAATGGTGTGTTTGGAATGGTACCGAATATGGACGATTTATCCTATTGCTAATGGAGTGTTTGGAATGGTACCGAATATGGTCGATTTATCCTATTGCTAATGGAGTGTTTGGAATGGTACCGAATATGGTCGATTTATCCTATTGCTAATGGAGTGTTTGGAATGGTACCGAATATGGTCGATTTATCCTATTGCTAATGGAGTGTTTTGAATGGTACCTAATATGTTCAATTTATCCTATTGCTAATGGAGTGTTTGGAATGGTACCGAATATGGATAATTTATCCTATTGCTAATGTAGTGTTTGGAATGGTACCTAATATGGTCAATTTATCCTATTGCTAATGGAGTGTTTGGAATGGTACCGAATATGGTTAATTTATCCTATTGCTAATAGAGTGTTTGGAATGGTACCGAATATGGTTAATTTATCGTATTGCTAATAGAGTGTTTGGAATGGTACCGAATATGGTCGATTTATCCTATTGCTAATGGAGTGTTTGGAATGGTACCGAATATGGTCGATTTATCCTATTGCTAATGGAGTGTTTGGAATGGTACCGAATATGGTCGATTTATCCTATTGCTAATGGAGTGTTTGGAATGGTACCGAATATGGTCGATTTATCCTATTGCTAATGGAGTGTTTGGAATGGTACCTAATATGGTCAATTTATCCTATTGCTAATGGAGTGTTTGGAATGGTACCGAATATGGTTAATTTATCCTATTGCTAATAGAGTGTTTGGAATGGTACCGAATATGGTCAATTTATCCTATTGCTAATAGAGTGTTTGGAATGGTACCGAATATGGTCGATTTATCCTATTGCTAATGGAGTGTTTGGAATGGTACCGAATATGGTCGATTTATCCTATTGCTAATGGAGTGTTTGGAATGGTACCGAATATGGTCGATTTATCCTATTGCTAATGGAGTGTTTGGAATGGTACCGAATATGGTCGATTTATCCTATTGCTCATGGAGTGTTTGGAATGGTACCGAATATGGTTAATTTATCCTATTGCTAATAGAGTGTTTGGAATGGTACCGAATATGGTTAATTTATCCTATTGCTAATAGAGTGTTTGGAATGGTACCTAATATGGTCAATTTATCCTATTGCTAATGGAGTGTTTGGAATGGTACCGAATATGGTTAATTTATCCTATTGCTAATGGAGTGTTTGGAATGGTACCGAATATGGTCGATTTATCCTATTGCTAATGGAGTGTTTGGAATGGTACCGAATATGGTTAATTTATCCTATTGCTAATAGAGTGTTTGGAATGGTACCTAATATGGTCAATTTATCCTATTGCTAATGGAGTGTTTGGAATGGTACCTAATATAGTCAATTTATCCTATTGCTAATGGAGTGTTTGGAATGGTACCGAATATGGTTAATTTATCCTATTGCTAATAGAGTGTTTGGAATGGTACCGAATATGGTTAATTTATCCTATTGCTAATAGAGTGTTTGGAATGGTAACTAATATGGTCAATTTATCCTATTGCTAATAGATTGTTTGGAATGGTAACGAATATGGTCGATTTATCCTATTGCTAATGGAGTGTTTGGAATGGTACCGAATATGGTTAATTTATCCTATTGCTAATAGAGTGTTTGGAATGGTACCTAATATGGTCAATTTATCCTATTGCTAATGGAGTGTTTGGAATGGTACCGAATATGGTTAATTTATCCTATTGCTAATAGAGTGTTTGGAATGGTACCGAATATGGTCGATTTATCCTATTGCTAATGGAGTGTTTGGAATGGTACCGAATATGGTCGATTTATCCTATTGCTAATGGAGTGTTTGGAATGGTACCGAATATGGTCGATTTATCCTATTGCTAATGGAGTGTTTGGAATGGTACCGAATATGGTCGATTTATCCTATTGCTAATGGAGTGTTTGGAATGGTACCTAATATGGTCAATTTATCCTATTGCTAATGGAGTGTTTGGAATGGTACCGAATATGGTTAATTTATCCTATTGCTAATAGAGTGTTTGGAATGGTACCGAATATGGTCAATTTATCCTATTGCTAATAGAGTGTTTGGAATGGTACCGAATATGGTCGATTTATCCTATTGCTAATGGAGTGTTTGGAATGGTACCGAATATGGTCGATTTATCCTATTGCTAATGGAGTGTTTGGAATGTTACCGAATATGGTCGATTTATCCTATTGCTAATGGAGTGTTTGGAATGGTACCGAATATGGTCGATTTATCCTATTGCTCATGGAGTGTTTGGAATGGTACCGAATATGGTTAATTTATCCTATTGCTAATAGAGTGTTTGGAATGGTACCGAATATGGTTAATTTATCCTATTGCTAATAGAGTGTTTGGAATGGTACCTAATATGGTCAATTTATCCTATTGCTAATGGAGTGTTTGGAATGGTACCGAATATGGTTAATTTATCCTATTGCTAATGGAGTGTTTGGAATGGTACCGAATATGGTCGATTTATCCTATTGCTAATGGAGTGTTTGGAATGGTACCGAATATGGTTAATTTATCCTATTGCTAATAGAGTGTTTGGAATGGTACTTAATATGGTCAATTTATCCTATTGCTAATGGAGTGTTTGGAATGGTACCTAATATGGTCAATTTATCCTATTGCTAATGGAGTGTTTGGAATGGTACCGAATATGGTTAATTTATCCTATTGCTAATAGAGTGTTTGGAATGGTACCGAATATGGTTAATTTATCCTATTGCTAATAGAGTGTTTGGAATGGTAACTAATATGGTCAATTTATCCTATTGCTAATAGATTGTTTGGAATGGTAACGAATATGGTCGATTTATCCTATTGCTGATGGAGTGTTTGGAATGGTACCGAATATGGTTAATTTATTCTATTGCTAATAGAGTGTTTGGAATGGTACCGAATATGGTTAATTTATCCTATTGCTAATGGAGTGTTTGGAATGGTACCTAATATGGTCAATTTATCCTATTGCTAATGGAGTGTTTGGAATGGTACCGAATATGGTTAATTTATCCTATTGTTAATAGAGTGTTTGGAATGGTACCGAATATGGTTAATCTATCCTATTGCTAATAGAGTGTTTGGAATGGTACCTAATATGGTCAATTTATCCTATTTCTAATACAGTGTTTGGAATGGTACCTAATATGGTCGATTTATCCTATTGCTAATGGAGTGTTTGGAATGGTACCGAATATGGTTAATTTATCCTATTGCTAATAGAGTGTTTGGAATGGTACCGAATATGGTTAATTTATCCTATTGCTAATGGAGTGTTTGGAATGGTACCGAATATGGTCGATTTATCCTATTCCTAATGGAGTGTTTGGAACGGTACCGAATATGGTCGATTTATCCTATTGCTAATGGAGTGCTTGGAACGGTACCGAATATGGTCGATTTATCCTATTGCTAATGGAGTGTTTGGAACGGTACCGAATATGGTCGATTTATCCTATTGCTAATGGAGTGTTTGGAACGGTACCGAATATGGTCGATTTATCCTATTGCTAATGGAGTGTTTGGAACGGTACCGAATATGGTCGATTTTTCCTATTGCTAATGGAGAGTTTGGAACGGTACCGAATATGGTCGATTTATCCTATTGCTAATGGAGTGTTTGGAATGGTACCGAATATGGTCGATTTATCCTATTGCTAATGGAGTGTTTGGAATGGTACCGAATATGGTCGATTTATCCTATTGCTAATGGAGTGTTTGGAACGGTACCGAATATGGTCGATTTATCCTATTGCTAATGGAGTGTTTGGAATGGTACCGAATATGGTCGATTTATCCTATTGCTAATGGAGTGTTTGGAACGGTACCGAATATGGTCGATTTATCCTATTGCTAATGGAGTGTTTGGAATGGTACCGAATATGGTCGATTTATCCTATTGCTAATGGAGTGTTTGGAATGGGACCGAATATGGTCGATTTATCCTATTGCTAATGGAGTGTTTGGAATGGTACCGAATATGGTTAATTTATCCTATTGCGAATGGTGTGTTTGGAATGGTACCGAATATGGTCGATTTATCCTATTGCTAATGGAGTGTTTGGAATGGTACCGAATATGGTCGATTTATCCTATTGCTAATGGAGTGTTTGGAATGGTACCGAATATGGTCGATTTATCCTATTGCTAATGGAGTGTTTGGAATGGTACCGAATATGGTCGATTTATCCTATTGCTAATGGAGTGTTTTGAATGGTACCTAATATGTTCAATTTATCCTATTGCTAATGGAGTGTTTGGAATGGTACCGAATATGGTTAATTTATCCTATTGCTAATGGAGTGTTTGGAATGGTACCTAATATGGTCAATTTATCCTATTGCTAATGGAGTGTTTGGAATGGTACCGAATATGGTTAATTTATCCTATTGCTAATAGAGTGTTTGGAATGGTACCGAATATGGTCAATTTATCCTATTGCTAATGGAGTGTTTGGAATGGTACCGAATATGGTTAATTTATCCTATTGTTAATAGAGTGTTTGGAATGGTACCGAATATGGTTAATCTATCCTATTGCTAATAGAGTGTTTGGAATGGTACCTAATATGGTCAATTTATCCTATTTCTAATAGAGTGTTTGGAATGGTACCTAATATGGTCGATTTATCCTATTGCTAATGGAGTGTTTGGAATGGTACCGAATATGGTTAATTTATCCTATTGCTAATAGAGTGTTTGGAATGGTACCGAATATGGTTAATTTATCCTATTGCTAATGGAGTGTTTGGAATGGTACCGAATATGGTCGATTTATCCTATTCCTAATGGAGTGTTTGGAACGGTACCGAATATGGTCGATTTATCCTATTGCTAATGGAGTGCTTGGAACGGTACCGAATATGGTCGATTTATCCTATTGCTAATGGAGTGTTTGGAACGGTACCGAATATGGTCGATTTATCCTATTGCTAATGGAGTGTTTGGAACGGTACCGAATATGGTCGATTTATCCTATTGCTAATGGAGTGTTTGGAACGGTACCGAATATGGTCGATTTTTCCTATTGCTAATGGAGAGTTTGGAACGGTACCGAATATGGTCGATTTATCCTATTGCTAATGGAGTGTTTGGAATGGTACCGAATATGGTCGATTTATCCTATTGCTAATGGAGTGTTTGGAATGGTACCGAATATGGTCGATTTATCCTATTGCTAATGGAGTGTTTGGAACGGTACCGAATATGGTCGATTTATCCTATTGCTAATGGAGTGTTTGGAATGGTACCGAATATGGTCGATTTATCCTATTGCTAATGGAGTGTTTGGAACGGTACCGAATATGGTCGATTTATCCTATTGCTAATGGAGTGTTTGGAATGGTACCGAATATGGTCGATTTATCCTATTGCTAATGGAGTGTTTGGAATGGGACCGAATATGGTCGATTTATCCTATTGCTAATGGAGTGTTTGGAATGGTACCGAATATGGTTAATTTATCCTATTGCGAATGGTGTGTTTGGAATGGTACCGAATATGGTCGAATTATCCTATTGCTAATGGAGTGTTTGGAATGGTACCGAATATGGTCGATTTATCCTATTGCTAATGGAGTGTTTGGAATGGTACCGAATATGGTCGATTTATCCTATTGCTAATGGAGTGTTTGGAATGGTACCGAATATGGTCGATTTATCCTATTGCTAATGGAGTGTTTTGAATGGTACCTAATATGTTCAATTTATCCTATTGCTAATGGAGTGTTTGGAATGGTACCGAATATGGTTAATTTATCCTATTGCTAATGGAGTGTTTGGAATGGTACCTAATATGGTCAATTTATCCTATTGCTAATGGAGTGTTTGGAATGGTACCGAATATGGTTAATTTATCCTATTGCTAATAGAGTGTTTGGAATGGTACCGAATATGGTCGATTTATCCTATTGCTAATGGAGTGTTTGGAATGGTACCGAATATGGTCGATTTATCCTATTGCTAATGGAGTGTTTGGAATGGTACCGAATATGGTCGATTTATGCTATTGCTAATGGAGTGTTTGGAATGATACCGAATATGGTCGATTTATCCTATTGCTAATGGAGTGTTTGGAATGGTACCTAATATGGTCAATTTATCCTATTGCTAATGGAGTGTTTGGAATGGTACCGAATATGGTTAATTTATCCTATTGCTAATAGAGTGTTTGGAATGGTACCGAATATGGTCAATTTATCCTATTGCTAATGGAGTGTTTGGAATGGTACCGAATATGGTCGATTTATCCTATTGCTA
The DNA here is from genome assembly GCA_963932145.1 of Acanthosepion lycidas. Taxonomy (NCBI): domain Eukaryota; kingdom Metazoa; phylum Mollusca; class Cephalopoda; order Sepiida; family Sepiidae; genus Acanthosepion; species Acanthosepion lycidas. Next base: position 86,049,266 of record OZ010572.1, on the reverse strand, counting down.
ATGGAGTGTTTGGAATGGTACCGAATATGGTCGATTTATCCTATTGCTAATGGAGTGTTTGGAATGGTACCGAATATGGTCGATTTATCCTATTGCTAATGGAGTGTTTGGAATGGTACCGAATATGGTCGATTTATCCTATTGCTAATGGAGTGTTTGGAATGGTACCGAATATGGTTAATTTATACTATTGCTAATAGAGTGTTTGGAATGGTACCGAATATGGTTAATTTATCCTATTGCTAATAGAGTGTTTGGAATGGTACCTAATATGGTCAATTTATCCTATTGCTAATGGAGTGTTTGGAATGGTACCGAATATGGTTAATTTATCCTATTGCTAATGGAGTGTTTGGAATGGTACCGAATATGGTCGATTTATCCTATTGCTAATGGAGTGTTTGGAATGGTACCGAATATGGTTAATTTATCCTATTGCTAATAGAGTGTTTGGAATGGTACGTAATATGGTCAATTTATCCTATTGCTAATGGAGTGTTTGGAATGGTACCTAATATGGTCAATTTATCCTATTGCTAATGGAGTGTTTGGAATGGTACCGAATATGGTTAATTTATCCTATTGCTAATAGAGTGTTTGGAATGGTACCGAATATGGTTAATTTATCCTATTGCTAATAGAGTGTTTGGAATGGTACCTAATATGGTCAATTTATCCTATTGCTAATAGATTGTTTGGAATGGTACCGAATATGGTCGATTTATCCTATTGCTAATGGAGTGTTTGGAATGGTACCGTATATGGTTAATTTATCCTATTGCTAATAGAGTGTTTGGAATGGTACCGAATATGGTTAATTTATCCTATTGCTAATGGAGTGTTTGGAATGGTACCTAATATGGTCAATTTATCCTATTGCTAATGGAGTGTTTGGAATGGTACCGAATATGGTTAATTTATCCTATTGCTAATAGAGTGTTTGGAATGGTACCGAATATGGTTAATTTACCTATTGCTAATAGAGTGTTTGGAATGGTACCTAATATGGTCAATTTATCCTATTTCTAATAGAGTGTTTGGAATGGTACCTAATATGGTCGATTTATCCTATAGCTAATGGAGTGTTTGGAATGCTACCGAATATGGTTAATTTATCCTATTGCTAATAGAGTGTTTGGAATGGTACCGAATATGGTTAATTTATTCTATTGCTAATGGAGTGTTTGGAATGGTACCTAATATGGTCAATTTATCCTATTGCTAATGGAGTGTTTGGAATGGTACCGAATATGGTTAATTTATCCTATTGCTAATGGAGTGTTTGGAATGGTACCTAATATGGTCAATTTATCCTATTGCTAATGGAGTGTTTGGAATGGTACCGAATATGGTTAATTTATCCTATTGCTAATAGAGTGTTTGGAATGGTACCGAATATGGTTAATTTACCTATTGCTAATAGAGTGTTTGGAATGGTACCTAATATGGTCAATTTATCCTATTTCTAATAGAGTGTTTGGAATGGTACCTAATATGGTCGATTTATCCTATTGCTAATGGAGTGTTTGGAATGCTACCGAATATGGTTAATTTATCCTATTGCTAATAGAGTGTTTGGAATGGTACCGAATATGGTTAATTTATTCTATTGCTAATGGAGTGTTTGGAATGGTACCTAATATGGTCAATTTATCCTATTGCTAATGGAGTGTTTGGAATGGTACCGAATATGGTTAATTTATCCTATTGCTAATGGAGTGTTTGGAATGGTACCGAATATGGTCGATTTATCCTATTGCTAATGGAGTGTTTGGAATGGTACCGAATATGGTTAATTTATCCTATTGCTAATAGAGTGTTTGGAATGGTACGTAATATGGTCAATTTATCCTATTGCTAATGGAGTGTTTGGAATGGTACCTAATATGGTCAATTTATCCTATTGCTAATGGAGTGTTTGGAATGGTACCGAATATGGTTAATTTATCCTATTGCTAATAGAGTGTTTGGAATGGTACCGAATATGGTTAATTTATCCTATTGCTAATAGAGTGTTTGGAATGGTACCTAATATGGTCAATTTATCCTATTGCTAATAGATTGTTTGGAATGGTACCGAATATGGTCGATTTATCCTATTGCTAATGGAGTGTTTGGAATGGTACCGTATATGGTTAATTTATCCTATTGCTAATAGAGTGTTTGGAATGGTACCGAATATGGTTAATTTATCCTATTGCTAATGGAGTGTTTGGAATGGTACCTAATATGGTCAATTTATCCTATTGCTAATGGAGTGTTTGGAATGGTACCGAATATGGTTAATTTATCCTATTGCTAATAGAGTGTTAGGAATGGTACCGAATATGGTTAATTTACCTATTGCTAATAGAGTGTTTGGAATGGTACCTAATATGGTCAATTTATCCTATTTCTAATAGAGTGTTTGGAATGGTACCTAATATGGTCGATTTATCCTATTGCTAATGGAGTGTTTGGAATGCTACCGAATATGGTTAATTTATCCTATTGCTAATAGAGTGTTTGGAATGGTACCGAATATGGTTAATTTATTCTATTGCTAATGGAGTGTTTGGAATGGTACCTAATATGGTCAATTTATCCTATTGCTAATGGAGTGTTTGGAATGGTACCGAATATGGTTAATTTATCCTATTGCTAATAGAGTGTTTGGAATGGTACCGAATATGGTTAATTTATCCTATTGCTAATAGAGTGTTTGGAATGGTACCTAATATGGTCAATTTATCCTATTGCTAATAGATTGTTTGGAATGGTACCGAATATGGTCGATTTATCCTATTCCTAATGGAGTGTTTGGAATGGTACCGAATATGGTTAATTTATCCTATTGCTAATAGAGTGTTTGGAATGGTACCGAATATGGTTAATTTATCCTATTGCTAATGGAGTGTTTGGAATGGTACCTAATATGGTCAATTTATCCTATTGCTAATGGAGTGTTTGGAATGGTACCGAATATGGTTTATTTATCCTATTGCTAATAGAGTGTTTGGAATGGTACCTAATATGGTCAATTTATCCTATTGCTAATGGAGTGTTTGGAATGGTACCGAATATGGTTAATTTATCCTATTGCTAATAGACTGTTTGGAATGGTACCGAATATGGTTAATTTATCCTATTGCTAATAGAGTGTTTGGAATGGTACCTAATATGGTCAATTTATCCTATTGCTAATAGAGTGTTTGGAATGGTACCTAATATGGTCAATTTATACTATTGCTAATAGAGTGTTTGGAATGGTACCGAATATGGTTAATTTATCCTATTGCTAATAGAGTGTTTGGAATGGTACCTAATATGGTCAATTTATCCTATTGCTAATGGAGTGTTTGGAATGGTACCGAATATGGTTAATTTATCCTATTGCTAATAGAGTGTTTGGAATGGTACCTAATATGGTCAATTTATCCTATTGCTAATGGAGTGTTTGGAATGGTACCTAATATGGTCAATTTATCCTATTGCTAATGGAGTGTTTGGAATGGTACCGAATATGGTTAATTTATCCTATTGCTAATAGAGTGTTTGGAATGGTACCGATTATGGTTAATTTATCCTATTGCTAATAGAGTGTTTGGAATGGTACCTAATATGGTCAATTAATCGTATTGCTAATAGATTGTTTTGAATGGTACCGAATATGGTCGATTTATCCTATTGCTAATGGAGTGTTTGGAATGGTACCGAATATGGTTAATTTATCCTATTGCTAATAGAGTGTTTGGAATGGTACCGAATATGGTTAATTTATCCTATTGCTAATAGAGTGTTTGGAATGGTACCTAATATGGTCAATTTATCCAATTGCTAATAGAGTGTTTGGAATGGTACCGAATATGGTTAATTTATCCTATTGCTAATGGAGTGTTTGGAATGGTACCTAATATGGTCAATTTATCCTATTGCTAATAGAGTGTTTGGAATGGTACCAAATATGGTCAATTTATCCTATTGCTAATGGAGTGTTTGGAATGGTACCTAATATGGTCAATTTATCCTATTCCTATTAGAGTGTTTAGAATGGTACCGAATATGGTCAATTTATCCTATTGCTAATGGAGTGTTTGGAATGGTACCGAATATGGTCGATTTATCCTATTGCTAATGGAGTGTTTGGAATGGTACCGAATATGGTCGATTTATCCTATTGCTAATGGAGTGTTTGGAATGGTACCGAATATGGTCGATTTAACCTATTGCTAATGGAGTGTTTGGAATGGTACCGAATATGGTTAATTTATCCTATTGCTAATAGAGTGTTTGGAATGGTACCGAATATGGTTAATTTATCCTATTGCTAATAGAGTGTTTGGAATGGTACCTAATATGGTCAATTTATCCTATTGCTAATAGAGTGTTTGGAATGGTACCGAATATGGTTAATTTATCCTATTGCTAATAGAGTGTTTGGAATGGTACCTAATATGGTCAATTTATCCTATTGCTAATGGAGTGTTTGGAATGGTACCTAATATGGTCAATTTATCCTATTGCTAATGGAGTGTTTGGAATGGTACCGAATATGGTTAATTTATCCTATTGCTAATAGAGTGTTTGGAATGGTACCGAATATGGTCAATTTATCCTATTGCTAATGGAGTGTTTGGAATGGTACCGAATATGGTCGATTTATCCTATTGCTAATGGAGTGTTTGGAATGGTACCGAATATGGACGATTTATCCTATTGCTAATGGAGTGTTTGGAATGGTACCGAATATGGTCGATTTATCCTATTGCTAATAGAGTGTTTGGAATGGTACCGAATATGGTCGATTTATCCTATTGCTAATGGAGTGTTTGGAATGGTACCGAATATTGTTAATTTATCCTATTGCTAATAGAGTGTTTGGAATGGTACCTAATATGGTCAATTTATCCTATTGCTAATAGAGTGTTTGGAATGGTACCTAATATGGTCAATTTATCCTATTGCTAATGGAGTGTTTGGAATGGTACCGAATATGGTTAATTTATCCTATTGCTAATAGAGTGTTTGGAATGGTACCGAATATGGTCAATTTATCCTATTGCTAATGGAGTGTTTGGAATGGTACCGAATATGGTCGATTTATCCTATTGCTAATGGAGTGTTTGGAATGGTACCGAATATGGTCGATTTATCCTATTGCTAATGGAGTGTTTGGAATGGTACCGAATATGGTTAATTTATCCTATTGCTAATAGAGTGTTTAAAATGGTACCGAATATGGTCAATTTATCCTATTGCTAATGGAGTGTTTGGAATGGTACCGAATATGGTCGATTTATCCTATTGCTAATGGAGTGTTTGGAATGGTACCGCATATGGTCGATTTATCCTATTGCTAATGGAGTGTTTGGAATGGTACCGAATATGGACGATTTATCCTATTGCTAATGAAGTGTTTGGAATGGTACCGAATATGGTCGATTTATCCTATTGCTAATAGAGTGTTTGGAATGGTACCTAATATGGTCAATTTATCCTATTGCTAATGGAGTGTTTGGAATGGTACCGAATATGGTTAATTTATCCTATTGCTAATAGAGTGTTTGGAATGGTACCTAATATGGTCAATTTATCCTATTGCTAATGGAGTGTTTGGAATGGTACCTAATATGGTCAATTTATCCTATTGCTAATGGAGTGTTTGGAATGGTACCGAATATGGTTAATTTATCCTATTGCTAATAGAGTGTTTGGAATGGTACCGAATATGGTTAATTTATCCTATTGCTAATAGAGTGTTTGGAATGGTACCTAATATGGTCAATTAATCCTATTGCTAATAGATTGTTTTGAATGGTACCGAATATGGTCGATTTATCCTATTGCTAATGGAGTGTTTGGAATGGTACCGAATATGGTTAATTTATCCTATTGCTAATAGAGTGTTTGGAATGGTACCGAATATGGTTAATTTATCCTATTGCTAATAGAGTGTTTGGAATGGTACCTAATATGGTCAATTTATCCAATTGCTAATAGAGTGTTTGGAATGGTACTGAATATGGTTAATTTATCCTATTGCTAATGGAGTGTTTGGAATGGTACCTAATATGGTCAATTTATCCTATTGCTAATAGAGTGTTTGGAATGGTACCTAATATGGTCAATTTATCCTATTGCTAATGGAGTGTTTGGAATGGTACCTAATATGGTCAATTTATCCTATTCCTATTAGAGTGTTTAGAATGGTACCGAATATGGTCAATTTATCCTATTGCTAATGGAGTGTTTGGAATGGTACCGAATATGGTCGATTTATCCTATTGCTAATGGAGTGTTTGGAATGGTACCGAATATGGTCGATTTATCCTATTGCTAATGGAGTGTTTGGAATGGTACCGAATATGGTCGATTTAACCTATTGCTAATGGAGTGTTTGGAATGGTACCGAATATGGTTAATTTATCCTATTGCTAATAGAGTGTTTGGAATGGTACCGAATATGGTTAATTTATCCTATTGCTAATAGAGTGTTTGGAATGGTACCTAATATGGTCAATTTATCCTATTGCTAATAGAGTGTTTGGAATGGTACCGAATATGGTTAATTTATCCTATTGCTAATAGAGTGTTTGGAATGGTACCTAATATGGTCAATTTATCCTATTGCTAATGGAGTGTTTGGAATGGTACCTAATATGGTCAATTTATCCTATTGCTAATGGAGTGTTTGGAATGGTACCGAATATGGTTAATTTATCCTATTGCTAATAGAGTGTTTGGAATGGTACCGAATATGGTCAAATTATCCTATTGCTAATGGAGTGTTTGGAATGGTACCGAATATGGTCGATTTATCCTATTGCTAATGGAGTGTTTGGAATGGTACCGAATATGGTCGATTTATCCTATTGCTAATGGAGTGTTTGGAATGGTACCGAATATGGTCAATTTATCCTATTGCTAATGGAGTGTTTGGAATGGTACCGAATATGGTCGATTTATCCTATTGCTAATGGAGTGTTTGGAATGGTACCGAATATGGTCGATTTATCCTATTGCTAATGGAGTGTTTGGAATGGTACCGAATATGGTTAATTTATCCTATTGCTAATAGAGTGTTTGGAATGGTACCGAATATGGTCAATTTATCCTATTGCTAATGGAGTGTTTGGAATGGTACCGAATATGGTCGATTTATCCTATTGCTAATGGAGTGTTTGGAATGGTACCGAATATGGTCGATTTATCCTATTGCTAATGGAGTGTTTGGAATGGTACCGAATATGGACGATTTATCCTATTCCTAATGGAGTGTTTGGAATGGTACCGAATATGGTCGATTTATCCTATTGCTAATAGAGTGTTTGGAATGGTACCGAATATGGTCGATTTATCCTATTGCTAATGGAGTGTTTGGAATGGTACCGAATATGGTTAATTTATCCTATTGCTAATAGAGTGTTTGGAATGGTACCTAATATGGTCAATTTATCCTATTGCTAATAGAGTGTTTGGAATGGTACCGAATATGGTTAATTTATCCTATTGCTAATAGAGTGTTTGGAATGGTACCTAATATGGTCAATTTATCCTATTGCTAATGGAGTGTTTGGAATGGTACCTAATATGGTCAATTTATCCTATTGCTTATGGAGTGTTTGGAATGGTACCGAATATGGTTAATTTATCCTATTGCTAATAGAGTGTTTGGAATGGTACCGAATATGGTCAATTTATCCTATTGCTAATGGAGTGTTTGGAATGGTACCGAATATGGTCGATTTATCCTATTGCTAATGGAGTGTTTGGAATGGTACCGAATATGGTCGATTTATCCTATTGCTAATAGATTGTTTGGAATGGTACCGAATATGGTCGATTTATCCTATTGCTAATAGAGTGTTTGGAATGGTACCGAATATGGTCAATTTATCCTATTGCTAATAGAATGTTTGGAATGGTACCTAATATGGTCAATTTATCCTATTGCTAATGGAGTGTTTGGAATGGTACCGAATATGGTTAATTTATCCTATTGCTAATAGAGTGTTTGGAATGGTACCTAATATGGTCAATTTATCCTATTGCTAATAGAGTGTTTGGAATGGTACCGAATATGGTTAATTTATCCTATTGCTAATAGAGTGTTTGGAATGGTACCTAATATGGTCAATTTATCCTATTGCTAATGGAGTGTTTGGAATGGTACCTAATATGGTCAATTTATCCTATTGCTAATGGAGTGTTTGGAATGGTACCGAATATGGTTAATTTATCCTATTGCTAATAGAGTGTTTGGAATGGTACCGAATATGGTCAATTTATCCTATTGCTAATGGAGTGTTTGGAATGGTACCGAATATGGTCGATTTATCCTATTGCTAATGGAGTGTTTGGAATGGTACCGAATATGGTCGATTTATCCTATTGCTAATGGAGTGTTTGGAATGGTACCGAATATGTTCGATTTATCCTATTGCTAATGGAGTGTTTGGAATGGTACCGAATATGGTCGATTTATCCTATTGCTAATGGAGTGTTTGGAATGGTACCGAATATGGTCGATTTATCCTATTGCTAATGGAGTGTTTGGAATGGTACTGAATATGGATAATTTATCCTATTGCTAATAGAGTGTTTGGAATGGTACCGAATATGGTCAATTTATCCTATTGCTAATGGAGTGTTTGGAATGGTACCGAATATGGTCGATTTATCCTATTGCTAATGGAGTGTTTGGAATGGTACCGAATATGGTCGATTTATCCTATTGCTAATGGAGTGTTTGGAATGGTACCGAATATGGTCGATTTATCCTATTGCTAATGGAGTGTTTGGAATGGTACCGAATATAGTCGATTAATCCTATTGCTAATAGAGTGTTTGGAATGGTACCGAATATGGTCGATTTATCCTATTTCTAATGGAGTGTTTGGAATGGTACCGAATATGGTCGATTTATCCTATTGCTAATGGAGTGTTTGGAATGGTACCGAATATGGTCGATTTATCCTATTGCTAATGGAGTGTTTGGAATGGTACCGAATATGGTCGATTTATCCTATTGCTAATGGAGTGTTTGGAATGGTACCGAATATGGTCAATTTATCCTATTGCTAATAGAGGGTTTGGAATGGTACCGAATATGGTCAATTTATCCTATTGCTAATGGAGTGTTTGGAATGGTACCGAATATGGTCGATTCATCCTATTGCTAATGGAGTGTTTGGAATGGTACCTAATATGGTCGATTTATCCTATTGCTAATGGAGTGTTTGGAATGGTACCTAATATGGTCAATTTATCCTATTGCTAATGGAGTGTTTGGAATGGTACCGAATATGGTTAATTTATCCTATTGCTAATGGAGTGTTTGGAATGGTACCTAATATGGTCAATTTATCCTATTGCTAATGGAGTGTTTGGAATGGTACCTAATATGGTCGATTTATCCTATTGCTAATAGAGTGTTTGGAATGGTACCGAATATGGTTAATTTATCCTATTGGTAATGGAGTGTTTGGAATGGTACCTAATATGGTCAATTTGTCCTATTGCTAATGGAGTGTTTGGAATGGTACCTAGTATGGACAATTTATCCTATTGCTAATGGAGTGTTTGGAATGGTACCGAATATGGTTGATTTATCCTATTGCTAATGGAGTGTTTGGAATGGTACCTAATATGGTCAAGTTATCCTATTGCTAATGGAGTGTTTGGAATGGTACCTAATATGGTCGATTTATCCTATTGCTAATAGAGTGTTTGGAATGGTACCGAATATGGTTAATTTATCCTATTGCTAATGGAGTGTTTGGAATGGTACCTAATATGGTCAATTTATCCTATTGCTAATGGAGTGTTTCGAATGGTACCTAATATGGTCAATTTATCCTATTGCTAATTGAGTGTTTGGAATGGTACCTAATATGGTCGATTTATCCTATTGCTAATGGAGTGTTTGGAATGGTACCGAATATGGTCGATTTATCCTATTGCTAATAGAGTGTTTGGAATGGTACCGAATATGGTTAATTTATCCTATTGCTAATGGAGTGTTTGGAATGGTACCTAATATGGTCAATTTATCCTATTGCTAATGGAGTGTTTGGAATGGTACCTAATATGGTCAATTTATCCTATTGCTAATGAAGTGTCTGGAATGGTACCTAATATGGTCAATTTATCCTTTTGCTAATGAAGTGTTTGGAATGGTACCGAATATGGCTAATTTATCCTATTGCTAATGGAGTGTTTGGAATGTTACCAAATATGGTCAATTTATCCTATTGCTAATAGAGTGTTTGTAATGGTACCGAATATGGTTAATTTATCCTTTTGCTAATGGAGTGTTTGGAACGCTACCGAATATGGTCGAATTATCCTATTGCTAATGGAGTGTTTGGAATGGTACCGAATATGGTTAATTTATCCTATTGCTAATGGAGTGTTTGGCTTGGTACCTAATATGGTCAAATTATCCTATTGCTAATGGAGTGTTTGGAATGGTACCGAATATGGTCGATTTATCCTATTGCTAATTGAGTGCTTGGTATGGTACCTAATATGGTCAATTTATCCTATTGCTAATGGAGTGTTTGGAACGCTACCGAATATGGTCGATTTATCCTATTGCTAATGGAGTGTTTGGAATGGTACCTAATATGGTCGATTTATCCTATTGCTAATAGAGTGTTTGGAATGGTACCGAATATGGTTAATTTATCCTATTGCTAATGGAGTGTTTGGAATGGTACCTAATATGGTCAAATTATCCTATTGCTAATGGAGTGTTTGGAATGGTACCTAATATGGTCAATTTATCCTTTTGCTAATGAAGTGTTTGGAATGGTACCGAATATGGTCGATTTATCCTATTGCTAATGGAGTGTTTGGAATGGTACCGAATATAGTCGATTTATCCTATTGCTAATAGAGTGTTTGGAATGGTACCGAATATGGTCGATTTATCCTATTTCTAATGGAGTGTTTGGAATGGTACCGAATATGGTCGATTCATCCTATTGCTAATGGAGTGTTTGGAATGGTACCGAATATGGTCAATTTATCCTATTGCTAATAGAGGGTTTGGAATGGTACCGAATATGGTCAATTTATCCTATTGCTAATGGAGTGTTTGGAATGGTACCGAATATGGTCGATTCATCCTATTGCTAATGGAGTGTTTGGAATGGTACCTAATATGGTCGATTTATCCTATTGCTAATGGAGTGTTTGGAATGGTACCTAATATGGTCAATTTATCCTATTGCTAATGGAGTGTTTGGAATGGTACCGAATATGGTTAATTTATCCTATTGCTAATGGAGTGTTTGGAATGGTACCTAATATGGTCAATTTATCCTATTGCTAATGGAGTGTTTGGAATGGTACCTAATATGGTCGATTTATCCTATTGCTAATAGAGTGTTTGGAATGGTACCGAATATGGTTAATTTATCCTATTGGTAATGGAGTGTTTGGAATGGTACCTAATATGGTCAATTTGTCCTATTGCTAATGGAGTGTTTGGAATGGTACCTAGTATGGACAATTTATCCTATTGCTAATGGAGTGTTTGGAATGGTACCGAATATGGTTGATTTATCCTATTGCTAATGGAGTGTTTGGAATGGTACCTAATATGGTCAAGTTATCCTATTGCTAATGGAGTGTTTGGAATGGTACCTAATATGGTCGATTTATCCTATTGCTAATAGAGTGTTTGGAATGGTACCGAATATGGTTAATTTATCCTATTGCTAATGGAGTGTTTGGAATGGTACCTAATATGGTCAATTTATCCTATTGCTAATGGAGTGTTTCGAATGGTACCTAATATGGTCAATTTATCCTATTGCTAATTGAGTGTTTGGAATGGTACCTAATATGGTCGATTTATCCTATTGCTAATGGAGTGTTTGGAATGGTACCGAATATGGTCGATTTATCCTATTGCTAATAGAGTGTTTGGAATGGTACCGAATATGGTTAATTTATCCTATTGCTAATGGAGTGTTTGGAATGGTACCTAATATGGTCAATTTATCCTATTGCTAATGGAGTGTTTGGAATGGTACCTAATATGGTCAATTTATCCTATTGCTAATGAAGTGTCTGGAATGGTACCTAATATGGTCAATTTATCCTTTTGCTAATGAAGTGTTTGGAATGGTACCGAATATGGCTAATTTATCCTATTGCTAATGGAGTGTTTGGAATGTTACCAAATATGGTCAATTTATCCTATTGCTAATAGAGTGTTTGTAATGGTACCGAATATGGTTAATTTATCCTTTTGCTAATGGAGTGTTTGGAACGCTACCGAATATGGTCGAATTATCCTATTGCTAATGGAGTGTTTGGAATGGTACCGAATATGGTTAATTTATCCTATTGCTAATGGAGTGTTTGGCTTGGTACCTAATATGGTCAATTATCCTATTGCTAATGGAGTGTTTGGAATGGTACCGAATATGGTCGATTTATCCTATTGCTAATTGAGTGCTTGGTATGGTACCTAATATGGTCAATTTATCCTATTGCTAATGGAGTGTTTGGAACGCTACCGAATATGGTCGATTTATCCTATTGCTAATGGAGTGTTTGGAATGGTACCTAATATGGTCGATTTATCCTATTGCTAATAGAGTGTTTGGAATGGTACCGAATATGGTTAATTTATCCTATTGCTAATGGAGTGTTTGGAATGGTACCTAATATGGTCAAATTATCCTATTGCTAATGGAGTGTTTGGAATGGTACCTAATATGGTCAATTTATCCTTTTGCTAATGAAGTGTTTGGAATGGTACCGAATATGGTCGATTTATCCTATTGCTAATGGAGTGTTTGGAATGGTACCGAATATAGTCGATTTATCCTATTGCTAATAGAGTGTTTGGAATGGTACCGAATATGGTCGATTTATCCTATTTCTAATGGAGTGTTTGGAATGGTACCGAATATGGTCGATTCATCCTATTGCTAATGGAGTGTTTGGAATGGTACCTAATATGGTCGATTTATCCTATTGCTAATGGAGTGTTTGGAATGGTACCTAATATGGTCAATTTATCCTATTGCTAATGGAGTGTTTGGAATGGTACCGAATATGGTTAATTTATCCTATTGCTAATGGAGTGTTTGGAATGGTACCTAATATGGTCAATTTATCCTATTGCTAATGGAGTGTTTGGAATGGTACCTAATATGGTCGATTTATCCTATTGCTAATAGAGTGTTTGGAATGGTACCGAATATGGTTAATTTATCCTATTGGTAATGGAGTGTTTGGAATGGTACCTAATATGGTCAATTTATCCTATTGCTAATGGAGTGTTTGGAATGGTACCTAGTATGGTCAATTTATCCTATTGCTAATGGAGTGTTTGGAATGGTACCGAATATGGTTGATTTATCCTATTGCTAATGGAGTGTTTGGAATGGTACCTAATATGGTCAATTTATCCTATTGCTAATGGAGTGTTTGGAATGGTACCTAATATGGTCGATTTATCCTATTGCTAATAGAGTGTTTGGAATGGTACCGAATATGGTTAATTTATCCTATTGCTAATGGAGTGTTTGGAATGGTACCTAATATGGTCAATTTATCCTATTGCTAATGGAGTGTTTGGAATGGTACCTAATATGGTCAATTTATCCTATTGCTAATTGAGTGTTTGGAATGGTACCTAATATGGTCGATTTATCCTATTGCTAATGGAGTGTTTGGAATGGTACCGAATATGGTCGATTTATCCTATTGCTAATAGAGTGTTTGGAATGGTACCGAATATGGTTAATTTATCCTATTGCTAATGGAGTGTTTGGAATGGTACCTAATATGGTCAATTTATCCTATTGCTAATGGAGTGTTTGGAATGGTACCTAATATGGTCAATTTATCCTATTGCTAATGGAGTGTTTGGAATGGTACCTAATATGGTCAATTTATCCTTTTGCTAATGAAGTGTTTGGAATGGTACCGAATATGGCTAATTTATCCTATTGCTAATGGAGTGTTTGGAATGGTACGAAATATGGTCAATTTATCCTATTGCTAATAGAGTGTTTGGAATGGTACCGAATATGGTTAATTTATCCTTTTGCTAATGGAGTGTTTGGAACGCTACCGAATATGGTCGAATTATCCTATTGCTAATGGAGTGTTTGGAATTGTACCGAATATGGTTAATTTATCCTATTGCTAATGGAGTGTTTGGCATGGTACCTAATATGGTCAAATTATCCTATTGCTAATGGAGTGTTTGGAATGGTACCGAATATGGTCGATTTATCCTATTGCTAATTGAGTGCTTGGTATGGTACCTAATATGGTCAATTTATCCTATTGCTAATGGAGTGTTTGGAACGCTACCGAATATGGTCGATTTATCCTATTGCTAATGGAGTGTTTGGAATGGTACCTAATATGGTCGACTTATCCTATTGCTAATAGAGTGTTTGGAATGGTACCGAATATGGTTAATTTATCCTATTGCTAATGGAGTGTTTGGAATGGTACCTAATATGGTCAAATTATCCTATTGCTAATGGAGTGTTTGGAATGGTACCTAATATGGTCAATTTATCCTTTTGCTAATGAAGTGTTTGGAATGGTACCGAATATGGTCGATTTATCCTATTGCTAATGGAGTGTTTGGAATGGTACCGAATATGGTCAATTTATCCTATTGCTAATAGAGTGTTTGGAATGGTACCGAATATGGTTAATTTATCCTTTGGCTAATGGAGTGTTTGGAACGCTACCGAATATGGTCGAATTATCCTATTGCTAATGGAGTGTTTGGAATGGTACCGAATATGGTTAATTCATCCTATTGCTAATGGAGTGTTTGGCATGGTACCTAATATGGTCAAATTATCCTATTGCTAATGGAGTGTTTGGAATGGTACCGAATATGGTCGATTTATCCTATTGCTAATTGAGTGCTTGGTATGGTACCTAATATGGTCAATTTATCCTATTGCTAATGGAGTGTTTGGAACGCTACCGAATATGGTCGATTTATCCTATTGCTAATGTAGTGTTTGGAATGGTACCTAATATGGTCGAATTATCCTATTGCTAATAGAGTGTTTGGAATGGTACCGAATATGGTTAATTTATCCTATTGCTAATGGAGTGTTTGGAATGGTACCTAATATGGTCAATTTATCCTATTGCTAATGGAGTGTTTGGAATGGTACATAATATGGTCAATTTATCCTATTGCTAATGGAGTGTTTGGAATGGTACCTAATATGGTCGATTTATCCTATTGCTAATGGAGTGTTTGGAATGGTACCGAATATGGTCGATTTATACTATTGCTAATAGAGTGTTTGGAATGGTACCGAATATGGTTAATTTATCCTATTGCTAATGGAGTGTTTGGAATGGTACCTAATATGGTCAAATTATCCTATTGCTAATGGAGTGTTTGGAATGGTACCTAATATGGTCAATTTATCCTTTTGCTAATGAAGTGTTTGGAATGGTACCGAATATGGTCGATTTATCCTATTGCTAATGGAGTGTTTGGAATGGTACCGAATATGGTCAATTTATCCTATTGCTAATAGAGTGTTTGGAATGGTACCGAATATGGTTAATTTATCCTTTTGCTAATGGAGTGTTTGGAACGCTACCGAATATGGTCGAATTATCCTATTGCTAATGGAGTGTTTGGAATGGTACCGAATATGGTTAATTCATCCTATTGCTAATGGATTGTTTGGCATGGTACCTAATATGGTCAAATTATCCTATTGCTAATGGAGTGTTTGGAATGGTACCGAATATGGTCGATTTATCCTATTGCTAATTGAGTGCTTGGTATGGTACCTAATATGGTCAATTTATCCTATTGCTAATGGAGTGTTTGGAACGCTACCGAATATGGTCGATTTATCCTATTGCTAATGTAGTGTTTGGAATGGTACCTAATATGGTCGAATTATCCTATTGCTAATAGAGTGTTTGGAATTGTACCGAATATGGTTAATTTATCCTATTGCTAATGGAGTGTTTGGAATGGTACCTAATATGGTCAATTTATCCTATTGCTAATGGAGTGTTTGGAATGGTACATAATATGGTCAATTTATCCTATTGCTAATGGAGTGTTTGGAATGGTACCTAATATGGTCGATTTATCTTATTGCTAATGGAGTGTTTGGAATGGTACCGAATATGGTCGATTTATCCTATTGCTAATAGAGTGTTTGGAATGGTACCGAATATGGTTAATTTATCCTATTGCTAATGGAGTGTTTGGAATGGTACCTAATATGGTCAATTTATCCTATTGCTAATGGAGTGTTTGGAATGGTACCTAATATGGTCAATTTATCCTATTGCTAATAGAGTGTTTGGAATGGTACCTAATATGGTCAATTTATCCTTTTGCTAATGAAGTGTTTGGAATGGTACCGAATATGGTTAATTTATCCTATTGCTAATGGAGTGTTTGGAATGGTACCGAATATGGTCAATTTATCCTATTGCTAATAGAGTGTTTGGAATGGTACCGAATATGGTTAATTTATCCTTTTGCTAATGGAGTGTTTGGAACGCTACCGAATATGGTCGAATTATCCTATTGCTAATGGAGTGTTTGGAATGGTACCGAATATGGTTAATTTATCCTATTGCTAATGGAGTGTTTGGCATGGTACCTAATATGGTCAAATTATCCTATTGCTAATGGAGTGTTTGGAATGGTACCGAATATGGTCCATTTATCCTATTGCTAATTGAGTGCTTGGTATGGTACCTAATATGGTCAATTTATCCTATTGCTAATGGAGTGTTTGGAACGCTACCGAATATGGTCGATTTATCCTATTGCTAATGGAGTGTTTGGAATGGTACCTAATATGGTCAATTTATCCTATTGCTAATGGAGTGTTTGGAAAGCTACCGAATATGGTTGATTTATCCTATTGCTAATGGAGTGTTTGGAATGTTACCGAATATGGTCGATTTATCCTACTGCTAATTGAGTGTTTGGAATGCTACCGAATATGGTCAATTTATCCTATTGCTAATGGAGTGTTTGGAACGCTACCGAATATGGTCGATTTATCCTATTGCTAATTGAGTGTTTGGAATGGTACCGAATATGGTCGATTTATCCTATTGCTAATGGAGTGTTTAGAATGGTACCGAATATGGTCAATTTATCCTATTTCTAATGAAGTGTTTGGAATGGTAACGAATGTGGTCAATTTATCCTATTGCTAATAGAGTGTTTGGAATGATACCGAATATGGTTAATTTGTCCTTTTGCTAATGAAGTGTTTGGAATGGTACCGAATATGGTCGATTTATCCTATTGCTAATGGAGTGTTTGGAATGGTACCGAATGTGGTCGATTTATCCTATTGCTAATTGAGTGCTTGGTATGGTACCTAATATGGTCAATTTATCCTATTGCTAATGGAGTGTTTGGAACGCTACCGAATATGGTCGTTTTATCCTATTGCTAATGGAGTGTTTGGAATGGTACCTAATATGGTCAATTTATCCTATTGCTAATGGAGTGTTTGGAAAGCTACCGAATATGGTTGATTTATCTTATTGCTAATGGAGTGTTTGGAATGTTACCGAATATGGTCGATTTATCCTACTGCTAATTGAGTGTTTGGAATGCTACCGAATATGGTCAATTTATCCTATTGCTAATTGAGTGCTTGGTATGGTACCTAATATGGTCAATTTATCCTATTGCTAATGGAGTGTTTGGAACGCTACCGAATATGGTCGATTTATCCTATTGCTAATGGAGTGTTTGGAATGGTACCTAATATGGTCAATTTATCCTATTGCTAATGGAGTGTTTGGAAAGCTACCGAATATGGTTGATTTATCCTATTGCTAATGGAGTGTTTGGAATGTTACCGAATATGGTCGATTTATCCTACTGCTAATTGAGTGTTTGGAATGCTACCGAATATGGTCAATTTATCCTATTGCTAATGGAGTGTTTGGAACGCTACCGAATATGGTCGATTTATCCTATTGCTAATTGAGTGTTTGGAATGGTACCGAATATGGTCGATTTATCCTATTGCTAATGGAGTGTTTAGAATGGTACCGAATATGGTCAATTTATCCTATTTCTAATGAAGTGTTTGGAATGGTAACGAATGTGGTCAATTTATCCTATTGCTAATGGAGTGTTTGGAACGCTACCAAATATGGTCGATTTATCCTATTGCTAATGGAGTGTTTGCAATGGTACCGAATATGGTCAATTTATCCTATTGCTAATGGAGTGTTTGGAACGCTACCGAATATGGTCGATTTATCCTATTGCTAATTGAGTGTTTGGAATCGTACCGAATATGGTCGATTTATCCTATTGCTAACTGAGTGTTTGGAATGGTACCGAATATGGTCAATTTGTCCTATTGCTAATGGAGTGTTTGGAATGGTACCTAATATGGTCAATTTATCCTATTGCTAATAGAGTGTTTGGAATGATACCGAATATGGTTAATTTGTCCTTTTGCTAATGAAGTGTTTGGAATGGTACCGAATATGGTCGATTTATCCTATTGCTAATGGAGTGTTTGGAATGGTACCGAATATGGTCGATTTATCCTATTGCTAATTGAGTGCTTGGTATGGTACCTAATATGGTCAATTTATCCTATTGCTAATGGAGTGTTTGGAACGCTACCGAATATGGTCGTTTTATCCTATTGCTAATTGAGTGTTTCGAAAGGCACCGAATATGGTCAATTTATCCTATTGCTAATGGAGTGTTTGGAATGGTAACTAATATGGTCAATTTATCCTATTGCTAATGGAGTGTTTGGAAAGCTACCGAATATGGTTGATTTATCCTATTGCTAATTGAGTGTTTGGAATGGTACCTAATATGGTCAATTTACCCTATTGCTAATGGAGTGTTTGGCATGGTACCTAATATGGTCAATTTATCCTATTGCTAATGGAGTGTTTGGAAAGCTACCGAATATGGTTGATTTATCCTATTGCTAATTGAGTGTTTGGAATGGTACCTAATATGGTCAATTTATCCTATTGCTAATGGAGTGTTTGGCATGGTACCTAATATGGTCGATTTATCCTATTGCTAATGGAGTGTTTGGAAAGCTACCGAATATGGTTGATTTATCCTATTGCTAATTGAGTGTTTGGAATGGTATCTAATATGGTCAATTTATCCTATTGCTAATGGAGTGTTTGGCATGGTACCTAATATGGTCAATTTATTCTATTGCTAATGGAGTGTTTGGAACGCTACCGAATATGGTCGATTTATCCTATTGCTAATGGAGTGTTTGGAACGGTACCGAATATGGTCGATTTATCCTGTTGCTAATGGAGTGTTTGGAATGGTAACGAATGTGGTCAATTTATCCTATTGCTAATGGAGTTTTTGGAATGGTACCGAATATGGTCGATTTATCCCATTGCTAATTGAGTGCTTGGTATGGTACCTAATATGGTCCATTTATCCTATTGCTAATGGAGTGTTTGGAAAGCTACCGAATATGGTCAATTTATCCTATTGCTAATTGAGTGTTTGGAATGGGACCGAATATGGTCGATTTATCCTATTGCTAATGGAGTGTTTGGAATGGTAACGAATATGGTCGTTTTATCCTATTGCTAATGGAGTGTTTGGAATGGTAACGAATATGGTCGTTTTATCCTATTGCTAATTGAATGTTTGGAATGGTACCGAATATGGTCGATTTATCCCATTGCTAATGGAGTGTTTGGAATGGTACCGAATATGGTCGATTTATCCTATTGCTAATGGAGTGTTTGGAATGGTAACGAATATGGTCGTTTTATCCTATTGCTAATTGAATGTTTGGAATGGTACCGGATATGGTCGATTTATCCTATTGCTAATGGAGTGTTTGGAATGGTACAGAATATGGTCGATTTTTCCTATTGCTAATGGAGTGTTTGGAATGGTAACGAATATGGTCGTTTTATCCTATTTCTAATGGAGTGTTTGGAATGGTAACGTATATGGTCGATTTATCCTATTGCTAATGGAGTGTTTGGAATGGTAACGAATATGGTCGTTTTATCCTATTGCTAATGGAGTGTTTGGAATGGTAACGAATATGGTCGTTTTATCCTATTGCTAATTGAGTTGTTTGGAACGCTACCGAATATGGTCGATTTATCCTATTGCTAATGGAGTGTTTGGAATGTTAACGAATATGGTCGTTTTATCCTATTGCTAATGGAGTGTTTGGAATGGTAACGAATATGGTCGTTTTATCCTATTGCTAATGGAGTGTTTGGAATGGTACCTAATATGGTCAATTTATCCTATTGCTAATGGAGTGTTTGGAAAGCTACCGAATATGGTTGATTTATCCTATTGCTAATTGAGTGTTTGGAATGGTACCTAATATGGTCAATTTATCCTATTGCTAATGGAGTGTTTGGCATGGTACCTAATATGGTCGATTTATCCTATTGCTAATGGAGTGTTTGGAAAGCTACCGAATATGGTTGATTTATCCTATTGCTAATTGAGTGTTTGGAATGGTATCTAATATGGTCAATTTATCCTATTGCTAATGGAGTGTTTGGCATGGTACCTAATATGGTCAATTTATTCTATTGCTAATGGAGTGTTTGGAACGCTACCGAATATGGTCGATTTATCCTATTGCTGATGGAGTGTTTCGAACGGTACCGAATATGGTCGATTTATCCTGTTGCTAATGGAGTGTTTGGAATGGTAACGAATGTGGTCAATTTATCCTATTGCTAATGGAGTTTTTGGAATGGAACCGAATATGGTCGATTTATCCCATTGCTAATTGAGTGCTTGGTATGGTACCTAATATGGTCAATTTATCCTATTGCTAATGGAGTGTTTGGAAAGATACCGAATATGGTCAATTTATCCTATTGCTAATTGAGTGTTTGGAATGGTACCGAATATGGTCGATTTATCCTATTGCTAATGGAGTGTTTGGAATGGTAACGAATATGGTCGTTTTATCCTATTGCTAATGGAGTGTTTGGAATGGTAACGAATATGGTCGTTTTATCCTATTGCTAATTGAATGATTGGAATGGTACCCAATATGGTCGATTTATCCTATTGCTAATGGAGTGTTTGGAATGGTACCGAATATGGTCGATTTATCCTATTGCTAATGGAGTGTTTGGAATGGTAACGAATATGGTCGTTTTATCCTATTGCTAATTGAATGTTTGGAATGGTACCGGATATGGTCGATTTATCCTATTGCTAATTGAGTGTTTGGAATGGGACCGAATATGGTCGATTTATCCTATTGCTAATGGAGTGTTTGGAATGGTAACGAATATGGTCGTTTTATCCTATTGCTAATGGAGTGTTTGGAATGGTAACGAATATGGTCGTTTTATCCTATTGCTAATTGAATGTTTGGAATGGTACCGAATATGGTCGATTTATCCCATTGCTAATGGAGTGTTTGGAATGGTACCGAATATGGTCGATTTATCCTATTGCTAATGGAGTGTTTGGAATGGTAACGAATATGGTCGTTTTATCCTATTGCTAATTGAATGTTTGGAATGGTACCGGATATGGTCGATTTATCCTATTGCTAATGGAGTGTTTGGAATGGTACAGAATATGGTCGATTTTTCCTATTGCTAATGGAGTGTTTGGAATGGTAACGAATATGGTCGTTTTATCCTATTTCTAATGGAGTGTTTGGAATGGTAACGTATATGGTCGATTTATCCTATTGCTAATGGAGTGTTTGGAATGGTAACGAATATGGTCGTTTTATCCTATTGCTAATGGAGTGTTTGGAATGGTAACGAATATGGTCGTTTTATCCTATTGCTAATTGAGTTGTTTGGAACGCTACCGAATATGGTCGATTTATCCTATTGCTAATGGAGTGTTTGGAATGTTAACGAATATGGTCGTTTTATCCTATTGCTAATGGAGTGTTTGGAATGGTAACGAATATGGTCGTTTTATCCTATTGCTAATGGAGTGTTTGGAATGGTACCTAATATGGTCAATTTATCCTATTGCTAATGGAGTGTTTGGAAAGCTACCGAATATGGTTGATTTATCCTATTGCTAATTGAGTGTTTGGAATGGTACCTAATATGGTCAATTTATCCTATTGCTAATGGAGTGTTTGGCATGGTACCTAATATGGTCGATTTATCCTATTGCTAATGGAGTGTTTGGAAAGCTACCGAATATGGTTGATTTATCCTATTGCTAATTGAGTGTTTGGAATGGTATCTAATATGGTCAATTTATCCTATTGCTAATGGAGTGTTTGGCATGGTACCTAATATGGTCAATTTATTCTATTGCTAATGGAGTGTTTGGAACGCTACCGAATATGGTCGATTTATCCTATTGCTGATGGAGTGTTTGGAACGGTACCGAATATGGTCGATTTATCCTGTTGCTAATGGAGTGTTTGGAATGGTAACGAATGTGGTCAATTTATCCTATTGCTAATGGAGTTTTTGGAATGGAACCGAATATGGTCGATTTATCCCATTGCTAATTGAGTGCTTGGTATGGTACCTAATATGGTCAATTTATCCTATTGCTAATGGAGTGTTTGGAAAGCTACCGAATATGGTCAATTTATCCTATTGCTAATTGAGTGTTTGGAATGGTACCGAATATGGTCGATTTATCCTATTGCTAATGGAGTGTTTGGAATGGTAACGAATATGGTCGTTTTATCCTATTGCTAATGGAGTGTTTGGAATGGTAACGAATATGGTCGTTTTATCCTATTGCTAATTGAATGATTGGAATGGTACCCAATATGGTCGATTTATCCTATTGCTAATGGAGTGTTTGGAATGGTACCGAATATGGTCGATTTATCCTATTGCTAATGGAGTGTTTGGAATGGTAACGAATATGGTCGTTTTATCCTATTGCTAATTGAATGTTTGGAATGGTACCGGATATGGTCGATTTATCCTATTGCTAATGGAGTGTTTGGAATGGTACAGAATATGGTCGATTTATCCTATTGCTAATGGAGTGTTTGGAATGGTAACGAATATGGTCGTTTTATCCTATTTCTAATGGAGTGTTTGGAATGGTAACGTATATGGTCGATTTATCCTATTGCTAATGGAGTGTTTGGAATGGTAACGAATATGGTCGTTTTATCCTATTGCTAATGGAGTGTTTGGAATGGTAACGAATATGGTCGTTTTATCCTATTGCTAATTGAGTTGTTTGGAACGCTACCGAATATGGTCGATTTATCCTATTGCTAATGGAGTGTTTGGAATGTTAACGAATATGGTCGTTTTATCCTATTGCTAATGGAGTGTTTGGAATGGTAACGAATATGGTCGTTTTATCCTATTGCTAATTGAATGTTTGGAATGGTTCCGAATATGGTCGATTTATCCTATTGCTAATGGAGTGTTTGGAATGGTACCGAATTTGGTCGATTTATCCTATTGCTAATGGAGTGTTTGGAATGGTAACGAATATGGTCGTTTTATCCTATTGCTAATGGAGTGTTTGAAATGGTAACGAATATGGTCGTTTTATCCTCTTGCTAATGGAGTGTTTGGAATGGTAACGAATATGGTCGTTTTATCCTATTGCTAATTGAGTGTTTGGAACGCTACCGAATATGGTCGATTTATCCTATTGCTAATGGAGTGTTTGGAACGCTACCGAATATGGTCGATTTATCCTATTGCTAATGGAGTGTTTGGAATGGTAACGAATATGGTCGTTTTATCCTATTGCTAATGGAGTGTTTGGAATGGTAACGAATATGGTCGTTTTATCCTATTGCTAATTGAGTTGTTTGGAACGCTACCGAATATGGTCGATTTATCCTATTGCTAATGGAGTGTTTGGAATGTTAACGAATATGGTCGTTTTATCCTATTGCTAATGGAGTGTTTGGAACGGTAACGAATATGGTCGTTTTATCCTATTGCTAAGTGAATGTTTGGAATGGTACCGAATATGGTCGATTTATCCTATTGCTAATGGAGTGTTTGGAATGGTACCGAATATGGTCGATTTATCCTATTGCTAATGGAGTGTTTGGAATGGTAACGAATATGGTCGATTTATCCTATTGCTAATGGAGTGTTTGGAATGGTAACGAATATGGTCGTTTTATCCTATTGCTAATGGAGTGTTTGGAATGGTAACGAATATGGTCGTTTTATCCTATTGCTAATTGAGTGTTTGGAACGCTACCGAATATGGTCGATTTATCCTATTGCTAATGGAGTGTTTGGAATGGTAACGAATATGGTCGTTTTATCCTATTGCTAATGGAGTGTTTTGAATGGTAACGAATATGGTCGTTTTATCCTATTGCTAATTGAATGTTTGGAATGGTACCGAATATGGTCGATTTATCCTATTGCTAATGGAGTGTCTGGAATGGTACCGAATATGGTCGATTTATCCTATTGCTAATGGAGTGTTTGGAATGGTAACGAATATGGTCGTTTTATCCTATTGCTAATGGAGTGTTTGGAATGGTAATGAATATGGTCGATTTATCCTATTGCTAATGGAGTGTTTGGAATGGTAACGAATATGGTCGTTTTATCCTATTGATAATGGAGTGTTTGGAACGCTAACGAATATGGTCGTTTTATCCTATTGCTAATTGAGTGTTTGGAACGCTACCGAATATGGTCGATTTATCCTATTGCTAATGGAGTGTTTGGAATGGTAACGAATATGGTCGTTTTATCCTATTGCTAATGGAGTGTTTGGAATGGTAACGAATATGGTCGTTTTATCCTATTGCTAATTGAATGTTTGGAATGGTACCGAATATGGTCGATTTATCCTATTGCTAATGGAGTGTTTGGAATGGTAACGAATATGGTCGTTTTATCCTATTGCTAATGGAGTGTTTGGAATGGTAACGAATATGGTCGTTTTATCCTATTGCTAATTGAATGATTGGAATGGTACCCAATATGGTCGATTTATCCTATTGCTAATGGAGTGTTTGGAATGGTACCGAATATGGTCGATTTATCCTATTGCTAATGGAGTGTTTGGAATGGTAACGAATATGGTCGTTTTATCCTATTGCTAATTGAATGTTTGGAATGGTACCGGATATGGTCGATTTATCCTATTGCTAATGGAGTGTTTGGAATGGTACAGAATATGGTCGATTTATCCTATTGCTAATGGAGTGTTTGGAATGGTAACGAATATGGTCGTTTTATCCTATTTCTAATGGAGTGTTTGGAATGGTAACGTATATGGTCGATTTATCCTATTGCTAATGGAGTGTTTGGAATGGTAACGAATATGGTCGTTTTATCCTATTGCTAATGGAGTGTTTGGAATGGTAACGAATATGGTCGTTTTATCCTATTGCTAATTGAGTTGTTTGGAACGCTACCGAATATGGTCGATTTATCCTATTGCTAATGGAGTGTTTGGAATGTTAACGAATATGGTCGTTTTATCCTATTGCTAATGGAGTGTTTGGAATGGTAACGAATATGGTCGTTTTATCCTATTGCTAATTGAATGTTTGGAATGGTTCCGAATATGGTCGATTTATCCTATTGCTAATGGAGTGTTTGGAATGGTACCGAATTTGGTCGATTTATCCTATTGCTAATGGAGTGTTTGGAATGGTAACGAATATGGTCGTTTTATCCTATTGCTAATGGAGTGTTTGAAATGGTAACGAATATGGTCGTTTTATCCTCTTGCTAATGGAGTGTTTGGAATGGTAACGAATATGGTCGTTTTATCCTATTGCTAATTGAGTGTTTGGAACGCTACCGAATATGGTCGATTTATCCTATTGCTAATGGAGTGTTTGGAACGCTACCGAATATGGTCGATTTATCCTATTGCTAATGGAGTGTTTGGAATGGTAACGAATATGGTCGTTTTATCCTATTGCTAATGGAGTGTTTGGAATGGTAACGAATATGGTCGTTTTATCCTATTGCTAATGGAGTGTTTGGAACGGTAACGAATATGGTCGTTTTATCCTATTGCTAAGTGAATGTTTGGAATGGTACCGAATATGGTCGATTTATCCTATTGCTAATGGAGTGTTTGGAATGGTACCGAATATGGTCGATTTATCCTATTGCTAATGGAGTGTTTGGAATGTTAACGAATATGGTCGTTTTATCCTATTGCTAATGGAGTGTTTGGAACGGTAACGAATATGGTCGTTTTATCCTATTGCTAAGTGAATGTTTGGAATGGTACCGAATATGGTCGATTTATCCTATTGCTAATGGAGTGTTTGGAATGGTACCGAATATGGTCGATTTATCCTATTGCTAATGGAGTGTTTGGAATGGTAACGAATATGGTCGTTTTATCCTATTGCTAATGGAGTGTTTGGAATGGTAACGAATATGGTCGTTTTATCCTATTGCTAATGGAGTGTTTGGAATGGTAACGAATATGGTCGTTTTATCCTATTGCTAATTGAGTGTTTGGAACGCTACCGAATATGGTCGATTTATCCTATTGCTAATGGAGTGTTTGGAATGGTAACGAATATGGTCGTTTTATCCTACTGCTAATGGAGTGTTTGGAATGGTAACGAATATGGTCGTTTTATCCTATTGCTAATTGAATGTTTGGAATGGTACCGAATATGGTCGATTTATCCTATTGCTAATGGAGTGTCTGGAATGGTACCGAATATGGTCGATTTATCCTATTGCTAATGGAGTGTTTGGAATGGTAACGAATATGGTCGTTTTATCCTATTGCTAATGGAGTGTTTGGAATGGTAACGAATATGGTCGATTTATCCTATTGCTAATGGAGTGTTTGGAATGGTAACGAATATGGTCGTTTTATCCTATTGATAATGGAGTGTTTGGAACGCTAACGAATATGGTCGTTTTATCCTATTGCTAATTGAGTGTTTGGAACGCTACCGAATATGGTCGATTTATCCTATTGCTAATGGAGTGTTTGGAATGGTAACGAATATGGTCGTTTTATCCTATTGCTAATGGAGTGTTTGGAATGGTAACGAATATGGTCGTTTTATCCTATTGCTAATTGAATGTTTGGAATGGTACCGAATATGGTCGATTTATCCTATTGCTAATGGAGTGTTTGGAATGGTACCGAATATGGTCGATTTATCCTATTGCTAATAGAGTGTTTGGAATGGTAACGAATATGGTCGTTTTATCCTATTGCTAATGGAGTGTTTGGAATGGTAACGAATATGGTCGATTTATCCTATTGCTTATGGAGTGTTTGGAACGGTAACGAATATGGTCGATTTATCCTATTGCTAATGGAGTGTTTGGAATGGTAACGAATATGGTCGTTTTATCCTATTGCTAATGGAGTGTTTGGAATGGTAACGAATATGGTCGATTTATCCTATTGCTAATGGAGTGTTTGGAATGGTAACGAATATGGTCGTTTTATCCTATTGATAATGGAGTGTTTGGAACGCTAACGAATATGGTCGTTTTATCCTATTGCTAATTGAGTGTTTGGAACGCTACCGAATATGGTCGATTTATCCTATTGCTAATGGAGTGTTTGGAATGGTAACGAATATGGTCGATTTATCCTATTGCTAATGGAGTGTTTGGAACGGTAACGAATATGGTCGTTTTATCCTATTGCTAATTGAATGTTTGGAATGGTACCGAATATGGTCGATTTATCCTATTGCTAATGGAGTGTTTGGAATGGTACCGAATATGGTCGATTTATCCTATTGCTAATGGAGTGTTTGGAATGGTAACGAATATGGTCGTTTTATCCTATTGCTAATGGAGTGTTTGGAATGGTAACGAATATGGTCGATTTATCCTATTGCTAATGGAGTGTTTGGAATGGTAACGAATATGGTCGTTTTATCCTATTGATAATGGAGTGTTTGGAACGCTAACGAATATGGTCGTTTTATCCTATTGCTAATTGAGTGTTTGGAACGCTACCGAATATGGTCGATTTATCCTATTGCTAATGGAGTGTTTGGAATGGTAACGAATATGGTCGTTTTATCCTATTGCTAATGGAGTGTTTGGAATGGTAACGAATATGGTCGTTTTATCCTATTGCTAATTGAATGTTTGGAATGGTACCGAATATGGTCGATTTATCCTATTGCTAATGGAGTGTTTGGAATGGTACCGAATATTGTCGATTTATCCTATTGCTAATGGAGTGTTTGGAATGGTAACGAATATGGTCGTTTTATCCTATTGCTAATGGAGTGTTTGGAATGGTAACGAATATGGTCGTTTTATCCTATTGCTTATGGAGTGTTTGGAATGGTACCGAATATGGTCGATTTATCCTATTGCTAATGGAGTGTTTGGAATGGTAACGAATATGGTCGTTTTATCCTATTGCTAATGGAGTGTTTGGAATGGTAACGAATATGGTCGTTTTATCCTATTGCTAATGGAGTGTTTGGAATGGTAACGAATATGGTCGTTTTATCCTATTGCTAATTGAGTGTTTGGAACGCTACCGAATATGGTCGATTTATCCTATTGCTAATGGAGTGTTTGGAATGGTAACGAATATGGTCGTTTTATCCTATTGCTGATGGAGTGTTTGGAATGGTAACGCATATGGTCGTTTTATCCTATTGCTAATTGAATGTTTGGAATGGTACCGAATATGGTCGATTTATCCTATTGCTAATGGAGTGTTTGGAATGGTACCGAATATGGTCGATTTATCCTATTGCTAATGGAGTGTTTGGAATGGTAACGAATATGGTCGTTTTATCCTATTGCTAATGGAGTGTTTGGAATGGTAACGAATATGATCGATTTATCCCATTGCTAATGGAGTGTTTGGAATGGTAACGAATATGGTCGTTTTATCCTATTGATAATGGAGTGTTTGGAACGCTAACGAATATGGTCGTTTTATCCTATTGCTAATTGAGTGTTTGGAACGCTACCGAATATGCTCGATTTATACTATTGCTAATGGAGTGTTTGGAATGGTAACGAACATGGTCGTTTTATCCTATTGCTAATGGAGTGTTTGGAATGGTAACGAATATGGTCGTTTTATCCTATTGCTAATTGAATGTTTGGAATGGTACCGAATATGGTCGATTTATCCTATTGCTAATGGAGTGTTTGGAATGGTACCGAATATGGTCGATTTATCCTATTGCTAATGGAGTGTTTGGAATGGTAACGAATATGGTCGTTTTATCCTATTGCTAATGGAGTGTTTGGAATGATAACGAATATGGTCGATTTATCCTATTGCTAATGGAGTGTTTGGAATGGTAATGAATATGGTCGTTTTATCATATTGCTAATTGAGTGTTTGGAACGCTACCGAATATGGTCGATTTAACCTATTGCTAATGGAGTGTTTGGAATGGTAACGAATATGGTCGTTTTATCCTATTGCTAACGGAGTGTTTGGAATGGTAACGAATATGGTCGTTTTATCCTATTGCTAATTGAATGTTTGGAATGGTACCGGATATGGTCGATTTATACTATTGCTAATGGAGTGTTTGGAATGGTACCGAATATGGTCGATTTATCCTATTGCTAATGGAGTGTTTGGAATGGTACCGAATATAGTCGATTTATCCTATTGCTAATGGAGTGTTTGGTATGGTACCTAATATGGTCAATTTATCCTATTGCTAATGGAGTGTTTGGAATGGTATCGAATATGGTCGTGATGTGGTTTCTGTTCTTTGGTGTAGTTCTTTCTATCGGTCGTCGTTATGACCTACAGGTTTAATTCGCTCGACACCATTTTAATCATTGATCTGAGAAAACGGTTGTATGACAGTTTAGTTATTTGTGAACGTGTTTGCTGACATGCATACCATCCTTCTGAAAGTATTGATCTGTCGAGGTAATTTAAGAACCTGGCCCCAGTTCTCGGGTTAATGGTTTTGTAGCGAAACTATTCCAAGCATAGCCAGTGTCCAGAATCTCTCTCCGGTACTAAATTTGCTATAACTGATCCATACACCTGAAAAATAGGAACTACAAGGAAACATATATACAGTCGGAAAATGTTGAAAATGTTGAAATTTCTCGAACTCATAATGAGAAAAGAAGACCTGAAGGAAAGAGAATCAGGGGGAGCAAGTAAGCTGCTTAACGCATTTGTGTGACATAATTAGGGATGGTCAAAATTAGTCTAGTAAGAAAACAGGAAGTTATGGAATGGCATGATTGCCCATTCCCTGAAGTGCATAAAAAAGATCTACTTGTCGACTCTCTGCATCCGGGTGGAGGGAAATTATGCCGAACAGCATCCCGACGCCGAGTATGCGGGGTCTACGTGGAATTTTTGCCTCAGCCTACGGGCACGGATTTACCTCACATAAAATCTCGCCTTGTGCCACATCCTGCCTAGTGGGTAGGTTGGGTAAATATCGGATTCTATTGACGGTTTTGTGTGATAGTGAGTGCAAATCTGTTATGGCATAATGCAATGCTTGATTTATATTAAAGAGTGTTTAT
This sequence comes from Acanthosepion lycidas, assembly GCA_963932145.1. NCBI lineage: Eukaryota > Metazoa > Mollusca > Cephalopoda > Sepiida > Sepiidae > Acanthosepion > Acanthosepion lycidas. The sequence continues at coordinate 86,018,837 of OZ010572.1, read as the reverse complement.
CTCAGTAGAAATATAATATTATTTTTGCCTTTGATCTTATGTGAAATTTATAAAAAGTAAACACTTGAAAGAAGGAAAATGAGGCGACAAAAGATCAACCCTGCACCACGCTCCACTGTCTGATGTGATGGTGAGTACAAAGTCTCTTCTCGTAAAATCTGGGCTCAAGACGCAAAATAGATCTACAGGTAAATTCTGACTTTTAAATTTTGTTGGAAGTTGTGAAGTTTTCTTCATAATTTTTTTGTCATTTTCTTCTACCAACTCAGTTTACCATTTTGTCCCTTTTTTTCTGAACTTTCCTTTGAATTATACTTTCATTTATTTCTTGTTCTCGTTCTTTGTTCACCTTGCTTCCTGATCGCTCTTTTGAAGCCGAATTCTTTTGCACCCCCCCACTTTGTCATTCACTCTTTTTCTTCAGTGTTTATTCTATTCTAAATCGCTTGTGTCGGTCTCTTTCTTCTTTAATTCAATTTTTCTTCAATTCAAATTTAAATTTCATGTGTTGTTATTTTATTCACATCCCTAAATTGTTCGTTTTTCCCTCTCTAAATTATTTTAGTATCCAACTTTTTCTTTTGGACTTTATTTCTTAACTCGAACAAGTCTTTTTAATTTGTACACCGTATTTTTTAAAAACTTTTTGAATTTATTACATTTGAGCAAATCCATGAAGTGCAGTGATGACAAGAGCGAGAGAGAAAAGTGAGAGGGATAAAGAGATTAAAAGCGGGAGAGAAGAGATTAAGAGAAGAAAATTGGGATAAAATAAATCGAGAGAGAGAGAGAAAGAGAGAGAGAGAGAAACAAAAAGGGGAGACAAGAGAGAAGATATTAACGGAGAGAGGGAATATAAGAAAATTAGTATGAATTAAATAGAAACAGAATGTGTGAGAGAGAGAGAGAGAGAGAGAGAAATAAAGTGACAAAAAGGTGGAGAAAGCAGAAGAGATTAAGAGAAGCCAGGAGAATATCAGAAAATTGGTCCGAATTAAATAGAAAGAGAGAAACACAGAGTGAGAGTGAAATAGAGAGACAAAATGAGGGTAGGGAACAAGAGATGGGAATAGATTAAGAGAAAAGTGGGGAATATAAGAAAGTTGGTATGAATTAAATAGAGAGAGAGATTGAGATAAAGAGAAAGAGTGAAAGAGTAAGAGAGATAAAGAACAAAAATGGGGAGAAGAGAGGAGAAGAGATTAAGAGGAGAATATAAGAAAATTGGTGAAAATTAAATAAAAAGAGAGAAAAGGAGAGAGTGAGAGAGGGAGAAATAGATAAATAATGAGAGAGTAAAGAGGTAAAAATGAGAGAGACTTAGGAGAAGAAGAAAGGAGAATACAAAAAAATTGGTATGAAAGCAAAAAAAAAAAAAACGAAGAGAAAAAGTGATAGATAGATAGATAGATAGAGAGACAGAAAGGGAAAGAGAAGAAAGAAACTCACATAGATATAACATATTGACATGATTTAAATAAATATCTTAAAAAGAAACACCGAATTTGAATAAGAGAGTGAAAGAAAAATAAAGAAAATAAAATTAATACAGAAAGAAAAAGAAAAAAGAATGAGAGACGAATGAGACGAAAAAGTTATACTTAGAGAGAAATATCACAAAATTGGTATGAAGTAGATAGAATGACTTACAATGAAGAGAAAAAGAGTGAAACTAAGGGAGCGAGAGAATATGAGAGTGTGAGAAAAAAGAAGAGAGTGAGAAATTGCAAAGGATGCAAATTCAATTCATAGAAATATAAGACATTTTTTAAGGACTTAAAAGAAACAGATGGAGATAGAAAGGAGGGGGAAACAGTAAAAAAAATATGGGATAACTGTTAGGGAATGAATAAAATGATTTTAAAAGTATGAAAGAAATAATGAGATAGATAGATTGATAGATAGATAGAGAGAGAGAGAGAGAGAGAGAGAATGAGTGAGAGAATGAGAGACAACCATCCAATCAACCAGCCAGCCAGACAGACAGACAGACAGATGGAAAGAAAAGCTTAGAGAATATGCTAATGTTATAAGAAATTATCATAAATAGAATATCGTAGATATTAAAAAAAAAAAAAACGTGATAAAATAATGTTTGCAGTTTTGAAAGAAATATAAAAATTAAATTTTTATATGAAGCGAGCAAAAGTAATGAAAAAGATATATATATCAACACTCAATAATATCAAATTTGAACATGGACACAATATCTTGACCGTGTTTTGAAAAATTAAAACATTATATAAATACATACATGCAACAAAATATTTCTTATTCAACAGTTAAAATCTTTTATCCTTGAAAATGGCTAAATATATAGCCGGAAGCGCTCGGACAATTTTTATATAATTTATCATCTGAAAACAAAAAAAAAAATATTAGATCACATGAGAAATTGTATAAAAAGCTAAATCAAAGTACCTTGTCTGTCGTATTCAATGAATTGTGCATAAAAGAAGGATTGCTGCCTAAATACGCATATATATATATATATATATATATATATATATATATATATATAGAGAGAGAGAGAGAGAGAGAGAGAAATGTAGGGTAATTAAATACTGAAACTGGGAGGTATTAAAAAAACAAACGATTGTGTGAATGAGCCTGACAAGAATGGACACAGAACATGGAGAAAGGCGAAAAACAGGGTAGGACCAAGAAAAGAGAATGTGAAAAATGCAAAGATATATAAAAAGTAAAAGGGGGTAAGTGGAAGACGAGAGAGAGAGAGAGAGGGAGAGAGAGAAAGAGAGAGAGAGAGCGGAGAGTGAGAGGGAGATCGTGAGAAAGAGAAATATATATATATTAGCTCTATCTCTGATATTGAGCGCTTTCTAAGAAGTATCGCCCATATAATAAATAAATAATAATATATTTATATATTTATATAATATATATATATATATATATATATATATATATATATATGTATGTATGTATGTATGTATATATATATATATATATATATATATATATATATATATATATGTTTATATTTATACACACACACACACACATATATATATATATATATTTGGGGAGAGAGCTAGAGAGAGCAAGAGAGAAAGAGAGAGAGTGGGGGAGAGATTGGTTTAGTCTTGTCTTCCGAAATAGGAGACGAGTGTAACAGGAGAAGCGGAAACGGATCGCATTGAAGAGTGGGAGTAAAATACATGAATGAAGGTGGAAGGGGTGTCTTGAGGATTAGAATACATTAATAAATTATCATTCTCGCCTGGTGGGCAGATTGCTAATCGGTATATAGCGATCAAGGATAATACCACTTTTTTCTTTTTTTCTTTTCTTGTCATTTCTTTCTTTCTTTCTTTCTTTCTTTCTTTCTTTCTTCACTCTTGCAACATATGTTGTCTTCACTCTCATTAATTCCAAAGTCCATTTTTCATTTATTTTTATCCGATTTCGAAACTGTATCGAGTTATTTTCATTCGGGTTTCAATGGGACTTGGAGAAGACATTCATTAACAAATAAATAGTGCTGGAATTGAAGGAAATAGATTGATTGGGGCCAAAATATGGTTTAATAAAAAGAAAAATTGGGCGTGAAGGCAATTGGGACGGAAATGTGACTTTGGAGAGGTTAAGAAAAAAAGATACGCAAAAAGCAGAAAATAAATAAAGCATAACGAAATGTAAAAATGTAAGAAATAAAGAAATAAACAAAAGTTAAAGGAAAAGGAAGAAAGAAAAAGACAGAAGAAGCAAAATGAAAGAAAAAGACAGAAGAAGCAAAATGAAAGAAAAAGACAGAAGAAGCAAAATGAAAGAAAAAGACAGAAGAAGCAAAATGAAAGAAAAAGACAGAAGAAGCAAAATGAAAGAAAAAGAAAAACGAATGACCGAAAAAAAGAATAAATGTAAAAAAAACTTGGAAAAATAAAAATAAAAATAAACAATAAACAATATTTGTTGATTTGTTTGTTTAACAAGCATACAAACTCTTTATGGGTCATTTAATATCGAAATTTAATTTTCTTGAGAGCTTCGTAGAAATAAAAATATGATATATTGTTATTCTGCTTTCACAATAGCATACATGGTAAATGATACTCAGCTTTTGTCCATATACATGTTTGTGTGAACATAATTAATTGAGGGTGTGATGTTTGTGTTTTATTTTAGAGTTTTGTTGAAGTTATATTTTGGAATACAGATAGATTTCTTCAAAAAACTGTAAGATATATGGATTAATGTCATGAAACAGTTTTTCATGTTTGCTTTTTGGTATTTTAAGCTGATTTGGGCGAAGTCGCAAAAAAATTGTACAAATATATATAATTGGTTCGTTTTCTCCAGTTTATCAACCTTTTTCAGGTTATTTTAAAAACAAAAATATTTTTAGAGTGTAAGAAATTTTAGATAATAATTTTAGTGGTACAAGTTTTACTAATTAACCCATAGCTGAGGGAGAAGGAGTGGATTCATAAATTTCCAAAGGATAGTTGCGCGTAAGTGAATATAATGAAACCAACCAGAATCGGAATTCGTCCCACCGATTAAAAATTCCATCCATCTATGAACTGGCCAGGATCGACATTGCTGAACTTCGGTGATCGTATGGGATCTGGTGTTTCAATGTAAGCTACAAGAACGTCTTTAATAAAGAGACCGAAAGAGAAAAAATGGAAAAGAAGAAAGAAAAAGAAGGATGAAGGAAACAATTCATTAAAGATAGAAATAGAAATTCAATGATGACAAAGAAAATTAAACTTTTTTTTTTATTTAACTAACATGAGACTTTCTCTAGGACTAACGCTCGCTGGAGTTCAAAGCATTCAGAATAATTAAGGGACAATCTACTTCTGGTGAAATGTACATGCCGTTGTTTTACCGAAATAATATATGCACTCTATGTCTAATAGGTTACCAAGTTAATCCTATTATTTCCCTCCTAGCTAAGAGGATAGATGGATTCATGCCTTTTCCAATGATAATTGTCTGAAAGTGAATGTAAAGAATCGAAATTTGAAGTAATTTCCATCTATTAGAATGCAAAAGAGAATAATTACTAATTTAGTGTTGTACTAGCTCGTGAGGACAAGGGAAAAACACTCAAAATATTGCCTGAAATTGTAAAAAATTAGAAGTGAAAAAGAAAACAACGTTCAGGAAATGAAAAATAAAAATGGCGAATTGTAAAGAATGAAGACGAAGTGAAATATAAATATGAATGAATTCATAACAAGAAGAAAAGAATATTATAACGATAGAAAAAAAGAAGTATAACAAAGCGTACTCATTGAAAGAAAGACATTCAACTGGTTAGGTCGTGTTTCGACTCTCCTATGAATATTCAACCATCGTTTTGCCTGGACACATACTCATTATATCGCCATCTTGTATATGCAACAAGTCGGCTGTTTTTGACATCGCATCTTCTTGTCATATCAACGCAAACAACATCATTATCCCCACCGCAGTTCCTATCATCATCAGCAACAGTAATAAAAATAATTTTATCATCATTATGATGAACAACATGATAGAAGTATATGTCCGGATACTGTCGCTCATCGTAACTAATAAAATTACACCCCTGTTAAAATATCAAACACTAAAGAGAAATGATGATAAAGAGGTAAATCAAAATCCAAGTAAAGACCATTAATATATATATATATATATATATATATATATATATATATATATATATATATATATATATATATATGTGTGTGTGTGTGTGTGTGTAAAAATATATAGAAAGTAGGAAAGAACTCGTTAGGTAAATAATCCAAAGTTCTTTAGTATTTTTGATATTATTTTTAAAAAACAGTGCTCGATACAAAAGTAGAGCATAAATATAAATTATTTATTTAAAAATATGATTCCATCGCTACATAAGAGTTCTCATGTTTCAAAACAAGAGCCGAAAACTTCAATATAATTATTTGAATTAAATTGAATTAAAGTACCAAGCTCTGTTCCATCTTCAAGCGAAATTTTTTTTTTGAATAACTAATTCTTGAAATTTACGCGTTTTATAAGCATATTCATTATTAAAATTAAAATTACTATGGTAGCGGCTAGAGCAATTATTTAAAGAAAAGGGTCGTAAGGGTTAATAATTTGTATCAATATCTCAGTTACATTCAAAAACGTCAAATCAGAGTAAGGTTGGGGTGTCTAAATTTAACGCGGAAGATGACATCGTCTAGTCTGGTTAAGTGTCTATAGAGATTTATTTATTTAATGAGTTCTTGGTGGCCGGTCGGTTAGGCACGTCAGCGTAAATGACGGTTCCGTATAGGATGCAGGTTCGAATCCTGTCCAAGGACGAATATTTTCTATGAAAATTTCTCGGACATTCAGGCCGGTAAATGTTATTTAATACTGTTTATTATAAACAGAGCATTTACTTAAATACTTGTATCTATAAAGAAAAAGAACGTTGAACATAAAAAAAAATGTCTTTAATAAATAAATTGTCGGACTCTGTCCATTTCGTAATATATATATATATATAAAGGGTGCGGCAAAAGTAATGCACTTTTTTTTCTAACTGAATAGGATAAGACGAACTGGAGCAATTAAATCCCTATCACGACCACCAGGCCCCTATCAAGACGAGGCCTTTTCGTGTAGAGTATATTGAAAGATTTGGTTTACTGACTCAAACCGAAAACAATTCCTAAATTGAAACGGTTTCCGCTGAATTATCTGGAACTGATTTAGAAATATAGCATATGATTTGTGGAAGTGACAACGTCTCCATCAATGAACACTAAACTCTATTCCCAAACTGTGTACCAATAGATTTATTGTCATTGGATTTATCTTTTTCTCAGCTGGCATTTAACGTCGCTTTCAATAGCAGAGTGCAGATATATAGTTTTCCTATAGTGATTTTGTTAGTAACCAGCTGCTTGAGTCGTATAAGAGGACAGTGTTTACTGTTGACCGTAGGATCTGCGTCGTTTTTGAATTTAAATTTCCAGATGACATCCATGTGCATGTCATTGAAATTCTAAGGCGTTTCTCTTTTTTTATGGACTTCAACAATGATTTATATATAATTAAATATCAACCGCTTCATTTGCCTTATAATGATAGCTTAATTAAAGTACACCGATATATATATATATATATATATATATATATATATATATATATATATATATATATGCAGATAGATAGATGCATTCACCACTGTGATCATTTGAACAAGAGTCGTGGTATATCACTTATTTCCGGTATAGACTGGGTTTTCCGTTTCTTCTAAAGGCTTCTCATTGTCCTTCATCCCCAGTAGCCCCTTTTGCCTTAGCGGCATTATCTCGCCTTGCTTGGGCTAAACTGATTATATATATATATATATATATATATATATATATATATATATATATATATATATGGTCCGGTTCCTTGTGCCACAGTAATAGTCCAAGGTAGAACCAATAAAGAAGAACTCGAAGGCGGATATGGAATAACACAGATATATTACAAACGGGAATATATACAGAGAGGTAGAAAAGTGTTAGTACGAACAATCAGGTTTAGTAGAAATTGTCTGAACGCGATTCTGTTTCCGACTGCCTCTGATTCGACTGACTGAAACGCTCGCTCTGACTTTTGACAGACTCCTGACGGACTTCACTCCAGACTTCAGACGGAACTCACTGCTTCCTGTTGAGGCGCAGTATTTATTACGTAGTCCATTGTGTTATTATGGGTAAGGTCCCATAACACACACACACACACATACACAACACACACACACACACACACACACACACATATATATATATATATATATATATATATATATATATATATGTTATAAATATATTACATATGGACAAACAAGTACTCATCATAAAGTTGCATATTTGTTTCGATGCGAAAGGATCTTGACAGGTGAGTAACAAAGATGGATATCACCATCGCATCGAAACAAAAATGCATGTTTTTCGTGATTACTTGCTTTTCCGTGCGTAACATCTTTATAATATAAATATAAACTGTAATAATATAAACTGTTGCTCTACTCTTGGTATTGAACTCTCTTTTAAATTAATGCTATGCACGTTTGAATTTAAAGCGAAAGATGACATCGTCTCGTCAGGTTTAGTGTCTATAGAGATTTATTCTTTTTATTTTATTTTTATTTTATTTTTTTTTCCTGAAAGGGTTTTGTGTATGTAAAAAACTGTCATAATTCGCTAACATTTGCATTTTTGACGACTTCAAAAAGTTTTTTTTTTTTTGTTAGGGTATTTAAAGTTTTTATTTAGACTATGGAGTTTAAAATTTGTATTTATTATTTTATTGTTTGTTTTTTATGATAATTATTCAATGCAAAAGTTTGATGATGTCGACAAGAAACCGTTAACTTATGTCTATTGTTTAATAAATTTTCATTATTTAGAAACTTGATAATGTGTAGTTTTTCATGTAGGCATAAAGAGCATGGGTCATCCCAAGATTTACAAGTTCTAGTTTTGTTTATAATTTTCCATTTTACTTTTGGTGTTTTATTCATTTCTTTCAAATGCCAAAAATATTTAGATAGAGAGGTCTGATTTCTTTTATTAATATTGTTGAAAGGGCACTTATGCTGCCTCCACCTGGTTTTAAATTCATTCTTCGTAGACCCAATGTATATCATATTAGTATTAGGACTCTCAATGGATAAGATAAAACATTGGTATACCAGAGATTTTACGCGGCATATATTTTCTAATGGGCAGTCGTCTGGGTTTCTACAATCACATAATTTTTCACTATTTTTGTCTAATTTAAGTGTAGGGTTTTTATTAATACTATTCTGGCATGGGGGATTATTCAGGATTTTATTATTGTGTTTTTTTATTATACTTTCTAGATTTTCAGTGCAACTGCAACTTAATTTTAGGGTGTTTTTATTAAATGTTTTACTAAGTCTACTATTTGTAGGAAAGTGTTTTTCAATTAAAGCTAGGAAATTATGTCCTAGCTTAATACTAACAATTTGGTTGAACGGAAGGGTATACCAAATGATTTTTATTTTCCTGCTTTTCTTCTGGTTAGTACAATTGTTTCTATAATTGATGTTAGCATTTTTGTGTCCATTTTTTTTTTAGGGTTGCGTTATATAAATTACTGTGTTGTTGGAATATTTCCTTATTAGCGGAGTTAATGCTGATTCTATTCTCTATTGATGAGGGTATATGCTTAATTATGGATGGAGGGTAGTTTGACTTAGGGTGTATATACAAGGGGTTAGTGTTAGGTTTTCTATAAGGTAGGTATCTGTTGTTTATGTTATGGGGTTCACCGCCTTTTTCATATAAGCGGACTCGACCAGAGTGTTACTGGGACTGCTTCCGTTAAATACTCACAGTCAGTCAGAATATAGAGATTGAGAGAGATTGGGAGAGTGAGCAGAGATTGTGATTGAGTTGGAGGTAAAGTAATAGTGAGAGGTAACTGCTTGTAGAAGTCTCAGATACAAGCACGTAGACTCTAAGGAAGTCATACTTAAAGACTGTATATATATATATATATATATATATATATATATATATATATATATATATATATTACTACGACTAACCGCGTTCCTGGATTTACTAACAATATACCCATTGTATTATTGTGTAAATACATTTAATTTCTTATCTTTATTTCTTGCATTTGTCATTCATTGGAGACCGAATTTCATCCACAGCAGTTTATTAAATCTAGAGTTACGTCGAGGAAGTTTACCCTTTTTAATTTAGTACAGACTGTTGTTTTTAAATTTAGATTTCTAAATTCACTATATATAATCTTTCTAATTTTCTCTATTTTAAAATTAGTGGAACTCCTCACTACCATGAGCCCGTCATCTCTGTACAGCCCGATGTTCTTAATATCTAATTCACGGTGCGCGGTCAGTTTGTACAGGATTAAAAGACCGACAAGATCAGAAGACTCTGCAGAGTCTAAAGATCCCATAGTGATGTCAAAATGGTCATCATTGTTTTTAATCCATTAGTCCCCATTATGAATGAGGACAGTTTTTTTGCACTGAGAATTATATACATTTCTTCCTTTATCAGGTCAGAATACACACCAGCAAACTCCAGGGCAGTCATGAACAGATCCTTCGATATTGACGGGTAGTAATCCACAATATCGAACTGTAATAGGGTGCAATCAGGTTTATTATTAATATTGGTAAGCCAATTGATGACATCTTTGGTATTAATCCATAATTTTAATCAAGGTGGTTCTTAATTTGCTAAGTAATTCTTTCTAGTATATATATATATATATATATATATATATATATATATATATATATATATATCAAACAACAATCAGTATATCCCATTGTCAATATATAATGGTTGCGTATGGATTTTAATTAATGTCACCTCTCGATTTATCTTCATATATGGGCAACGTGGATCGGGTGTTTTAGCCCTACTAATGCCAAACATTAACTTTGATTTATCTGGAACTGGTTGCTATATTAAGGCGTTTTTTAAAACTTAGCTGTTGGATGCAATACGCTGCATGCCGTCGAGAAGGAATCCATAAAATGCCACTCGTTAGCCATGTTAATATTCATTTATCGATGAGAGAGAAATTCTGATTTAAAATCCAGACGTATTGACCTCATGACAATACCAAGGATTTCTATTCGACACAGCCTCTTCCGTCATGTTGTTTACCAAGCAATGCGTCTCTTGGTGGCGTTCGTGTCTGAAGTAGAAAAAATCTGTTAGTAGTAAGAAAATGTTTAGTCAACCACTTAAGTTATTACAGAAACCTGCAAAATTGAATGCCAAAATCAATCATATTTATGATTTCAGCTGGAAAATAGAAATTATCAATATCTAATTTGGTTTAGATGATTTCTATATAAATCCCGTTCTCGAACAATGCAAAAAGGTCAATCTTGTATGGGCGTAAGAGGTACGTTTTACACTTACAAAAAGATTTCTATCGGAATGTTCTGAAGGAGAAACTGCAACCATGGATTTGGAATTGTAATGCGTAGGTCATCAGATATTTTAATAAGCAGCATCATTCGTCGGCGAGAAATACTGATGGCTGCAGTGGTGCGTAACTGTAAAATCTGTATAATTTCAGGCTATGAATCCAACTAAAAATGTTGTATCCAAAAATGACCACTTTTATAGGGGATTAACTAAATTTGCGCAGTAGAAACCAATATAAAACTTTGCATTAATGGGGATTTTAATTCCGTTTCAAGTGATTTTGAAAGTCACCGTTCCTTTGATGAAAAGAATACGTCACCCTTTGAAAGTAAAGCATCAAAAAGCAATGGGAAATTTCTATTACATTTTTCTTACATTGTCTGATCATCCTACGAATCATTGTAGAGATCGGTATAGCCAAGCTCAAATAACCAAAACGCTTATTGATTTCCGCCTCTCAGATTCCTGGCACAAACATTTTCGTATTGATGTCCGTGTGTTTAATTCCTACCTTGTCTTTTGGTAACCAAACAAAAAAACACCAGCGCAAAAAAAAAAAAATACCTATATTCCCCATACGTAAATAGAAAGGATGTTAGCAAGGGTACATCATTTAATCATATCGATAAAAACGGATATGTTAAAACAACAAGAGTTAAAAAATAACCATAAAAGATGAGTAATAAAATATTACATTACCGTAAAGTGGTTATATATAGTTGCAATACCAATTAACAAAATGCTGCCCAAAATGTTTACCGGATCTCACTCTGAGTTGGTGACGCGAAATGTACACACTGACTAAAATAAAAACTGAAGGCTGAATGTTTTATAATAAATATATACAAAGTAAAGGCTAATTGCATTTGTGCCTAACAACCACTCCTTCTGTTTGTAGAGGGATGGCTGGTAGGACTTAATATAAATGATTCACCTTATTAACTTCCAAGTTTGCCTTTCACAGTAACTTTTTTTCTGGCACAGCCATTGATACAAGTTGTCAATGATGCTGGTGTTGGTTCGATGATGATGTAGGGTGTTTTAACGTTGCAAAGTTTCTGTCCGCTGGTCCAACTAAATCTTGTCCGTTGACCTCCTACGTTGTACAGATTCTTGACCATTTTCGCCCATTGATGCAATGATGCGTTGTTTCTAGGTACGCATTTTCGGCCTAAGTTGCTTAGAATTTTAACTGAGTGTCATTTTGGAGGTTTCCGATGATTGTACCCACAATATTCTCACGACATAGTCCCAGTTTAATATTTATGGGGCGTGGTAGAGAGCCCTTTTCACATGCCCGACACTGCATCTACATATATGATGGTTATATTCTTATATTCTTATTCAGTGGAATTAGAAATAAACCGAAAATATGTAGCTGCATATATGAATAGTGGAATAAGAAACATTTCCCATCGTAAAATGAATAAAGAGTTCGGGTCTAAATACCGGGATGTTACGAAACTCACCTGAATAAGAGTACTGGTTACAACGGCCCAAAACTTGTGACTATAAAAACACAATCAAAATCAAAATCTGAAGATCAAAGTTCTTCTGTTTTTGATTTTATTTCTATAACTTTTTATATTCTGTAAAGCATTGCCTCTCTGTAAATAGTTTTTTGTGCCTAAATACTTGTAGCAAGTATAGTGAACTTTAATCGAATATTTTCTTTTTATTTGAGCCTTACTGCTGTATCAATAGATTTTACAATCGCCATGGTCATTTCGTAAAGAAAGGTCTAAACATGCCCAGAATGTATGGTTGTCAGCAAAAGAGCCCAACATGTGAATTACAAATCGGAGATACCAAAATTAAACAAGCGAAACAATTTTAATATCTAGGAAATATTTTAACAGAGAATAGAAAATGACACATCGAAATCCGAAGACACATTGGGATAGCGAAAGACGGAAAGGAAAATATTATGAAACAGGAACGTTTCATTGAAGACAAAGAAAATAAGATTGAACTATTATGTAATCATGGTAATTTTATATGGCAGTGAATGCTGAATAATCTCAGCACAGATGAAGAAGACATCTGAGACAATTGTAATCTGATTCTACAGAAGGACGCTAGGAATATCATGGACTGAACAACGGTGAAAATATTTAGTCAACCACTTAATCTATTTAAGAAACCTGCAAAATCGAATGCCCAAATCAATCATATTTATGATTTCAGCTGGACAATAGAAATTATCAATATCTAATTAGGTTCAGATGATTTCTGTATAAATCCCGTTCTCAAACAATGCAAAAAGGTCAATCTTGTATGGGTGTAATAGGTACGTTTCACACTTACAATACCGAGAGAAGGCTGATGAATGCGTCGGCAGAAAGTGTAAAGATAAAGATACTCGTCCAAATCACGGAAGAATATTTTATCTCAGAATATCGAACGATAGGAATACAGCTGGCGAAAGTACTGGCCAAAACGGCGGGATAAAATCATAAACAAACGTAGCATCTGAAAAAGTAGAAATTTATAGAACATATGATGAAGTAAGGGAGCTTGAAAAATTTGATACTCACAGGACATAGTGAAGGCAAACTTGCGTAAATGGTTGGAATTAGAAGAGATAAAAAATATATGATTTACTCAGGTCTACAAATGATAGAAAACTAGGGAAAGCCATGATCAATCAAGCTCTGACGTGACACGGCATATAGAAAAAGCAGCATATTTAATCAGTGAAAGTTAGTAAACACGAGAGTGTCCTTGCTGGAATATTGCTGTCAAATATAGTCTGGTGCTCCCGCTGTACATTTCGTCAAAATCCAGAGACGAATATGCATCTTACAGAGGTGCTGTGGCTTCTCTCTGCCTCTTCTACAAGTATTTTCACGGCAACTGTTCCAACGAGCTACTAGGCTGGCATCTCGCTCCTACCGTTTCACTGTCGAAACGGTTAAATGTAACCGTCTCTTCTACTCAAACAGCTTCTTCTCTCGCACTTCCCGTCTGTGTAACTCCCTTCCTCTTGCTTGCTTTCCCTAATAACTATAATCTTCAAATATTCAAGTGTAATGTCACTGGATATCTTCTGATACATTGATCGTGTTCCCCGTCTTTCTCTGTATCCTTTCCTCAAACACGCCTCTTTACTCTTGTTCTCAATCCTCTGTAACCCCCTGCGTGCTAGTAGCACCCCTGCGTTTTTTTTTGTTTTTTTTTTGGGGGGGGGGGAATTGCTTAAAAAACAATTATCGTAATCAGCGTTATTTCCACTACCGGCACCTTTATTACTCATTACTGTTGTTTTTTCCGACAACTTGACTATTAACGGAGGCCTTTTGTTTCGCGTTGACGCATAAACGTGTATGCCCTTTTATGTATGAGATTTACTTGTTGTCTAAGCGTACCAATCTCTGCCGTCTGCGCACGACACCATGTTCTGTTTCAAGAAGCTCTTGTGTGACTCGTTGATGTCATTTCGGCACAAATTTCGTAATTCAACAATGAAACGAAGCGATTTATCGTTGCTGCTTGTCGACCTTTGTTTTTATTTTCATCTTCAATTAATAAGGTCATGTATTTAGTCTTCTTGCTAACTTTGCAAAACCTTTTTGTTGTCACTAGTAACTTCCTATACTTCCATTGTTATCTTTACACGTCGAAATTTCCAGGGTGAGTAACTCCGTCCTGATAAACTACACCCGGCAACAAGATCTCTGTTTGGGAAGTTTTGAGGAGCGTGGAACCACTTCTTAATTTCTATAGTTCCCAATTTACCCTATGTGGGAGTGGCAGCATTTGTTAGGGCCCCACCTATGGTCAAGTAGTTAGCCTTCAAACTAGCGCCAAAACACTATCAAACCATAAAAATACAGATTTATAGTAAAAATACCAGCAACACATTTTCATAGTAAAAAAAATTAACAGCAATATATTAAAAACATATTACCAGCAATACATTTTTGACAAAGAAGAAAATATTCCATCCTTACATTCTTGTTAAAAAAAAAAAAAAAATTACCAACAATACATTTTTTTTGTAAAAGAAAGTAGTAATGTTCCCAAGAAAATTAAATTTCGGCATTAAATGACCCATAAATAGTTGATATGCTGCTAAACAAGCAATCTGTAGAGTGAATACCAAACTAAAGTGCCATCAATGACATTAAAAGAATTCTCTATATCCACGCGTAATATATGTTTTAGGTCTCAGTTGAATTTAATGCCCATCAGAAAACTCAATCTGTGAAGTGTTTATCTGAGATGACCACAATATATACAGCGTACCAAAGTATTATTTGTACTTGGTGTCATGCCAGAACGTCAAAAGACATGTGTCGTGTTGGTTAAGCTAGAAGGTGCCCTCAAAGCCACCAAGTGCAGGATTGGGCCTCAAATGATGTTGGTGGGTACACCAACATAAACTGGAAATGAATTTAGGATATACATATCTGGATGGATATATCCTAACTGGTGAAAGGAAATTATATAAACGCGCAACTTACGATAAGTGAACACAGTACCCTTCTCATTTTCAGAATAAGAAGGATCGAATGTTTGAAGACCCGAAATAACATACCCCCTTTAATTCGGTCGATGTTAATTTAAGAATTGAATAAACAATTATTAGGTGGGTGCAAAAATAATGACGTAATAATGTCGTTTTTTGATGCATTTTTTAACGTCAAAAAACGACATTATTACGTCATTATTTTTGCACCAACCTAATACTTTACGTATGAAAAAATTAGTATTCTTATCAGACACTAATTACAATTACCTTAATATTTCAGTCTGCCATTATTTGTTCCAGTGATAGCACATGGGTTTGAAGTTTGTAAAATTTCACAGCAAAATGGCAAGATTTAGCTGAAAACTTTCTGTGCGTTTTTTAGCACAGGCGCATATGCTTGAAGAAAATGTCAATGAACAATTAACATTCCAATCTCTGTGCACTTACATGAAAGAAAAAGAAAAGATTTTAAAGCAATTAAGACATATCATTTTGAGATTATTAGAAGCGACATGCACCCAAAGATTACAGAAAGCAATATATACCGAGAGAAGGCTGAAGAATGCGTCGGCACAAAGAGTAAAGATAAAGATACTAGTCCAAATCACAGAATAGTATTTTATCTCAGGATATCTAACAATAGAAATACAGCTGGCGAAAGTACTGGCCAAAACGGCGGGATAAAATTTTAATAGGCTAAACGATGAATATTTATTTTATCTGAGACCTTCACATATAAGACTGAAAAAGCTGGAGAAAATATCACTGCAGACATAAGAATAATAAATGATAACCTTAGACATAGACAGCGAAATGCGAAAAATATAACCAGTAAATTAAAGAAAAGTTTCAGTTCATAATTCTCAAATAACCTAAAGATGGCCGGAGAATATTTTGACCTTTCCTATTAGGTATTTTGATTGATTAATTTTCTATGGCTTATTAACGCATTGCAGGTTATTTAAAGCCAGAAAATATATTTAGATTGTAGGATTTTATTACAGCTAATAGTGACTTAGTGATAAAACTCTAAATAATTAACCAATAGTTTGAGAAGAAGTTGTGGGTTCATACTTTTCCAAATGGTAGTTGCGCGTCAATTAATATAATGAACCCAACAACAATTGATACTCGGCTCCCTAATTAACAATGCTGAGCCATTTTCTATTACACCGTCCGCACATCCAAGCTTACAGCACCTGATATTCCCCATGTGGTCACCCATCTAGGTACTGACCAGGCTTGTCATTGCTTATCTTTGGTGATCATACGGGAATCAGTTTTTCAAGGTGATGTAGCTTTAAGCCTTTTCTACTAGGCAATGGTACGCAACACCAGTGACCTTTTTGTATGCGGCCTTGAGATTTTTGACAAAATAATTTTGTTTCTTCCTTCCAAATTGAATGCATTGGGATATTTAATGTTATTACTGGCGGCGGAGAAACCTAAACAGTAATCTTCATTCAGCTAATGAATTGAGCTTGTACATAATTGTGGACCGCTTCTACTGACACCTCGACTTGAAACTCGTTATGATTCAAGTAGATACAGTGTTCAATAAGAATCCAATTCAATCCATGCATATGTTATTTCGTCTCCTGATGCATCTATGGGGCTTTCTCGTTCTTTTGCCGTGACGCATCAATATGTAGGCAGTATTATATTTGACGCCTACCTGTTGGATAAGCGTCTTCCAGTCTCCACCTTCTACATACCACACAATCTATTTTCTATCAATCAAAATCTCTTGTCCGACTTGTCGATATCATTGCGGCAAGAATTTGGTGATTCAACAAACTGTTATGCGACTCTGATGCTTTATCGTTGCCACGTGTCGGTTTTCAGTTTCATTGTCATATCCAATCTTAACTTAAGTCTGAAGATTGTTGCGATATTTAGTTTTTGTGCTAACTTATTTTGAAAATCCCGATTTAGACTTCTCATCACCTCAATCATTACTTTTTCTTAAAAAATTGAATACTAATTCTTGATAAAACAAATTTAATAAAATAATAAAAGTAAAGATTTTATTAATAAAGCTTCATTTCTTGAAATCGAAGATTCATTCCTTATTTGTCTATATCTCTGAGATGAGGTTTTATGATTACTTACATAATTTACATTATTCGGACTGTTATCTTTATCATCATTGCCATATTCACAACGTTTCGGCCGTTGTACACTCCGGCCTTTTTTAGGTGATTGAAATTTTGAATCGAACCCTTTATTTCGCCGACCGGGGTGTAGATTGTTCTAGTGCCTCTTCCGGATGTCTCAGGTATTTCCTTTCAACTCGACTTTTCAAGTTTGGTTCACCACGGCCCAGTGGATAAAGACGTTGGTTAGATCTAGTTACTAAACCCAAAGAGTTGTGAGTTCAATATTAGGCCACAGCAGTGGTGAACCAAACTTGAAGAGTCGTGTTGAAGGGAAATACCTGACACATCCGGGAGAGGCATGGCACGTGGAACAATCTATTCCAGTGGGCGAAATAAAAAGTTCAGTTCAAAATTCCAATCACGCCGGAGCATACAACAGACGAAACATTGTGAATATGGTAATAAATATGAGGATAACAGTTCGAATAATGTAAATAATGTAAGGTTTCATTCCTTATTACGGCCACATCACGGTGAAACATGGGCCCCTGTAAGATAACCGAAATTAAGCAACGTGGAGCCTTGTCATTATCTAGATGGATGACCACTTGCAAATACCAGGTGCTGTTATCTCGGGTGTGCGGGTGTTGTAATGGGTAATAACTCGCAATTATTAATCGGAGAGGCGAATTCCAGTCTTCTTTGATTTATTATATTCTCTTACGTGTAAATACTTTTTTCTCCCTCCAGCTATGGGTTAATTAGTAAGACTATTATCTCTAAATGTTCATTTTCTGAAAATCTAATTCTTAGAATCTAAAAACATTTTTTGGTTTCAAATAATGAGTTGATAAGTCGTAAAAAACGAATAAATCTTTAATTA
This sequence comes from Acanthosepion lycidas, assembly GCA_963932145.1. Lineage (NCBI taxonomy): Eukaryota > Metazoa > Mollusca > Cephalopoda > Sepiida > Sepiidae > Acanthosepion > Acanthosepion lycidas. The sequence goes on along the minus strand of OZ010572.1, from coordinate 86,000,447 downwards.
TTATGGTTTATTATATAATTGTAAAAACTATTCGTGTCTGAAGAAACATTTACTTCTTATTTCAATGTATTTCTGTGTTCGAACCGACATTTAACTGAGCAAACTGGCCACTAAAATATCCATGACATTTATTCAGAAAATTCAAACGAATATTCGAGCATGAAGCGAAAAACAGTGATGTTTTACAAACTTCAGAACTTACTAAGTTTTGTTACTGACTCACTGACGTTAATTTTGTTCAAAAAAAAAAAAATATTTCAGCTACATTTTACCTTCCAATGTTCGTCTAATTCATTTTTCAAGACCGGAATAAATCCATATTATTTTTGACGTTGAACTGAAAATCTCCCTTTTTAAACTTGGCGGACCATTCTTTTCAAGCGGTTGTACTTTCAACGTAAGTTGTAAGTTTAAATGATCTACTGCATGGGTAGAAAAAATTGGTTGTTCTTATTTTATTTTCCATTCTTAGGAGATATTTTCTTTCAGTTTTTTTTTTCCAGTTTTTTTTCCACATTGATGTCACTCGTTTGACCGGCTGTTTCCCAGGAAAATAGACAACAGTGGTTTTTCAGCACTAACAAACACAGAATATATATATATATATATATATATATATATATATATATATATATATATATATATATATATATATATTACTTATCTACACTTTTTAGCTGAAAAAATCATATCATGATGAAAAAGTTCCCAAATTTAATAAAAACAAAGGTTTATCGCTAAAAGTTATGAAGAGGAAAGGCAAAGATACGTTTTATTATTTTATTACATTTTTTAATCCTTTCAAGCAATGTCAAATTGATGGTTTAAGATCTTGTATTTTGCGTCAGCGGTCGACGTTATAGTGGTTTTGCGCTTTTTCCGGTGAAAACACATTGATTTTCAAATTCTTGCAAAAATCAAATAATTGTCGAATTTTAATGAAACCTTCATAAACGAATGAAATTATTTTTGAATTTTTTTTCAGAAAATCTTGGTAAAATTTTTTTTTTTATATACATATTTTATCGTCCACTTTATTTCATGAAACTTGGAGAAATTAAATTTCAGTCTCAAAATTTGTTTTGTTAAAAGCGGGACTCTTTGGAGAATGGAAATCATATTTTTTTTTCAAACTACTACTCATTTTCCGAAAATCTACTAAAAATGCAATAAAACTATGGCATTATTTAATTTGAACATTTTTAATTGCTTTTTTAAATAAGATTTATTAGGGATACTGTTGTCTTAGTAAAAAATCGATGAATTTTACAAGAATTGTTTTCATTTTTTATAATATTATAAATCGTTTAAAATTCTGCATTACTTCAGGTTAGTTGATATTGTTATTAAGTGAAAACTATATTTACAAACCAAAAATTGAAAAACTCAATAAAACTCGTTTCTCTCCTGTATTTCTCAACAAATTTTTTAATTCTTTTTCTAGTGTATATACATTCCTAGTTTTGTATGGTAGCCCATAAAGGACATTATCCTTAAAAGATCATTTAAAACTTGTTCCACCTTACGAAAAATCGGTCATCAATTCTTTCATTATTCATTTCTGTGTTTTATCCTGTTTACGTCTTTTAAAAACATCCCTTCAAAAATTAAATTAAGTTTTACAAATTTAAGTAAGCTTTAAATTTTTAATTATTAATTCACTAATTAATTTTTAATTTTATCTATGTATTTTAGTGCGGCTCATATTAAAGTTTATTCTTTCTTTGTCAAAGTTATTTTGATAAAATCTCTTTGAAACACAACCTTTTATAATATTTAATTTTAAACCTAATGTTTAATAAATTTAATTGCTTTTTGTACATTATTTCATTTAGATTTGAAATTATTTTTCTCATTTTAATTAATTGTGAATAGTTTTAAACACCGAGTATTCACAATTTTTGCATTGAAGAAAAAAGAAAATGAATGCTTCATGCGGCAGAATTATCTGAACGTTAATTATTTTAAAATAATTGTTAAATGTTTTAGCAATTGTTTAGTAAAGTTTTTAACTATTAGTTGGTATTATGATTAAAGAATATTTTAATTATTACAAAATTTTTTCCAAATCAATGTGTTAATTTTCTTGCCTACTTTATTTTACTTTTTTTAACTTTTATATGGTGAGAAATGAAGAAATATTAAAAGATTACAGCTGCATACATCAGATTCTGTGTCGCCATGTTTTGGAGAAATTTTTTAACAAATATGGAACATTACAGAAGATAGCACAATAGGCCTCCCTGGATAAGGTCGAAAACGGTTTCCCTCCAATTACATCAAATTCAGTTGGAAAAATTCTTGCATTTTTCAAAAAAAAAAAAAAAAATGTAGAAAGAAATTTCACAGTATTTGAAGAAAATGTAAATTGGTGTCCCATTCTGTTGCTACTGTCACATCTATTGCCCGTTTGATCGCCAATTCAGTTGCAATTACAACCTTGTCTGATGCAACTACAATCCTGTCTGCTGCAAGTGCAACCCTGTCTGCTGCAACTGAAAACATTTTCCCTGTCTGCTGCAATTGCAAACCTGTTTTGTAAAAATGCAAAACCTGTTTTCAACAACTTCAACCCGCTGTTCTCCAGTATTCCTTTCTCAAAATTCATTAAAATAATAACCCTAAAGAAACAGTTGGCACAAAAATATTTTCCTAATGGGAAAAAAATAAAAGACCTACAGAACAAAAAGCAAAATGCTTTCAATCTGTTCACTAGTAGGAAACTCCATTATGACTTCCTGTTAAATGGAGTTCCTGCTTCTCGTGATTGTGAAATGTTGGAATCTATTTCGAAAAGGTTGCCCATGGAACACTGCTCTTCGGACAAAAGTATAACTGTTTACAGAATGAGGGTGGTGGTAGTGGTGGTGGTAGTGGTGGTGGTGGTGATGGTGGTGGGTGGCTTGGCATCCTTTCAGATATCAAGACGTTCTATACAGTGGGAAGTGCCGAAAACTGGACTTTATTTTTCGACGCGAGATGGAATCCAAGTTAACAACGTCAACATTCTCACATCTTGTGTCACTGGAACGGCTTTCTGGAGGGACTGCACGGGAATACAAGCAGCATATTCGTGACTGCATGAACAGTTTAGCTAATGTAGGCTCACTGTCTACTGGCCTAAGTGTTGACGACAGTTTAAAACAGATACTTTCGAAAATTAAATTCTGCTTAACAGAACGGTCTCCCGTAAACCATTAGTTTCTTTAATAGCAAAAGAATGGCAGATTCAAATTACAAAACTATACTGTAGCTTACATCCATTAGAAGCAGTTCCTTCTAAAACAAGAAAGGTCCCGAGGGATTGCGACTGCAAATGCGAGTGAGTACCTAGCATGGCGAATTATTGTGGGCATGAATTCCCTCAGATTTAATGATAAATTAGGGCTAGTTAACACAATGAATTCCTTTTTTCAGCAACAAGGGTTTACATTGTCTTTACTCACTAGATTCTGAAGGACACGGTTGCATGTAATTTTCCATTTAGGTGCAACTTACTTTACCATTTTCGGACAGGGCAAACAATTTGTCTTAGGATTTTCCTTTACCAAAGAAACAATCTCAAGTTTGCAACAGTTGTTTACGGAAGAAGTCGCTATCGTTTAGATGCAGGTGCTGGGAATGATAGGGAAGATGCTATCAAGGTTTTCGATTAGTACCTCCTACAACACTGTAACTACCCAAAAAGAGCCCATCAACACAATGATTGTCGTCAAGGAGCTCATTGACAATCTGAAAGTACTAACCGAAGATCCCATGTCTATTTTCGTCTCCAAGGTGGACTTATTTGGAAGTCCAATACCAAAGACCTTTATGGAGACCCTGCTGTTACCCCTGCAAATGAACATTTATTTCGAAAAATTATAGCTGTTTGTTTAAAATGAACTGTGGAAGGCAGTATAAAAACTTGTTCACCTCCTTCTAAGCCAGCATTAACATCGGTGATATGTCAATGCAAGCTGAAAGCATCATCGGTGAATTTTGTGCAAGAAAGAAGCTTGTGCCTAATTCGTATGTATCCGGCATAAGTGATATAATCAAGGCCAAGCGGAATCAAGTAAGGAAATTCATTGATGATTTGGATGCTGAGCAGGTTCAAGAACTACACGCAGTTGGCGTTGATGTACAGCAGACAGAAAACTGGGTTGAAGAAGATGAAGAATCAAAAAGTGAAGACAAAAAAAGGCAAGCAGGAAAAAATTTAAAAAAAAGCATGACCCAGAAAAATCTAATGGATTTAACAGATCTGTCAATTTCTGTGCTTTTTGAGTATCCAGACTGTGAACAAGACCTGCATAAAATACTGAACGGTAACATAGTTGGCCGTACCAACAAACAATTTATGGTGTAAACCGTTATTATATCATCTACATCATTAGTTTTGTAGATCTATTTTATTGGATTTTCTTTTTCAATGATATAGTTGACAACTATCAATTGAACAAATACGGAATATATTATAACTATGTTATATGGGACTTTTATCTGGAAAATCAGTCCATTAATGAGGGAAGGTTGAAAAGGCAATTAAAGAGATAAAAACGGCCCATTTCGGGTCCCACAAAATATTCTCTAAAGTATTTTCACTGATACACATAGCAGCATTTTTTTGTATATATCGTTTGTATTAAAATAATAAAAATATAAACAATTACATAATTAATAATAACATTTAAATTACAATAAAAATAATTAATAAAATATCTTTAACATTTCATAACCATCATGATAACAATTAATAATAAAAAATAAAATGAAAAAAAAATAATAAACATTATAAGTTAATAATAAATCAAAAAAATATTCAGTTGCCTCTATCGTGGTATTTCATTAACTTTTATATTATTTCAGTTATTAAATTTTTAGATTAATTTAAGAAAATTTAATAGTATCTTAAATTTTATCATTTTTTCAGAAAGCATATAGAAACATAAGGCTATAAAGCTAAAGTAACTAAAAGTCAATAAAATATTAGGTAACTGCATAAAATATGTTACTTTTTAAGAATGATGAGGTATTTAAAAATAAAAAAAGCGTTTATTTAGATTTCGTAAATTTATGTCAATTCTGGTCACTATATTTCGCTTTCAACACGCCAGACTAACAATAAATCAATTAGCTCGTCAGAAAAATGAGACTCCGTGGTTAAGTAATGCTTGTATACTACGTTTTATGCTATCATTAAATAATATTTGTTTCAAATCAGATTAATTTAACTTTAAATTTGCTAATTTTTTTCAAATAACGTGTCAAAAATATATATTATACTACTGGAGAATTTTTAAAAGTGAGAATTAAATTTTGCTTACAAATGTGTCAAAATGGCCGAATTTAAATGTTTTTTTTGAAAGCGGCCAAAAAGTTGAGATTCCACTCAGTATAATTTCTTATTCACATACAGCAGAGTATTTTGCTTACAGGAGATAATAGATTTAAGCAGTTAGCTTTCGATGAAAGCTAGAAAAGAAAGCTTCAAGAATGCTTTCTTGTTTTTAAAAATCCATTTCAAAACTTAGGTATCAAAACTGAGTGGCGGTACCTATTAATATATAGAGTTATTAATATAAGTAAAATTTTGTCACTTAGTTAATTGATGTTACCTTCTGCATTCCAACTCCAGAGTTTCGTAGGCGGATGTGTGTGTACGTGTGTGCGTGTCATTTATTTATTTTCGTCCTCCGGCCTGAATATTCCATAACCCTTAATAAAGAAAAAAGATGCTTGGTGGCCGAGTCGGTCTGAAGCATCGGATCTACAACGGTTTTTGCTGCAAACGGGGACACATATTCGTATCTTGCCGGGGAGCGCATCTTTTTTTTTAATAAGATTTCTAGAAGATTCAGACCGGTAGAAAAAAATATCGATTAATCAATAAACGGAGCATCTACTCAAATATGGGCGTCCAATAAAAATAACGCTTAAAATTATAAAATATATGTATGTATATTTCTTATTACTTAAACCATATATTTTAGTGGATACACGTGTTTGAGTAGAGTTCCATCTACTATCCTGTTCATTCGAGAGTCTTAATAAAGAAAATATACTTTGTATGTACCTGTGCGTATGTATGTACATGTGCATGTGTTCGGGTGGGTGGTTGTGGCGTAATATTTATCGGCCCTAAAACTAGAATCGTCGGTACGAATTCGAATTCCAGTCTTTTTTGTTACGTTCAAAATAACCTTCGAAAAAAATGGAATGCTCTGGGTTAAATAGCAGAAAATATTGGAATCTCTAGCAACCAGTCAATGGGAAGGAAAAGTTTGTATTTCAAATCGTAGAGAAATCTACGGGGTTAAAAAAATGACACCCCCCAAACAAATAGTAGATCTATGAGAAGCGACGGATAAATTGTCGTCTAAATTAAACAAAAATGATCTCATTTTGACATATATATTTACCAAAATTAAACAAAAATATCTTGAAATATTAAAGATTAAATTTTTCTCAATGAAATCGCTATTGGCTTCAACTACGTCCTCCAGAAGAATTCGGAATCTCCTACATCTCTTCTGGAGGATTTCCTTGTTTAAGTTGATGAATTCTACCAGAATCTTTGCCTTTTTGGTGGCCTATCGTTCAACTGCGCCCATGCATAATAATCTGCAGTATGAGTTAAGTGGCCAGATGTAAGGGGCGATGTGGTCTCAGGAATTGTCTGATAGCCATGACGGGATTCTCCTGCTTTGTGACATGGTGCAGAATCCTTTTGCCAAACATAGTACTTTCCAGCAGCTACCCTCTTGAACCAAGGCTGCACCACCTCCTCAAGGCACGATGTAGACCTCCGTGTTGAGTCTGAGGATATTTAAATATATAACAAGAGCACCAGACCAGATGTAACGGCAGTATTCAATGCATGATGAATGATAGACTTATAAATATGTAAGATATTGATTCAATATAACCCATCTGCTTCATGTCAACGCACACCTTCCTAAAGTGTTCCTTAAAGAACAATGTGTGTGTGGTGTAATGGATAGCGGCTTCGGGTGAGAAATCGGAGAGCCGAGTGCAAATTCTTATCGTTACATTAACTTACGTGCAAGTACGAATCTATCTACCCCCCAATTATGGGTTAAATAGTAGGCCTTGTATCTGAAAAAATCAGTTATGCTAAAAAATTGTTAATGTAATATTCACTCACGAAAGAATAATTATTCTTACAGTGAAAATATGTTTCCGTTTTAAATAATCCACAAAAGCTTGATAAGCCGTACGATTAGTCGAAAGTAGATTTTCAATGCTCTCTACAACTTTCTATCCATTGTAGGTCTTAGTAATGTTTGTTTTTTTATCACCCCTCAGGAAAAATATGCTCTGTGAGTGTCAAGTTCTCCAAGCTTTCTTTCCTCATTTTGTGTCTCAGAAATTTCAAATATCTCTTTCTGATTCTATGTACAAGTGTACGTTTTCGTCCTATTTTCCTTAAAACATTCCCGTTGTTCACATGCTCCCTATTGTCTTCATCTTCTGTAGAACCACATGTCACTTGTTTTGAAGTCTCGTCTTTATCTTGGAAGAAATTGTCCAGCATTCACTACCATATGAAGGGACTGGTATAGCAGAGCAGTTCAGTATTCTCTTCTTGTTTAGTACTTTATTTAAGTCTAGGAAGCCGTCATTCGCTATTCTAATGCGCCTTCGGATTTCTGGATTTCATTTTCGAACTTTTAAAACACGCTTCGAAAGCCGAATGTCATTCTTCAGCAGAATGCTATCATACTCAGTAACTCAGCAGAGCCGATAATGTTCAGGTATACATTACAACATATATTAATTCCAGAAATTGTAGAAAACGATGACTTTCCAAAACCGGAAACGAGTTGTACGCACAATTATTTCCTGAAGATAAACTCCGATATAAGTCAATTAGGAATTATAAATAATTTTTCCTATAGAAATCATCCATTCTACAGGTTAGCTGACCTCACTGCGTACACCTTTGTCTCACATTATTTTGCTCAGTATCCTTTAAACAGTCTTCAAGCTTTGTACGTGTGTCTTTTCCACGCTACACGTCTATTTCGACTATTCAACTCGACTCATATTTGCCCAATAATTTTCACTCTCTCTTTCCTGAAGATCGAAGCCGGATTTATGGATTAGGAAAGTAAAATCGATTTTGTAAAGGCAACAACGTTCGAGTTGGTAAAGATTGCTGTTGATAAGACAATGTTGCTCCGGAGACAAATTAGATTTGCCTCACATTCTGTCAATTTTTCTCTTTCGTTCTCTGCTTTTCTTTCTTTTTCTCTTCAGTTGTTTCACTGTTTCATTTGGTTTTTGCTTCCTGAGAGTTTTCTCTTCCCAGGCTTCGGTTTGTCTATAATTAACTTACGATTTTCTCTCTTTATTCAGTGCGAATTCTTTTTTTTTTTTCACCATTTCTTTCTTTCTTTCTTTCTTTCTTTCTTTCTTTCTTTCTTTCTTTCTACGTTTACTGTTATTCCCATCATATTTACTTTTTTATTCCATTGTTCCATTATTATTCACACCTATCTTTCTATCTTTCTTTCGTTCGGTCTTTTTCTTTTATATTTCTCATCTATTTCTTTCTTTCATTTTCTTTCATTTACTATTGCTCACTTCTTTCTTTTTTCTTTCTTTAGTTGCACAGCATGTAAGTTTTTATTTAGTGTTGATTATTTTCTCTTGTCTGCTTTTCTATTTCTCTTCTTTTTTCTTTTTTCCTTTGTTCGTTTTCTTTTTATTAATATTCCTTTTTATTTCTTTCTTTATGTCTTTCTTTCTAGATTTACAAAACTTGTCTCTCTCTCTCTATTTAGTGTTGATATGTTTCATTTAAAATTTTCTATTATCTACTCTTCTTTCTTACTTTTTTTTTTCTTTCTTTTTTTCTTCTAAGTCGTTCGTTCGTTCGTTCTTTTATTCTTACTAAATTCTTGCTTTCTTCCTGTTGTGTCTTCTTTTTCTTTTATATTGTACTCTTCTTCTTTATTTATTCATCTGCACAGCTTTCTGTCTTTATTTAGTACTAGTTTTTTTCTTTTACATTGTCTTTTTTCCGCTTCTTTTTTTCTTTCTTTCTTTCTTTCTTTCTTTCTTTTTTCTTGCTTTGTTTCATTCCTTCTTTCTTTTTTTTACTATTATTCACTTCTATCTTTCTTTCTTTCTTTCTTTCTTTTTTATTTCTTTCTTTCTTTTTCTTGCTTTGTTTCATTCCTTCTTTCTTTCTTTCTTTCTTTCTTTCTTTCTTTCTTTCTTTCTTTCCAACACTAAATATTTCTTTTAAATTCTTACCGTTTATTTTAATCTTCTTTTTCTTTTTGTTCTATTTCTTTCTTTCATCTCACAATTGAATTCTTTATTTTCCTCTTTTTAATTCCATCTTGCTACCTTTATTTATTTATTTTTTGTTCTTTCCATCTTGGTGTACACTTTTCCTCCCCGGGAATATGTCGACTGTAGGAGAAGAAATAATTTATTTTATCCGTGCAGAAATAATTAGAGACGCGATGCAATAAGTATCGCCACTTCTCGCAATTTCTCGCGATTTCACTACCCTCCCTCCATCCGCTTTTCCTTTCATACTCTTTCTTTAATTTAACATTTCTTTATCGAGTCAAATTTCCCCCTTTATTTCAATATATTTTGTTCGATATGCCTCTCTGTCTAACCTAACTGTACTCCCTCTCCTTACACTTGCTCAAAATATATTTTTACTTGAATGATAATTCAAACTCTCGGCTTCCCACTCTCGCACATATTCGCCCAAGATATTTTCACTTCCGTTTTATTTATTATTTATATTTATTTATTTATTCATTTATCAATTTTATTGATTTAGTCATTTGCCATTTTTTATATTATTATTAGCGTTAGTTTTCCCCGTTTCATAATTCATTTTTGTAGCTGTTTTGTTTTGTCTTTGTTTTATTTCTTTCTTTCCATGTCTCGTTTTTTTTTCTGTCTTTTCTTTCTTTTTTCTTTGCTGAAATCACCCCTTCTGTAAATCCTATTGTTTCCTCTCGTTCTTCCAACTCTCTCTGTGTATCCAATTATTTCCTTCTTTTTTAAAATTTCATCTATTTATTTCTTCCAGACTGCTTTTTTGTTTTATTTACTTTGCTCATAATGTTATTACGTGATTTATTTCTGTTGAAAACAAATTGCGCTTATTGTTTTTAATAACACTTTCAAACTCACTCACTCACTAGTTATAACGTGGCTAACTCATTCTGTAAGCTGGAGGTTTCATGGGCATTCTATTCTATCTTCAATTTTCCTCCTCGAATTCCATCTTTCTCTCTATGACATCTTTTAAAAACCCTTTTTCTTTCTGTTGTCTGATCTAGATCTTAATCTTTTTTAACGACATTGTGGTTTCTCTACATTCATCAATACAATATGTCCTTTTAGATTCACACTTACTACTTGTTTGTTTGTTTGTTTGTTTGCTTGCTTGTTTGCTTGTTTGTTTGTTTCTTTCTTTCTTTCTTTCTTCTCCATCCAAATCTTTCTTTCTTAATTTCTTTCTTTCTTTCTAGTTCCTCAATCCAAATATTTCTTTCTTTTTCTTTTTTTTTTTTTTAAATCAGAATCACACTAAGAAAGGCAATAGAGCCACTAAAACTCAAGGCACGTGGAAGACTCAACGGTTATTGGACGTGGAAGAATTAGGAATAGAAACATTAAAGATGAGCAGAAAGAGAAGAGTGTAATCAGGTGGACAGTAGATTGTGATTGACGTTGCATTTAAATTCTTGCAGATTAATGTTGGCTGGAAAGCATGGAGCCGGACGGGAGTTCCACAATCGAGAAGTACGAGAGAAGAAACTGCTAACATAGAATTTATGGATACATCAAGTCAGTTCGACTCTAAATGAATGATACTTCGACGCCAGTCTAGTGCTGCACTTAAATCCAAAAACTCTAGGCACCATAACGAAGAGCTCATGTAAACCATTACTCTGAAAATATTTATAGAAACGACATAGGGAGGTAACCTTACGGCGATGAGAAATTGATTGGAGCTGAACAGCCAGATCAGGAGCAATAATATTGTAGATTCTTCTTTAGATCTCATCAGGCAGCTCATGTTAAATAGCAGGGGCACTGGGTCATATGTGGCAGCGATATTCTAAGCATGAACGAATAGTAGACTTATAGATATGTAAGATAGATTCTGGAGAGAAAAATTGTCTTGCCTGAGATATTCGACAAAATTCTTAGCAGCTGATATAGCAATGGATTCAAGTTTTTCAACTTCATATCAGCAGAGAGGGTTAGCCCGAGAAGGCGCAACGATTCACTTTCTTGGGGGATAGCATCAGCCATAGATGATGGAAGGCAGCAAGGGGTCGCTCAGAGGATTAATGGAGAAAGGTTTAATTTTGGAGGCGTTAAAATCAACAAGCTATCTTTTACCCCAGTTAACTTTCTTTTTCTTTTTTCTGGAAACTATCCAAATCTTTTTCTTTCTTTTTTTAGCTTGTTTTCTCAGGGTTTTTTTATCTTTGATTTGGGACATTTATTTATTTAAAACAAAAAATCCATTTATTTATCTATAGCTATTCCAACATTTTTTTTCATTTAAGATCTTTCTTTCTTTCTTTCTTTCTTTCTTTCTTTCTTTCTTCCTTCCTTCCTTTCTTTCTTTCTTTCTTTTTTTTATTTCTAGCTTGTGTTCTCAGTCTTTTATCTTTCATTTGAGCTATGTCTTTGTTTCTTCCTTTATTTGAAAATAAATTATTTATTCATTTATTTATTTCTTGCTTTTCCCTCCAAATCTTTTTTCTTTCATTTTAGATCTTTAGATCTTTCTTTCTTTCTTTCTTTCTTTCTTTCTTTCTTTCTTTCTTTCTTTTTAGCTTGTCTTCTCGGTCTTTTATCTTTCATTTGATATACCTTTATTTATTTAAAAGAAATGATTTATTTATTTATTTATCGCTTTCCCATTCAAATCTTTTTTCCTTCATACGAGATCTTTCTTTCTTTTTTCTTTCTTTCTTTCTTTCTTGCTTTCTTTCTGTCTTTCTTTCTTTCTTTCTTTCTGTACATGTTAGCGTACAATGGATAAATTGCATCTAGTATTTTCTGAAGTTCCCGCATATATTCTTTACCGTATTCGTTCTTTCATCCTTTCTCTGTACTTCAATAGCTACGCGGAAAGAAATACGATGGAGAGAAATGGAGAGTAATCAGACGATACTTTTCTTCTACTTATCATTTTCTTTTGTCCACAAAATCCGCCTTTCCCTCCAAAAAATATATTGCATCTCTTACATATTTTTATTTGATTCCTACCTTTCTATCCATTTTTTTAAAAATTGTTTATTGTTTTTTTCTACATAAAACTACTTTTGCCCTTTAAGCATTTTATTCTTTGCAAAATCTCTTTTCTTCTCGTCCAACACCCCGTCCAGGCAAAGGGAACGTGTAAATGAGATTAGGTCTCAAATATCTGCCTCTTGATATTTTTCTTTACTTTGTTGGCTTTCATTTTTCTCTTTCTTACTGTTTCTTTAAGACACATTTGACACTTTGATCCTTGCTTCGTTCTAACGCCATGAAGAAGTTAGCGAAAAGCGAAGCTTCAATTGATGCTTAAAGGAAAAAGCAAGTTTGTTTTTCTCCTTCCAAGCTACGTTACAGTAAAAGAATACGCTCTGAAGCAGCACTCAGGTTGAAACTTGAAAATCTCGGCGGCTATACTCATGAGATATTGTTGGACAATGCTAACTTCACGGAGTGCCGAGAATTAAAAAAAAAAAAGAAAAGAAATTCACTTTTAAAGGTCGATAAAATTGGCAAGCTAACAACTAATCAGTGTCAGGTCAAAACGGGAGACGTAGTCAAACATTTTAATCTTTATTAAAGTCTTGCCTTCACTTGTTGGCTTCTTGCCTCTTGTCTGACATTGTTTTGAATGTTGTCTCTTAGCATTTGAAACTAGGCCTTACTCGTTGAAACATTCTCTCTTTCTCTGATCTTGATGAAGTTAGGGGAGATGAATGAAAAAATCTCCACACTTTACTTTCATTCTGTACTTTTGAGGTTTTACACACACACACACTGGGTGCGATGAGTAAATTGTCTAAATTAAGCAAAAATGAAAATAACACTGATATTTCATTTTAACAGATATATTTACCAAAATTACACAAAAATATCTTGAAATGCTAAAGAATACGTTTATTCAATAAAATCGCCATGGACTCCAGGCGACTTTGAAAACTCCTATAAATCAGCCATATTTCTTGCCTTCAGTTCATTTTTGTTGTTACAAGGATATTTTTGTTTCTCACACACCCAAGCAAGGCGGGAAGCCACTAGGACGCAAGGGGTTTACAGAAGATTTGGAGCAAGATCAGATAGGAGTGATAGTGGATAGATCAAAGCAACTGGAGATGTCGATTGACATTACAAAAAAAGTAGTTTCGACAGTGAAAGGGTGAGAGCGAGAAGCCAGCTTCGTAGAGCGCTTGAATTCATGAAGTCTGGGAACCAGCGAATGCAGCTCCTTGGAGCAATTACCATGAAAGTATTTGTAAAAAAGACAGAGGCGATGCCTCGTCTGTGAGAGAGCGACTGTAGACGAGATGCCAGATCAGGGCTAATTATATTGCATATCCGCCTCTGGAGCCTATCAAGAACCCCGAGGCAAGTAGAAGGGGCTCCAGACCATATATGGCAGCAATACTCCATGCAAGGGCGAATTGTTGATTTGTAGATCTGAAGAATCGATTCCGGGGAGAAAAATTTCCTGGTGCGGCACAGGGAGCCAACTTTCCTTGTGGTGGACGAAGCAATTGACTCAATGTATTTGTTCCATCTCAGGTCAGCGGTCAACGTGAGACCGAGCAGTCGCAGAGAGGTGCTCTCGAGAAGTTGAGCGTCAGACATTCTAATGGAGGACAGGGAAGGATCTCTGTGGTGATTAATAGAGAGCAGTTTTGTTTTTGAGGCATTAAAGTTGACTAGCCAATTCCTGTCCCAGTTCACAACCGATTGGAGATCCTTTTCGAGACGCACGGCCAGGTTAGTTTTATATATATGTGTGTGTGTGAGTGTGTGTGTGTGTGAGAGAGAGAGATAGAGAGAGAGAGAGGAAGAAAGATCATGTTTCACTATTATAGGTTCATCAGAGAATGCTTAACAAGTTATGTGCACGTGGAGCCGACATAACCAATGAAAATCAAACAAAAACAAAACTACCGGAATTTTTTCTTTCTATCTTTCCTCATATCTCATTCTCTGATGAATCTACAATAAAAGTGAAAGATTTTAGATTTA
>OZ010572.1:85966185-85981185 GCA_963932145.1 Acanthosepion lycidas | reverse complement strand
TTTTATTTTACAGCAATTTTTAAAAGATTATTTGTAGCTATGCATAATACGCACCCCTGATTTTGCTTATTAGTTTTTTTTTTAGAAAAAATACGTATTATACATAGGTAATTAGTGTATATGTCACAGAAAAAAAAACTCTCTCTGATTCGAACTCAAAGTGTTTATTTCTGCTTCTGTTGCCTTTAAAACTATACTCTGTCCAATGTATTCTTAGCATATTTCAATAGAAACACATCTCTGTTGTCTCAAGATTCTTCTTTGTCTGCGATGAAATTATCCGGCATCCAGTTCCATATAGGGGGACTAATTTTATATACTATTTCTGGTAGTTTTATTACTAACAAATTTTTCTAAATATTTGTATAGCTTTTAGAAGGCATCTTTCATGATTAGAATGCGCCATAAAAAGGATTTATATCTATGTAATTTCTTTTTCCTTTTTTATGCTAGAAGAGATAGAGAAGGAAAGCAAGATGAAAGAACTAAGCATCAACTACAAGACAGAATACATAGTTATCAAAAAAAAATATGAGTCCAAAATGCAAATTACGGGGCCGGGATACTAAAATCAAGCAGGTACAGAAATTTAAATATTTGGGAAGTGTTCTAACGGAGGACGGAATATGCGACACTGAGATCGGAAGACGTATTAGGATGACCAAAGATACATTCGAAAAGCTAAGCAGAATATTAAGGGATAGACAAATTTTGTTGGAAACAAAGATAAGAGTACTAAACTATTACGTGATATCTATCCTGTATGGCAGGGAATGCTAGACAATCTTCTCAAAGTTGAAGAAGAGACTTGAAGCAACAGAAATATGGTTCTAGAGAAAGATACTGAGGATACCATAGACTGAACATGTGAGCAAGAACGAGTTTTGGAGAGAAACAAAAATGAAACTTATATTTAACATCAAGAAGAAGCAGTTGAAATTTCTGGGTCACGTAATGACAAAGAGAATGGTTTAGAAAATCTGATACTCACAGGATAGCTAGAGTGAAAGAGGGACAAAGGAAAGCAGGGGGTAACATACTTAATGGACTTGAGCAAATGGATGCCAGAACAGGGTTTGGGGAAATAACAAAAAGAGAAAACTTATTAAGGGCTACAAGAGCAGGAAAATGTGGAGGACTATGATCGCCTATGTCCTGAAGGGACACGCACGGCACATAAAAGAAGATTTGATATTATGAAAATTATTTCTATTAGGTTGGTGCAAAAATAATGACGTACAAATGTCGTTTTTTGACGTATTTTAACGTCAAAAAACGACATTATTACGTCATTATTTTTGCACCAACCTAATAGTTTCATGAGCATCGATTCCGCTTTCTTTCTAAAGCTTTCCTCTCTTTTTTCTATCATTTTTTTCTTTATTACTTTCTCACAATTTCTCTCCTTCTCCCACTTTCTCTCTCTCACTTATTCTCTCTCACTTTCTCTCGCCCTTTCAGTTTCTCTCCCTCTCTCATTTTCTCTCTCTCACTTATTCTCTCTCTCACTTTCTCTCGCCCTTTCAGTTTCTCTCTCTCACTTTCTCTCTCTCAATTATTCTCCCTCACACTTTCCCTCGCCTTTCAGTTTCTCTCTCACCCACTTTCTCTCTCTCACTTATTCTCTCTCTCACTTTCTCTCGCCCTTTCAGTTTCTCTCCCTCTCTCACTTTCTCTCTCTCACAGATTCTCTCTCTCACTTTCTCTCGCCCTTTCAGTTTCTCTCCCTCTCCCACTTTCTCTCACTCACTTATTCTCTCTCTCACTTTCTCTCGCCCTTTCAGTTTCTCTCCCTCTCTCACTTTCTCTCTCTCACTTATTCTCTCTCTCACTTTCTCTCGCCCTTTCAGTTTCTCTCCCTCTCTCACTTTCTCTCTCTCACTTATTCTCTCTCTCACTTTCTCTCGCCCTTTGAGTTTCTCTCCCTCACTCACTTATTCTCTTTCTCACTTTCTCTCGCCCTTTCAGTTTCTCTCCCTCGCTCACTTTCTCTCTCTCACTTATTCTCCCTCTCACTTTCTCTCACCCTTTCAGTTTCTCTCTCTCTCTCACTTTCTCTCTCTCACTTATTCTCACTCTCACTTTCTCTCGCCCTTTCTATTTCTCTCTCTCTCTCACTTTCTCCCTCATTCTTTCTCCATTTCTCCCTATTTCTATTACCTGAATGGGACACATTTATGATTTAACTTTCTTCCTTATTGTCGTCTTTTGTCTGTTTTTCTGTCTTTTCCTTTCTTGCCTCCACGTTTTTCACGCTTCCTCTTCCTCTGTTTTTTTATTCGTTTATATAATCAGACCTATCCACAATAATTATTATTGCTTTTTGGAGTTCGTACACAGAGACACACACGTGCACACTGAAATATATACAGACAGCCAGACACGCAAACACGTACATACGCACATAAATACTGTCTCGTCTAACTTGTTTATATTTTTTCTTAATATAGACCGGTTTACTGCACGTAATCAAAATGTTGGAGTTGTGCATATCTCACAGTTCTTACTCAATAATTACATTCCCTTCACATGAAAGAACCACTTCATATGACATCTTCACTATATATATATATATATATATATATATATGTATATCGAAAATATTTTTCCCTCGGCTCAACTTAAAGCTAATTTGTACCGATGCTGAGAAAAATTTTCTTTATTGTCGTTAGTGGCGAAAATTAATTTATGCATATTTACGTCATCCTTGTCGCCATTTTGACGAAGGGTTAACAGTTCTTTTCTATGGCTTTGAATCGTTTTTATTTCTTTTTTATTGGGTATAGAGTCGCGAGTTTCACATCTCTGCAAGAATAAGGCCTAGATTCTTGCACAGTTCTTGCTGGTGTAAGTGGAATCCATAAAGAACAGGTTTTAATCGTTGTGTCGTCTATGGGATATTTTGAATGGAGAAAAGATAGAAAATATAGTTTAATAGTTTATTAATTTTTTCAACTGATTTATACTTCATTCTGCTGCTGCTGCTACTACTGTTGCTCCCTGTGATTGTTAATCTACTGTGTTAAACCTGTTTCTAAGGATACGAGAATAAGTCTTCGAATCATGTCGGCTGCCATTTCCGTAAAAAGTTAAAACGAGATGAACGGTACACGAATCAAAAACACGAGTTTTTCTTCTATTCAATTTATAAAACGTATACCTTTTGGTATTAGATAAAAAAATAAAATATGCCACGGTCAAATTGGATGAGAAAGTCTGTAGCGACATTAGTACATTTGACTTCCACTGAATGGTTAGAGACTTTGACAAAATCAGTTAAATTGTCGCCCATGATAAACAGTCCCTCAATTGTATTTCTGAATTATACTGTTTACCTGATGATCGTAGAATGTATGGACTATCTAAGTGTTGCAATATTTATATAACATAATAAATTTATGATCTCATTCACACGTTATCATGTCTGAATATTTAAGTCGGGCGGTAGAGAATGGTGTAAAATGTGAAGGAGAAAGAATGAACCAGATACAATTAGATGGGAAGAATGAAATTAAGAAAGAAGAATAAAATATTTGAAAGGCGAAATTTAATTTGAAAGAGAAATGAGAATAAAAACAGAGATGAAATTACAGGAGATAGAATCAAAAATAAAAAGGTGTAAGAAAGATAGGAGATGTGAATTTAATTGCCGTAATGATCGCAGTATGTCGCTGGGGATTCAGTCAATCATTTCTACCCAAACACGTTCTGACATATTCCAACTTCCGCTTTCTGAAGATATAAATACAGGTGACTTATTCACTGTAGAGCAGTAGAGGAAGTTGTAGATCTTCATGTTATCTTGCTAGTAGCAAATGAGTGAAAAGAAATTAGAACTGTGGTCTAGTTTATATTAAGATTAATAGAATTGCCAGAGAAAAAAAATGGGTTATACTGAACATGTTATAAAGACATTGAATGCTTTTTGAGTAGCATAGTTGGTTCAAGGAAGCGCAAAATGTGAAAGATGGCGCAAGTTGTGATCAGAAGAAATCACAAACAAAATCCTTGTTGGATTATTTTTAAACCTCCAACGTCTCTCTTACAGGCAGAATGTGATGAGTCTTTCATTGCTTTATCACTACTACTATGAAAAGTTCTCGGACGAACTATATTCCTTGGTTCCGTGAGGTCTAAACTTCACGGTTAGGAACCACCATCCACTTAAATAGTAGCAATATTCCGTCGGTAAGAAGTAAGTTCCACTCAAACAGCTTCTTCCTCCGAACAACTGCTCTGTGGAACAGATTTCCCAGAAGATGTTTCCCAAATCAGTACAATATTAACCTGTTCAAGTCTAGAGTTAACCGTTATCTTCTCTTCCTATCTATATAAACTAACCCTTAACGTAACTCTCTACCTCGATTGGCTCCCGGGCCTTATTGTAAAATGTAAATGAGGACATATTAGGAACCTTAGTGCGATCAAATCAAAGTTATAGTAGAAATATTGAAGCTAGCTTAAAAGCTAGCGTAAATATTGAACTAGATTAAAAACCTCCAAATCGGGCGGCATTTAACCTGGCTACAGTAGGAGGCTCTTGATTGGGCCTTCGGTTTTTCAGGATTTAAAGAGTCTTAGCATGTTCTCAGCAATGGAAACTCTCCTAGCTGCCGTTTGATTAGGGTTTTCATTTGTACGGGACTTCCTTTTCCCCGCTGCATCCTTGGCTCTTTTGAATGCAATCTGTGGCCCTCCTTTGGTGGAGATTTCTTTTTACGAGGCATACTGCTGCCGTATGCGATTTGGCAACAATAAACTACAGAAGAACTCAAAATTAATCGCTGCATTTAATTATATCTAAGCTTACCATTTGAAAGTTCAACGATAATTCTTCTTCCGCCACCTAATTTAAAGGCAATTCGCATTATGACGATGGGAATTTAGTCCTTACGTTGGTCCTTACTTTCCGTAAAAATATATATTTTTATTTCATGAGTGTCTTTCGTTGGATTTCGCAATTAATTTCAATTATTCCCAAATTTGTTTCCAAGTTATAAAAATTGCTATCGTACAAAAAATTTCTTCGCAAAAAATCCCGTAAAGAATCGCCAAAAGCACTTGCAGTAATGAAAACTTGGGGATCCAGAATTTCAGGGTCCAGATCCGACCCGGAATGATTTTAATTTGCTCATGGTGTCGGCCTGATTCTAAAATGGTATGATATGTTAGATTGCGGCATCTATGAGTAAAGTTGAAAAAGTGTGCCACATTGACATTTGCATATATTTATATAGACGAATAGGGAAAGAGTGCAAAACATTGAGGATTTATGAATAAGTTTTTTAAGAATTTGTGAATTTCTGGCTAAGATATACATTAAAATAATGGACCATTAACATAATTTACGAGACTACTTTGTGATTTTGTATGAATAAAAATACTTTGAAATATCAAAGATTTACTGATATTCCTGATTTCTATTAACTCGAAAATGCGATTCTGCAAGTTATTCCAGTAAACGAATTCCAAGAATATTCGAGCAATGGCACTATCGTTTACCAAAGTGCATTGCTTGACAAAGTGCGTATTTTGAAGGTGAAAGCATCCAATTTTGCTTACCTGCTGCTCAGGTAAGCGAAATTTTCTTTCGCGGGACCATTACAGGAATTACATTTTTTGAAGGTGAGAAGCAGCCAATGGTGAACAACTAAAAAGATTTTCCATAGCAGGGCTATTCTGGGAATTAAATTCTTTCAAGACAAAACGCAGCTATTGTTTAGGCAATGTTCAGCAGTCGTTTCCTTGTTTCTAACGAGATTTTCCCGTTTCTTAATATACTGTTTAGTTTTGGGAAGGGATTTTCAGATTTTGTTGTCGCATTTTCTTCGCTGTAAAGATCTGTTAAATGTATTTTATGTAAGATGGAACTAAGGGGTTAAAAGTAAGGCTGGAGGAACATGGATATCCGTGATTAAATGCCCGGCAATGGAGGGAAAGTGTGGTCAGCAATATCTGTCAAATGAAGTAAAAATACTAGATAGAGAAGAACACTGGACATGGCTGAAGATATCAGCCCTTGATAATATTAGAGAAAGGTTTCAGTGCATACAAAGCAACTGAAGAAAAGTGTGTGGTGAATGCAATCAAACATGGCAGCAGCGGCGTCATCAGCAGGAAGAAAAATATCATTAGGTTTAAGTTTCTAGGTTCAGGATTGTCTTAGATGACAATTGCTTAGTGGATTAAAGTGTTGGTTCATGATATTGCTGACAGAGTTATTAGCCTGGCTAGATAGATATGACTTAGACTCAATGGAAATAAGACGAGCTATAATTGAGTAGTACTAAAAAAATAACAAGACAAGATGTCCCAATTTATCGACCGCATAGATTAAATGAAGGCTTCCGTAAGAAATTCCTTGAAAGTTACCCGGATAGACAGATACAGGAAGTAGGCCGAAGAAAACATCGGCTTAAATGATAATAACAATAAATATAAATAAGATGGAAGCGATCTTCTACAGGTTATATATATATATATATATATATATATATATATATATATATATATATATATATATATATATATATAAATGAAATTGTAAAAAATTATTTGGTGATTGGAGTGTTAAAGAATGTGGACATATAAAAATCAACACGATCATCAGACCCCGATATATATATATATATATATATATATATATATATATATAAATATATATATATATATGTGTGTGTGTGTATGTGTGTGTATGTGTATGTGTGTGTGTGAAAAATATATAAAAAATAGGAAAGAACTCGTTAGGTAAATAATCCAAAGCTCTTTAGTATTTTTGTTATTATTTTTTTAAAAAATAGTGCTCGATACAAAAGTAGAGCATAAATATAATTATTTATTTAAAAATATGATTCCAACACGCTATTAATTGAATTAAAGTACTAAGCTCTGTTCCATCTTTTTGGGAATCAAAATAAATCGCTTGAAGATGGAACAGAGCTTAGTACTTTAATTCAATTTAATTCAAATAATTATATTGAAGTTTTCGGCTCTTGTTTTGAAACATGAGAACTCTTATGTAGCGTGATGGAATCATATTTTTAAATAAATAATTATATATATATATATATATATATATATATATATATATATATATATATATATATATATATATATATATAAGAAGTGCTTTTACTGAGAAGGCATTATGAAGCGTAATGCATGTGAAAGATTCTCTGGTGTCGCTTGTATTTCTCCAATTCAAAATAAAGACAACAAATTTGATGTAAACAATAAGCGAAAACTGGGTCAAACGCTTGTTAGATTTCATTAAGAGTGAATGTCGTTTATTTACTGTTTTATTTTATTGTAATGAAAAGCGAAATTGTTAAATTCATCGACCAGTTTAAGAGGGAAAAAGAGATGTAAAAGAAATGTCCTTCTGTTGAAGGCAGTAAACTATATCGTTCTCATTAAACAGTTTATTATTCTATATTTTGAAGCATGATCGTCACATGGAGCCATTTGAATGCATATCAAAAAACATAGTTGATTCTTTGTAAACTCAAAGTTTATAACTTGAGTAACCTGGTGAGCTCAAATGTTTCCTTATTGAGACATAATTACAGAAAGTAATCTATATCCATCCTCTGTTTTAAATCTCCCCAGCTGACGCAGAAATTCGTAGGCGCCTTCTAAAAATATAACAAAATATTAAGAAATAATAAAATTTAATTATGAATGATGAAAAGATTTCGGAAGTGCCTGTAAATGCTGGATGTTTTTCTCATTTCAAAGCGCCGCCATGTTGCATCTCTTTGTCTTTTCTATAAAAACCCTCATGGTAATTGTTCGGGTTAGCTCTTCAATATGGTACCTAAACACTTTTAATTTAAATGCAGTACTGAGTTCAGCAGATATACAGAAACAGAAAGTGGAGTAAGACAAGGATGCGTCTTCTCACCGGATTCATTCAACCTATACAGTAAGGCAATTCTGAGGGAATTAGAAGTCCTTCCATGATTCGTTATTGGTGTCCACAATCTTTGCAATATAAGATATGTAGATATTGATAGCAGATACGGAAAGAACTACAAAAACTCCTACAGTAAGCAGTGAAGGAAAGCGATAAAAACAAGAATTAAATATCAACTCGAGGAAGACAGCAAACATGGTTATCAGAAAAAGGATGAGACCAAAATTAAAATTTCAAATCGGGTATACTAAGATCAAACAAGTATAAAAATTTAATATATCTGGGAAGTGTACTAACAGAGGACGGAAAGTGCGACATTGAAATCCGAAGACGTATTGGTATGGCCAAGTTTGCATGTCCTCCTGTATGATATCGAATGCTGGATAATCTCCTGAAAGATGAAGAAGAGACATGAAGCAACAGAAATGTGGTTCTACAGAAAAATGCTGGGGATACCAAGAGCAGAACATGTGAGCAATGACGAGTAAACAGAAACCAAGAGGAAAACTTATATTTAACATCAGGAAGAGGCAGTTGAAATTTCTGGGGCACGTAATGAAGCAGGAGGGCTTGGAAAACCTGATACTCACAGGACAGATTGAGGGAAAGAGGAACAGAGGAAAGCAATGCGAAACATATTTGATAGATTTGCAAATGGATCGTAGAAAAGGGGTCTGGGGAAATGACAAAAAGACCAAAGTTATTTAGAACTACAGGGGACGGGAAAATGTTGATGTTAGAATTTTTGGGTAGCCAGTCAAAAATAGCTGATTCATTTTATAGCTCACCAAGAGAAGGCTTAACCAATCAGAAAGCTCAAAATATTTAATCCGACGTGTATAAAGGCTGCCATTTTGTTTTGTTTTTTCCAAAAATATCTTCACTGTCAACCTGATATCGAAGACTTAAAGAATTACTTAACAGCCGCTACTTTTTTTGAATCTTCACTGCCAACCTCTGATATTGAAGATATTACGGACTTCACTGGATTCCATATTCAAAGACTACGGCAAACATGGCACCTGAAGGCACCTGGCACGTAAAAGAAGAATATTAGACTGGTGTCGAGATCTCATCATTTTAGAGCTGAGCTGGTAACTGTAAATTTTATGCTAACAGATTCTTTTCTTGGCTTGTGGATCTCCCTTCTGATTCCATGCTTTCCAGTCAACTTTAATCTTCAAAAAATTAAATGCAATATCTACTATTTAGCTGATTACTATTTTCTCTTCCCGGTCATTATTAATGTTTCTATTCCTAATTCTTCCACGCACGGCAATACCTTGTATCTTAGAAACTTTATTACCTTGTATGGGGTGAAATCCATTCAAAAAGAGATGAAAAGACGAAGTAACAGAAATGTTGTTCTAAGGAAGAACGCTAGGAATACAATCGGTACAATATGTAGACAAGTTGAATGTTTCAAGGAAAAGGAAAACGAAAAAGACAATTGTACTTCAAATCACAAAGATAAATATTTTATAGGGTTGTTATCTTTTACCTTATTATTATTATTGATTGCATTTATTCATGAATTATTTGCTGCTGATGGTGATTATTATTATTATTATTATTATATAACTTACTTCGTTATGGCTAAGCGTGTATTCCTCTGGTACAACAGCTATAAAATAATTGCATTCTGATTCATAATTACGGACAAGAATGCGGTTATTTTAGAATAATTTAAAATAAAACTATTCCCGCCAATTCAGTAACTGTTAGGGTACCTCAATAAACCGGAAATGTCTGACTTATTGCCTATAATGCCACATTTACCAGCATATATTAATTATCGAACTACCATTCAACAGACATGATCTGAAAAATGAGTTCAAGCATAAAACAGACGCAAGCCACTTACTGCTGACCTCAGTGACCCCTCATATTAATGGACGCTCTATCCCTGATATTGAACACTTTTATCCATAAATATAGCATACTTTAAATCTATATTTGTTATTATGTATATATATATATGTGTGTGTGTGTGCGCGTTTGTATGTGTGTGTATTAAAAAGAGGAGAAAAAGCGTAAACGTTTTTGGTTGTAATGTAGATTATTTTTAAAAATATATATATTATGCTTTATTTTCGATAATATAATAATTGTGAAAAATAAAGCATAATATATATTTTTCTCTCTACTTTTTAATATATACACTTTTCTCTCGTTGGAACAGCGATAACATCTTCCCTCTCTGTGTCTGTCTGTCTCTGTCTGTCTGTCTGTCTGTCTGTCTGTCTGTCTCTCTCTCTCTCTCTCTCTCTATATATATATATATATATATATATATATATATATATATATATATATATTATAACAGTCTGGAGCGGATGATCCCAGCGTGCAGAACCTTTGGAAAGTGACTGAAAAGACATACCACAGGTTAACCGAAGCCTTATGAATGAAATTGGGTAGACAGAACACTGTCGATAGTTGTGCTAGCACGGAGTCACACGTCATCGTGACCGAAGGTTTGAGTGTTCTGGTCTTGTTTAGATTGTTGATTACGCTAGATATGTTTTAATAAACAAAAAAAAACCAACCCCCACCAAAAAAAAACAAAAAACCCCCAAAAAACAAACAAACAAAAAAACAAAAAAACAAAAACAAAAACCAAAAAAAACATTAGTATTCATTTGCATTGACAAGTCCCAGGGAGAATCTCGCGGAGGACGAAATGACCATCTGAATGCGATAATTTGGCTTTCATATTTGCAATTCACTTATATGCTCTATAATAAATATATTGACCTCACTTTTGTGGATCAGTTTTAATGATCTTATATTAATAGGCTCTACTTGGATTATTTAACCACTGATTTTTACCTATATATATATATATATATATATATATATATATATATATATATATATATATATATATATATATATACGGTCATTTGAACATACATTCTTTTTTTACATTGTCTCCTTCGAAGTAGGCTATTGCTTCATATTCACGCACTGGCATACAACAGTAGTAACAAATGTATGGATTTTATTCAATATTGTTGGTGCTGTTCATCTGTATATGATTTTTCATATGGCTGTGTATTTTCTTACTGGGATGTTTTTAAGGTGCGTATGGGTTTATCTAATTTGTGCCTAAACTGCCATTGATTCCATTAAATATTTATGTCTAAATAAAATGGAAATCCTTTCTTTCAGTGTACGTGGTAATCCATTTAATGCAGATTATGAAACTCAAATCAAGCGAAATGACTTTGGCCTCAATTTCATAAAGAGATACATGCATATTTCTGTAAGATTCTCGTAGATTTAAAGAATATCTTTATTTAAAATGATGTCCACATTATGTAAGATCTTTAGTAATATAGACATGATTATATATTTGTAATTATTTATAAGAATTTGTAAAGTTATTGTTGTCCAGACGAAATGTTCCTATTCATTCTCGGGTGATAGCTTATAGTGATTTTCCAAGCGTAGCTTGGATGTGGCACAAGGCCGAAAGTAAGGGGCACCCAGTGAAGATTGAACTCACTACTCAGTCGTTAATGTTTGTAGCGAGACAAGCTTGCTAACCATTACACCACGTAGAGGTACCCCGGGTGGGAACTTATCTAGCTAGCTGACCTCCATCTTGTTTCACTCGTACACATGTTGGGTCAGTGACTGACATCTTGTGCGGCGTAGATCTTTTAGTTCAAATTGAAAAAACACCTGGATTCTCTGACGCTTTGCTATGACACACAGACAGCAAATTTATTTTATCTTCTGGGTTAGTCATATAGTACATATCTATATTTAGCTAACTCCTAATGAAAATGAATATATATATATATATATATATATATATTCATTTGGCCTGACGATTGCATATAGCATGAAACAGACTGTCGCCTGTAAGTGTTGACTTCTATGTTCACTTTTATACATATATATATATATATATATATATATATATATATATATATATATATATATATATATATATATATATATAAAGCAAATATATGGATATAGATCCGACAGTATGAAGAAAAACATACGGAAAAAAACAAACAAAAATCCTTATATGCAATTATGCTGTTTTAATGTTAACATAATGTCAACGTCGGACGTTTCGGTCTAATAAACGATCTTCAAGACATATTCATAAAATATAATTAACATTTTGTCATGTTGAATTAGTAATGTTAATTATATTTTATGAATATGTCCTGAAGATGGTTTATTAGACCGAAACGTCCGACGTTGACATTATATTAACATTAAAACAGCATAATTGCATATAAGGATTTTTGTTTGTTTTTTCCGTATATTTTTCTTCACACATATATATATATATATATATATATATATATATATATATATATATATATATGTGTGTGTGTGGGGGTGTGTGTGGGGGGGGGTATGCGCGCACGCGCGTGTGTGTATGTAAAATTTCAGATATAACTAAAAATATATATCTGTAAAAGGACAATAGCAACATAGAGAAAGAAAACTTATCTTAGACGACTCATTTCGTCCCATGACGGACTTTATCAAGGTAAATGTGAGGATTTCATTTTCTAAAAGTAAAAATGTTAGCTTTTTCAAATTACTTTTATTTAAAAATACTTTTTTTAACAAACGTTTTATACAGCAGACACAAGTGCAGAGATGACAGACAAGACGAGGGTTATCTTTACATAGACAGAAAATACAATTGAAACACCCTAAAGTTTCGAACCTGAGTACAATATGTTTTGGCATGGGTGTAAAAAAATTGTAACGTAATGATACTTATATCAGTGTATTGTCTTTGTCTGAGTTTTAAACGCTAAAGCATGCTGCAATACGGTTTGGTTCAAGCAGGTGACGCAGACGAGCTCGTTTTGTTCAAGTAGAATAAGTTGAAAAGGGTTGAAATGGGCCTTCGAAATGCTGGATAATTATTTCAGAGAATTACTACAATCATTGTATGTAACGGGTCGTTGTGTAATAACATTGGTTAAATGAATATTTTTGCATTTGTAGATCAGGTTCTGGACAGACATATGTCAGACGTTCGCCAAGATCGACCCATTTTCGTTAATTATTTTTTCTTGCATCACCGGGAGACTATAAATTAGTTTAGGAAATTTTCTTATTGTCTTTTTCATTTCATTGATTCGGAAATTCTTGTAAAAACGAAATAATTATCGCAACTTATTTACAAATGAATGAAATTATTTTAGATATATTTTCTTTTTAAGAAAATCATCGTAGGAATATTTGATTTTGACATTTGTTACACCCATTTATTTAATTTCCTGAAATTTTTTAGAAATTCATTTTCGTATGGCTTAATGATAATATTAGTTATAAGCAGAAGTTCTTTGAGAATTTAAATCATTAAATTTATTTTGTTTGTAAAGAAGAGTCTCAGTTACCAAAAATCCGTTATCATTTTAATGAAGAAGACAATAAAATTATAACATTACTTAATTAGAAGAGTGTTAATTGCTTTTAAGAATCTTACTTATTATAAAACGCAGATTGTTTGTGTATGTGTGTGTGTGTGTGTGTGCGCGCGCGCGTGTGTGTGTGTGTATGTGTGTGTGTGTGTGCGTGTGTGTCTGTACGTTTATATATTGGATAAAATTACAAAACGTAAAATTACCTTGCGGTGGTTCTGACAGCGGCAAAAATTGGAAAAACACAATTGTTTTAGCATGAAATCTATTTGAAAACACTATTAAGAGGTATTAATGAAAGGGGGACAACTCATATCGAGTTATACTTATTAATATCGAGTTATCAAGTTATACTTATTATAAAACCCAGGTTGGTTGTTTGTTTGTGTGTGTGTGTTCGTTTATATATGGGATCGGATTTCCTACATTTTTCAACCGATTTCAACAAAACTTCACTTTTTTTTGGCAGGTAGTGTTTTTGATTGTCTTGCACACTTTTTTCTTTATTTTTACATTCAGAATGCATTAAAAAATTCCATTTACAAGACAATTGTTTATAATAAAATTCTATTCAATCGGTAGACTCATAACGATTGAAAACAATGTTTTTGTTTGAGTTTGGGTTTGACCAATTCGTAAAAAAAAATAAAAAATAATTAAGACATGCGTGGCCGTCAACATTTAATAATCTTTGTCAATTTTATTTTTCAGTCTTTATGATGGTCGATACTTGATCTATCTCTTACTGTTACATCCCCGGGCAACGCCGAGCTCTACTGCTAGTATGATATATGATGAAAACTGTTGTCTTAAATTTGTTTCGATATAATATACATTTATACAAGAATTGTTTCCATTTTTAAAAAATTTAATTCGAACAAATCTTTTCAAATTCTGTATTAATTTGTAGCTGTTTGGTGATATTATTATTAAGTAAAGACAATACTTACTAATCATGAATGGAAAGCTTACTAAACTTCAGTTTCAGCTAGTATTTTAAAAGAATTTTTAATTTTTGTGTGTGTTTGTATAAATTTGCGGAGATTTGCAAATACAGGCCTC
Source organism: Acanthosepion lycidas (assembly GCA_963932145.1). Classification (NCBI taxonomy): domain Eukaryota; kingdom Metazoa; phylum Mollusca; class Cephalopoda; order Sepiida; family Sepiidae; genus Acanthosepion; species Acanthosepion lycidas. The sequence goes on along the minus strand of OZ010572.1, from coordinate 85,966,797 downwards.
CATACATGGCATTGAAAAAATAAGAGCCATAACGATAGTAAATTTAAAGCCAAAGTACCTACATTTCAATAAAACATGTTTAAATGCTTCAATAAAGAAAATTACGTTGTGCTAAGAGAATTGTAAATATGGATACAATAAGTGATTTTAAGCGAATAAAAAACACAATCCAATGAATTGAAATTAGTTTTTAAATACAGCAAAGTATTTAGCTTATTGGAAAAATTAAATGCAATCTCTTGGCTTCAAACGTAATCTAAATTAAAAAAATAAAGTAAAACCTTCAAGATATAGTTTTCATTTTTTAATTAATTCTAAAAATAAGGTATCACTTTTCTTTGAATGTATATATATATATGTGTGTGTGTGTGTGCATATATATATATATATATATATATATATATATATATATATAAACTATGTATGTATGTATGTGTGTATACATATATATATATATGTATAAATTTAAATATATATATATATTAACAATGAATTTTTAATTTATTAATTCGACATATTTTATTACTTCAACGTTATATATATATATATATATATATATATATAACAAATAGTAAATGTTTATAAATCTATTTAACATGTTTTGCGTTCATT
>OZ010572.1:85933685-85963685 GCA_963932145.1 Acanthosepion lycidas | reverse complement strand
GAACAAAAACTGCTGTTAACTTCTGGCACATATTTCGAAACTGGACAAGGCATTTTTGGTTAGACGCCATTGAAGGAAGAAAAAGAAGTACAGGAAAAAAGAAGAGAAAGAAGAAGAAGAATGTAAAGAAAATGAAGAAGAACATCTGAAAAGAGAAGGTGAACGAGAAAAAGGACGAGTAACGTTGAATGAACTAAAGAAGATGGCGGAAGAGGCAAGAGAAAAAGTATATAAAAAAGAAGAAGAAGAAGAAGTAAAAAAGAAGAACAGGAAGAAGAAGATGAAGAAGAGCATCTGAGGATGTGAACAAGAAAGGTAAAGAACAAGTAATAGTGAATGTACTAAAGCAGATGACGGAAGGAGTAAAAGTAAAAGCATATAAAGAACAAGGGGAAGGAGACGATGACGAAGAAAAAGAAGAAGAAGAAGGAGACGAAGGAAAAAAGAAAAAAGTGCTTCTGAAAAGAGCAAGAAAGAAAAATAACGAGTAATAGTGAATGAACAAAAGATGACGGAAGAAGTAAAAGAAACGGAATATAAAGATAATAATGATGATGATGATGATGAAGAAGAAGGAGAAGGAGAAGAAGGAGAAGGAGAAGAAGAAGACGAAGAAGAAGGAGAAGGAGGAGAAGAAGACGAAGAAGAAGAAGGAGGAGAAGAAGAAGAAGACTAAGAAGAAGGAGAAGAAGAAGAAGAAGGAGGAGAAGAAGGAGAAGAAGAAGAAGAAGAAGAAGACGAAGAAGAAGGACAAAAGAAATAGAGCTTCTGAAAAGAGAAGATGAACAAGAAAGAAAAAGAACAAGTAATGGTGAATGAAGTAAACAAGATGACGGAAGAAGTAAAAGAAAAAAAGCATTTAAGAGAAGAGGAGGAAGAAGATGACGAAGAAACAGAAAAAGAAGAAGAAAGAGAAGGATGAAAAAAGAAAAAGAGCTTTTGAAAAGAGAAGATAAACAAGAAAAATAACGAGTAATGGTGAATGAACAAAAGAAGATGTCAGGAGAAGTAAAAAAGAAAAAGAAGAAAAAGAAGAAAAAGAGGAAGGAGAAGATGAAGAAGAAGAAGAAGAAGAAACAAAGAAGAAGAAGAAGAAGAAGAAGAAGAAGAAGAAGAAGAAGAAAAAGAGCCTCTGAAAAGAGAAGAGGAACAAGAAAGAAAAATATCGAGCAATGGTGCATGAACTAAATTAGATGACAGGAGAAGTGAAGAAGAAGAAGAAGAAAAAGAAGTAGAAAAAGAAGAAAAAGAAGAAGAAAAAGAAGAAGAAAAAGAAGAAGAAGAAAAAAGAAGAGCGTCTGAAATGAGAATTTGAACAAGAAAGAAAAAGAACGATTAATGGTGAATGAAGTAAAGAAGACGACGGAGAAGAAAAAAAGAAGAAAAAGAAGAAGAAAAAAGAAGAATTACTAAACTCTTAAAACAAAATGTTTTCTTACATAAAACATATTGTGAAATCTGATTACTATTTCTTGCAGTATTTAACTACTTATAATTAAATCATTAAATAATAAGATACTTATAATTGAGGACAATTTTGAAGTTATTATTATTGATATACCATGGTATTGAAGCACTAAAACGTACTCCCACTACAAATAGGGCCGTCAGGTTAATTTTGGGAGATGTTTCTGTATCATATGAGATTCACTGAAAAATATACCTGACTTAATTTTTTACGTATGGAGTTGTTCATATAACCTAGTAGCACCAGTTTGAATTTTATAATAAAAGAAAAAAAAAACTTATGTCGGTGTTCAAAGCCAAATGATTGCCAAGATTTCAAATGTTGATTTTCAAGAGAGGACGATTTTCTCATTTACAAGTTTGGTGCAATAAATTTCTTATTTCCTGTGTTGGAGTGCATGACTAAGCTAGGCTTTACAAAAAAGAGAGTTAAGGGATGAAACATTGGTTTAATCAAAACGTCTCAATATTGTCAGCATATTTATATCAACGGTTTGTCATTAAAAAAAAAAGTTCATGTGGCAAATTGTGAACAAAAGAATGAAGGTAACGTAAAGAGTAGGAAAATACCAAAAGATTATTGAGGAGATCCCCAAGCTGCATCAGTAAAAACAAAACAAGAATATAAAGGAATTTCTTCTATTCTTGCACGTTCCGTAATACAGACAAAATAGTAGTGTTAGTGAGAAACAAAAACTGACGGAATCGGTCCTACTGAATATTGTCATGATAAGAAGAAAAGTGCAGAAGACAATGTTGAAGATACTCAATGCAACGTGATTTTCTGCCATGTCTGCCAATTAACACTAGTTTTAAATGTGGATCAAATATATGTAAAAATAAATAAATGGGCGAAAATTTATCATTAAGTTTTTTCTCCTGTCATCCAGTTTCACTCGTTAATTTTGTTTAGTGTCATATCAATCGCTATGTGTTATTTAATGCTGAAAACTGAATATTTTGCATGCAATTTTATGGCTTCAGCTGCATATATGTTGTACATAATTTCATACAGGGCAAATGTATGATTTTTAGATATATAGTTTGTAGATAAAATGTATTGTTGGTAATTTTTTATAAAACCTTATCGCAGGTAATTTTATTATAAACATATATTTATTTACATATTTTAAATTGTCTTTATCTTTTTTGTCATATTCACGACGTTTCAGCCTTTGTTCGCTCCGGCCTTCTTCAGGCGATTGGAATTTCGAATTGAACACTTTATTTCGTCCACAGCGGTAGATTGTTTTAGTTCCACGTGCCAAACCTCTTCCGGAGGAATGGAACGTGGAACTAGATTGTATCGTGGAACTAGTACGTGAAACTAAATTGTATTGTGGAACTGGAATGTACTGCTGGTCATTTTTCTATAAAAATATATTGTTGGTATTTTTTTTATATGCAAAAGAAGAATAAGTAATGTATTGCTGGTATTTTCACTATAAATGAGTTTTGATTTTCGCTTGAGGGTTGAGTATTTGCTCCCAGCTGGCACCCTAAAAGTTGCCATACCCTGGGTTAGGGTGGACATGGGAACAATAGCAATTAAGAGATGGTTCCACGCTGCTCAGAAACTTCCAATCTTTCGCTACCGGATGCATGTTATCTTCATCATATCTTTCTCTTTCTTTCTCTCTGTCTGTCTGTCTGTCTCTGTCTCTGTCTCTCTCTGTCTCTCTCTGTCTGTCTGTCTGTCTGTCTCTCTCTCTCTATATATATATATATATATATATATATATATATATAATCATTTATGAGGAGTTTTATGGATAGTGGCCCAAAATAAACAGGTGGAAAAGTTTACGTTTTTATCACATTGAAACACCGGTTTCCATACGATCAGCAAATTTAAGCAACCTTGAGCCTGGTCAGTACCTAAATGGGTGACCGCATACCAATATCAGATACGTGAGGGTGGTGTAATGGATAACGACTCAGAATTGTCAATCGGAGAGCTGAGTTCCAATTCCAGTCGTGTTTGTCATATTCATTTACTCTTACTCTTGGAAAAGGTTTGAACCTATTTCTTCTCCTCCCACCTTTGTGTTAATTAGTAAAACTTGTATGAATAAATGATTATTGCCAATAAAAAATTCTTACAATCGAAAAATATTTTCTGGTTTTAAATAACCTGCAAAGGCGTAGAAATCAGCTCAGTCATTCAATTGAATAAAAAATTAGAGAGCCGAGATCGAATTCAAGACGAGTTTTAGAATATTCAATTTTGGGCAACAATATAAATCCATCTCTTCTCTCCCCCTATGGCTTAAATAGTAGGAGTTGTATTTGGAAAATCATTGTTATCGCCCAAAAAATTGTTGATATAATATTCATTAGCAAAAAATAATAATAATTATTCTTACAATCTAAAAAATATGTTTCGGCTTTAAATAACACAAAACGTTGATAAGCTGTAAAAAAAAAATAGCTTAATCAATACCCCACTAACTATGGGTTAAATAGTAAGACTGTTTTGACATTTCAACCTTGTTAGCAACTGGTATCAGATAAATATGACTTTCAGTTTAAAACCATATGTTACCCTGGTAAAGTACATATGTACCTAAAGAAAGTATTGTGGAGTTTACATTGACTCTTTAATCTCATTGTTTAATCAATGAATCAATCAATCAGTATATAATCATCAATAAATGAATGGGTGTTCAAATATTCATCTAGGACTAATTCGAAATTCGGCGACATGTCGCTGATCAGAGTCGCCTAATACTATTTATATTATTAAGCGACCTAGTATTTATAAGCTATATTAGGAACGTAAATTATCGAAAATTATCGAAATGCTCAAATTTGAACGATTGTTATATTGTCAACATTCCAGTATTTAAATCGCCACAACGTGACGTCATGAAATTTAAATTTTTGATTTTTTTCCTATGCATATTATACAATATATGAAAGACAAATTATATTAGAATAACTCATTTTTATTTTTTCATTCTTTGAGGACAGAAATTTTGAGAACGACTAAGCATCCAATAATAAGTGATGAAGAATAAACAAGTGTGTTGAAAGAATCAAGCAAGTGGTTTCATGAAAAAATTAAATGAAAAACAAATAGCAACATCTACTGATATTGGGTTGGGTAAATAGCATGTTTCCATTTCGAAGTAAGAATTTATTGAGTCTTGTGTTGCAATGTGAATAAAGAAATGGTATGAATTAACTAATTGTGAAGACAAATCCACAACTTATTGATTATACATGATAATAAGCGACAAGTACGGAGGAAATCCGAATGCTACGGGCACCGATTCATTGTCTATTCGTAAGAAACACGTTCTGTGAAGTTCACGGAAACACTTGCTGATTATTTAATTGGACATATGTAACATCTCAGCGAAAAACACTGGTTTGAAGAGATTCTCAATATGTGCAGATTTCACTAATGTAACTATGTTCACATTTTTTTCTTAGCTTCTTTAACAATTGTAGCATTTCTATGTCACCCTCATCCCATCTATCTATCTATCTATCTATCTATCTATCTATCTATCTTCCAGTCTGTTCATTACTCTCTCTCTCTTATCTATCTATCTAGCTAGCTAGCTAGCTAGTTTGATTGCTTGCTACTACACAATTATGACCGGTGCTCGATTAAACTAGCCCTCATAATTACTAAAGCTTCTTTAATATACCACAAAGCCAAATTGCGTTAGGGAAGTGTCGGTGAGAGCATTGCGCTACCACAACCTTGGCAATGGTTTGAGACTATCTGCTTGAAAAGAAAATCAAAATTTAACACGGATTAAAAAGAATTAATTGTATCATTTGAATATCGTGATTATTTAAAGTCCAAGGTTTATTGACCAAATTCATTTTTCATAAAGTACCAAGAAGAGGTTTTAAATTTTATCAATTTTTTTCAAATGCCATTTTATTTTCCACAGGAATGAATTTACCGATATTCGTATTAGTATTAATATAATACTGTGACAAAAAAATAATATGCATTCAAATTTTGCTGCTTTTCTCGTAACTCAGAAGCTACGACTCGGGTTTGTCTGTCGTTTTTTCGTTCTTTCTGATTCTCTTGCTTGATTAAATGTCCTGATGAGAAAATTATCAAACCGAAGGCATGCCCATTCTACGATTTGTTAAGAAAGACTGAATCAAATAAAAAAATTCAGTCTGAAACACCACAGCCCTTCAACTTGTGAAGAAGACGAGCATTCCAAACCATGTCAAATGCTTCTGAGATATCTAAAGCCACAGCCCGAACCTCACCGTTATTAGAAAGAGAGATGGTAAGGGAAAGCGAGAGTACCATGCATCTAAAGCCACAGCCCGAGCCTTACCGTTATTAGAAAGAGAGATGGTAAGGGAAAGCGAGGGTACCATGCATCTAAAGCCACAGCCCGAGCCTTACCGTTATTAGAAAGAGAGATGGTAAGGGAAAGCGAGGGTACCATGCATCTAAAGCCACAGCCCGAGCCTCACCATTATTAGAAAGAGAGATGGTAAGGGAAAGTGAGAGTACCATGCATCTAAAACCGCAGCCCGAGCCTTACTGTTATTAGAAAGAGAGATGGTAAGAGAAAGCGAGTGTACCATGCATCTAAAACCACAGCCCGAGCCTCACCGTTATTAGAAAGAGAGATGGTAAGGGAAAGCGAGAGTACCATGCATCTAAAGCCACAGCCCGAGCCTTACCGTTATTAGAAAGAGAGATGGTAAGGGAAAGCGAGAGTACCATTACATCTAAAGCCACAGCCCGAGCCTTACCATTATTAGAAAGAGAGATGGTAAGGGAAAGCGAGAGTACCATTACATCTAAAGCCACAGCCCGAGCCTTACCATTATTAGAAAGAGAGATGGTAAGGGAAAGCCAGGGTACCATGCATACATTCACTGACTGCATAAAATTCCTTTTTTATTTGTATCTTGTCATTAGTGTAAAAATTATTTCTCCTCTTCCTATATAAAAACACGGTGTTCAGAAAGTTACTGTGGTCTTTTTTCAGTCATATTCTTTATATCTTAGATTTCACGCAAATATGGTTTTAACAACTGAAGAACGTCTATTTCTCGCCGAACATGTATTTCGAGAAGGTGATAGATATACGGATTTGGTGTGACAGCATTTTGATGATAAATTTTCAGATAAACCTGTTCCATATCGTAATGCAGTTCGGAACCTTGTTCATAAATTTCACGAAACAGAATCAGTGGCCGATGCCAAAGGTGGAAGGCTAGTAAAGCTATCGAAGGAGAAACTATTGGATATTTCTGACAGTCTGCAGCAGAATCTAGGAAAATCATTACGAAAGTCAGCGCAACAGTAAGACTTGAGTCTTGGAACTGCTCATGACAAAAATTAAAACCCTTCCCATTCAAAATAACGGCAGTATAAAAACTGAAAGCAACTTATCATGAAAAGCGATTGTGCTGTTGTAGATGGTTTAACCGATTTATCAAAGAGAATATAGCTAATGTGGTGGATATGACAGGTTTTTTTTACAGATGAAGCCTGGTTCCATCTTTGGGGTTAGATTAAATCGCAAAATACAACATTGTGTCCTCCAATAATCCTTACTGTTGCATGAAAGCTCACCAAATGATCTCAAAGTAGAAGTGAGTGTTGCGACTTGAAGACGTTCATTTGTTGCCGCTATTTTCACAATACAATAAACAGTGAGCGCTGTTGTTCGAAGAGTCTTCCCATGTCCATTGTTCGAAGAGTCTTCCCATCTCCATTGGTCAGATCGCAGGTGTAGGTATCAATTGTTCGTTTTTTCAACAGAACGGTGCTACTACCCTCACATTTCCCAGATCTATGCACTTTCTGCAGACCTCATTATTTCCAAAGATGTGTCCCCTCACAGTCGACAGATATATATCCAAACTTTTATCTATAGAGAGCAGCAAAATCTGCAGTGTATCTTGATTGTTCGCGCACACAAGATGACTTGAAAGCAGAGATAACAGCCTTCGTTCCGTTTGTTTCAAACGAACAACTGGTAGCGGTGTTCCGAAGCAAAATAAGAAGGATCCAACCCAGTATTGAAGCTAAAGGACGACATTTACAACGTTTTCTAGCATTTTAATTCATATTCTCCTCTTAAATTCTATAGTGAAACGTCTGTTAAAAATATAAATGCATAGTGTCTTTCCGAAGACCCTGTATAAACGTATCGTACATACCCATTCATCAGGGCCACATTAAAACCCATAAGGTGATGGAGTCCCCATACACCTGCGAGTTAATTATGCTCGCATGAAGTGTCTATAAATAGTGCAAATGAATAAAGGTTATCAACCGAGAAGTGCATCGTGGAGACGCTAGCTGGAAACAAATATAGAATGAACCAAAGGATCATACGGCCATCGAGAGAGGCTGACCAGCCCAGAACAACACCAACCAAGAAAGAAACAATCACAGCTGTGCAGCCATGGTCAAATGAGCCACGACCAGATTCTAACAGAATTGTGACCAGAAGTGGTCGTATCATCAACAAACCAGCTTGTTACAGAATCACATAAAAATATGGCTACAATAATGCCAAATGAACACGAAGGTAGTCTACCTTTGTTCATAAAATTAAATTGCATTAATTAATTAAACTTAAGTTAACTTATTCAAGAGAGATGTGCTGTATTGAGTAAATGCAATCCGCATTATCAGCCTTAGATCATTTCCTTGTTGTAATGTCAATAAAGATTCGTTGTAGGTTAGTTGTCCTCGACTTCATATATGGCACCCTGTTGATTCAAATGTTAATCGTGTTCGACTTATTTCTTAGGATGTCTACAACAACTTCATATCATTACAATTTCTATGGTACCCGCTTCCCTTGATGTCCTAAGCACGTGCTTATTTTGCTTAATGGTTAATCCAGCCCTGACTTTCATTATTTATCTGAATTTGTGCGAAGGCATTTGAATTTCCTTTGGATGGAAAATTAAAAAAAATTATGAAAGAGAAATATGAAATAGTGAATATTCATATCGCCACAATGCTATGGGTGAGTATTATCCAAACAAGCATCCATTTAGAGAAAGTGTTTATATGGTAAGAGAAAAGTGTTAGATCCCACGTCTATTCGTCGTTCCCATCACTGCTGTCGATCGCACATGCAGAGAAAAGTGGCTCTTCTCCTGACTCTACATGTGTTGTCCACTTTTCCACACGCGCACAAACTACTAATTTGTCAACCTTTGTTTTTTGTTTTTCATGCAAAGCCCACTTATATCTACTCTTTCGACTTCTGCAAACTAAGCATTTGTCAACCTATTTTCGACTATCAAGCAAAGAAAACCGATATCTATCTATCTTTCCAAGTCTCGGGCAAACCAAACATATATCTTCTTTTTGATCTCCAGTGCAAATTAAATCTATGTCTACCATTTTGACTATCATGCAAGCCAAACCTTCGTCTATTTTTTCGACACTCCTTCTCCATTTGTCAGTGTACTTCTTGTGTCTGTCAAACGGCAGAATACAGAAGCCACTCTTATTATTTTGAGCGGTGGATGGGACTTACTAGCATCTGTTTTGTTTTTGTTTTTGTTGCATACTTTAGTTTTGTTCTGGGTTCATCCTTTCTCCATCATTTTCATAACTTGAAATTTTTTATATATTCTTGACAAAAAAGAAACAAAATGTGACTTTTTGAATATTTACTAGCTATTTATATCATGGTTTGTTTCGTAGGTCCCCTGTGAATATGTGGTATATGTAGGATTGAGAGGTGACTAAGTTTTTGTGGTAATTGGTTACATTCTAATGAATAAATGGATCGTGATTTTGGTTAACTTAGACAAGGATAGTCAAAGAAGGCCAGCCTTTCCCCATTCCCACTTCGGCCTTGTCCCACAATTTTTGTAAGTAATTTATAAAAATAAATATACTATATTTTAGTCTCTTGTGCAAATCAAACCTATGTCAACCTTTTCGACTTTAGTGTTGATTTTCTAAGCGTAGCTTGGATGCGGCACAAGGCCGTAGGTCATGGGCACCCAGTGACGATCGAACTCACTAACCAACTGTAACTGATCGAGCGAGCGTAGTTAGATGTAGCACAAGGTTTGGAGCACCCAATGAGGTTCGACCTCAGTCGTAGTTGATCTAGCGAGACACCATTACACCATTTCGAAGCACTCAAAGTGAATGAGCAGCTGGCTGGCAGGCAGGCTCCAGAGAGATTCCCTTTCCACTTTACTGAAAGCCAAACCGATGTCTACCTTTTCGAATCTAGTACAAACCGAACATCTGCATACTTTTTGATTCTCGTGGAAATCAAATTTATCTCTACCTTTTTGACTCTAGAGCAAAGCAATCATATGTCTATTTTTTTAGTTTCGTGCAAAACAAACATATATCGAACTTTTTCCTCCCATGTAAATCAAACCTGTGTCTAACTTTTTGCCTCTCGTTCAAACTATATCAAAGTTTAATTTTTCAATTCGCCTGCAGAAAAAATGTCTATCTTTTGACTGTCATGTAAACAAATCCCATGCCTATATTTATGCAAACCAAATCTATAATGACACTTGTGCAAGACAAACCGAGATCGACTTTGATTTTTCTTGTGCGTACCTGTCCTATTAATAATTATTATTTATTAAAACCATATTCTTCGTTATTAAATCTCCTGAAAACCGTTGATCAATTAAACCAAATAAATCCACTGATGACAATTGCCGTTTTAAGGTCAAGATAAACGGAAATCATTTTCAAAATATGCTAATTTCACTCTAGGGCTCAGAGATAATGTCAACATATAAACATATATAATGTTTGTTCATAAGTTCTCAGCGCCATCTTTTTCTAATGAGTAAACACAGAACGTATAGATTTTTTTCTCGTTTTTTTATAAAAATTCTGGAGACTTTTGCCCACTCCAATACTTTTTGAGTTGCTCTAACGGGAATCTGTCTAACTGGAAACAAATGATCGAAGAGGTTCTAAAAATAAGATATTAGATATTTTCACTCGTTGTGAGTATCTGTCTGTCTGTCCCTGTGTCACATCTAGCTTCTTCCATCACATTGAACTTGTATGCATTTGAAATCATCCGAACGACTATTACTTCAAAAGGTTTGTACACAAAGAATTCCGAGTTAACTGTAAAGGACAATAAAAAAAAAATGTTTACCGGTCTGAAGAAACATCAAAAGGATTTGTGCGGAAGGAAATCTTAAGAGGTGAGAGATTGCAAGATTTGGTGGGTTTCTAGGGAACTGTGTTTCGGTGCAACCACATTGACATTTCCCGCCACTGAAGCCAAACTCAGATATTTGAATATGGCATAGGAGATATTATGGCATTTTCAAAAGTAAAATATATAATGACAACAAGAATGGCTTTTTAATAAAAAGAAGGAGAAAAGAAGAAAGAGAAAAAGATAATGATGATGAGGATGCTATCGTTAAAAAAAAAAAAAAAAATCTGTCAAAGCTGACAACGGGTATATCAGCCATTTCACTTCCACTACATGAACGATTAAAGAAACTTACGAATGAAAAGATTACGCATATAAACACTAACCCAATCTTTCCCAAGACATTAGTGCGTAGACGATGAATTCTTTTATGCACTGTGTGCATTTACAACGTAGATGATGATAGCTCTCCACAACTTTCCATATTTTTAGCTCTAAGTAAAGTCTGTCTCATTAGTATCCCACCTAGCCCTTGTTCTCTCATCTTTTTAATACAAAATTGTTAGGTAGGTTACCTGTGTCCTTAAATCTTATTGCATTCAGCATATCCTATGATTGCCAAATTCTCCAAGCCCACATTATTCATGAATCTGACAACTTTCTACTGCCTTTTTCTGATTTTATGTACATGTGCCATATTTGTTCCTAATTCCAATAAAAACCCTTTTGCATATTTTTAATTTTCTTTAAGAAATCTAAATTTGAATTCGACCAATATTCGTTTTTGCTTTTGGTTGAAAGTTGTTACGCTGAAATATCCATTTATTACTACTTCTACTACCAAAGTTTCCACGTGTTTTGATGTTAATATATGAAACTTATGTATACAAAACGGATAAAATCTTGTGGAAACCATCTTGATATAATAACTAGTACATTTCTTACCGTCTTTGCTTTAATTAAATCCGACTAAGTTGGGATCATGAAAAAAATCATTGGTCCATGGCGTCCATGTTTTTTTTTTTTAATATAATGGGTGTTATCCAAATTAACTAAGATTAAAAATTAAAATCCACCAGCCTAAGATTACCATTCGACAGCAAGGTAGAATGGGCGAAAAGAGTTAAAGTTTGAAGGAAATTTTGTGTTGTAATGTGTTAATTTTATTATTATTACTGAATACGATGGGCACGTGGCCGAGTTGTTAGGACGCTCGCATTCTGACCCATGGTCGATTAGTCAGGAAGGAGACTTTCTGATGTTATCGGACTGGAGGGGTTGTTCCCAGTGTGCGGCACCTTTGGAAAGTGTATGAAAACCATACCCCGGGTTGACCCAAGCCTTGTGAGTGAAATTGTGTAGATAGCTGTGGTAGCACGAAGTCATGATTGAGCGTGTTGGCCTTGTTCAAATTGTTGATTTCGTCAGATAACACGATTTTTCCCAGAAACTGTAACTAAGGTCTGTTCAGTATAGTTGCAGTATAAACCACAGGTGGGCTCTGTGGGTGTTGAATAAACACAAATCTGTCTGAGCAAGCGTATAGGGATTGGCTAGAATACGGGTATCCTCGAATACGAGTGGCCGGCTATACATTATTGAATATATGATAAAAACCTTCATGAAGAGAAAGACTCTCTGACCCAAAGTGAGTAAATCAGTTTTGAAAAAGGCATACTTCAATTTTTAGGCGATTCTTCGAAATCAAGAGTGGCCGCAAAATTTTGCCCTAGCTTAACGTACGTACTGGAAATTATTTGGTGCAAAATTTGTTATATATCGTGGTGTAATTTTAATATGCAGCATGAATTATTGAAGTTTTTAACGCATTAATTGAAGTGATGAGAAAATTTATTAGGCTGGTGCAAAAATAATGACATAATGATGTCGTTTTATGACGTATTTTTGAACGTCAAAAAACGACATTATTACGTCATTATTTTGCACCAACCTAATAACAACCAGAAGCAAGAAATTCAAAGATTTTTTTATCAAAAATCATCACAACCGTGGAAAGCAGAAGACCATATTGGGCAAAACGATATAATCAAAACAACGGAGATGACATTGGTCTGAATGATCCATGACAGTTGACCCTGGAAGTTTTTATAAGACACCGTGAATAATTTTTTTTCTCCTTAATTTCTAAAACATAGCTTCGTAGTTATTCAATGGTTACTTTATTAGCATTTGTTTTTATTCATTTCATAAATCTTGATATCTCTCTCACTCATTAAAACTTCGCCATTGCTCACATGTTCAGTTCATGACGTTCTTAGCATCCTTCTCTAGAACCACATTTCTGTTCTTTGAATTCAATTCTTCTTCTGTGAGAAGATTGTCTAGTATTCACTGCCATGTAGGAAGACTGATATCACGTAACGGCTCTGTAGTTTTTTGTTTGTTTCTGACGAAGTATTTCTGTTTCTTAATACTGTCGAAAGATATTATTCAATGTCGCACTTTCCGCCCTCTGTTAAAACACTTCTCAGATATATTAGGCTGGTGCAAAAATAATGACGTGATAATGTCGTTTTTGGACGTAGTTTTAACGTCAAAAAACGACATTATTACGTCATTATTTTTGCACCAAACTAATATAAATTGTGATTCTTTGATTTTGGTATCGGCAATGTATAATTTGCATGTTGGGCTTCTCTTTTCGTTTAATTCTGTTTTCTTGCAACTGAGGTTTTATTCATTTCTTCTTCATTACTTTCTGTAGGATTCTTGTAGTTTCTTTTCCCTGTCTGCCATCAACACTGGGTCATCTGTATATCAAGAAATGCAGTAGTCTTTGGTGATAGACAAGCAGAGCTACACTCGAGATATAATGGCGATGTACCTAGCAAAATGAATATTGACAAAGTACGAAAGAAAGATTCAACAAAACCTATAAAAATGATTGTCAGTCCTTGCTTAGCTTGTCAATGTGAATAGCTAATTATTTAATGTTATCACTAATAAACGTACATTAAACTGTCGGATTATGTTTTAACCTTGATTTATTGATAAATATGCGAAAAGCAATAACCGTAGAGGAAATTCGATTTTTCAATAAAATTTTAAGAATAATTTATACTGTTAAATAATAGTTTCAGACTATTATTTTTTAGTGGCAGTGTATTTAGCTCAGACCTTCTGAGACTGACCTTGGGGTCAGCTGGTAGACAAAATGGGGATCTCGATTTTGATTGTCTGAGCCGAACGTTGGAATTTTAGTGTTAGAAAGTGTTTTTGTGAACTAAGTTTTAAACGTCGAAGAGATCAGACGTGGTTCTTTCGTGTCCTGGGGAACTTACTTCCAAGTGGTGGTGGTGTTGGTGTGTGTGGGGGGGGGTGATAGAGCGACCCCCTCTGGCTAGTTAAAAATGTACACGTCGGTAAGTTTAATAATGAAGTAAGTCAAAATTCCTTTTTGTTGAAGTTCTCATTTTACCTCCGAACAAACAAACTTTCGATCACATGGCCGGAAGATGACAGAGAGAAGTATGCAGCCATATTGAGTGATTCGAGACGGTCGCCCCAAGACTATCCCAAGAAGAGAGGGGGTATACAACATAGTCCCAATTTGATGCGCAGTGACAAGCTCTTTCCAACAAGGAAGGGCCCAAGTGAACCAGGGTTGAAACACATCATGGAACTTCGGAGATTTTCGATGGAGGACTCAAAAAAAAATCAAAAACAAAAAACAACAACAAAAAAAACAAAAACATATTGTACAATCTTTTAGTGCGATGATATTTCTTTCTTCTACTGCCACACACGCAAACAAACACACACACACAGAGTTCTAAACAACAAAAGAAAATAGAAAGTAATGATGAAAAATGAGCAAAAGACATTGTTTTTGATGGACAGACAATAGAAAAAAAAAGGACAAGCAAAGAAAAGAAAGAAGGAAAGGACAATGAACACCCACACTCACATGTACACACTGATGTGACAATGTCAATTTTCATGAAACATTTTAAGAGACTGATTTTGTTTGTTTTGTCTTTTTACAATAGTTTAGACCATACGCGGAAATTTGTTGTTTGATTTTGATTGGGACGCTTTAAATGTCTTGTCTAAGGTCATGTTGGACATGATTTTATGTTGTATATGCTGCAGTTGTAATTTTTATTTTCTTGTGGAAAAACTCTGGCCACGAAAATTTTACTGTTAAGAAAAAAAAATTGTGAAGAATTAAATTTGACCAGTGATTGTCCACGTTGAAATCTGAATTTGCGATGGAAAATGGTTTTGAAAAAAAAAAAAAAAAAAAGAAAAAAAAAAGACTGACGGCATTTTGTGATGGGTCATACCCACAGTGATATCTGTAGACTGTTAATGAGTTGAAAGTTTAGAATTATTTTTTTAATTGTAATTAACTGACAAATGATTGTTTTTTTTTTTTTCATTTTTGTAACAGAGTGTGAATTTTTCATTTTTTATTTTAAGAGCCGTGTGTGCTCTATTGCTTTCATTGTTTGGTTTATTACGTTATTAATTGATGAATTTTGAGAATTCATTTTTGACGGAAACAGTAACTTAGCTAATTGTTGTGGGAATAAATAGATTCGGTTTGCATAATTTCTGATTTCCGAATGTATTTGGGTCTGTGTCATGAGGTGGAAATGTCACACCTATCTATGTAGTCAGGGAACCGGTGATTTATAGGAAGTAGAATGGAGGCCATAAAGTAATTATATCGAATAAATATACCCTAAGATAGCCCCGGGACCAAGTTCTGGGGCTCCCGATGACCTAGTGGTATTGGTCAGATGGCTTGTGTGATGCCAAGTTGCGATAGCGACTAAGGAATGAAGGAGATTTTGTAACCACGGTAGAGCCAGCAATGGATTATTTAGGAGATACTGAGCGGGTGTGGTTGTTTTTTTTTCTCCGTGGGGGCAGCCAGGGGCAAAAGAATTTGAGATGATGCGAGCTGAAATTTGGACACACAGAGGCAGATAAGCAATAACAGTAACTATACGAAATTAAGGGCAGTAAAAAAATTGTGAAAATCTGTTCAAGTGAATCTGGTAATATGCAAGAAAAAAAAGTAATTAATTGTTTTTTTGAATAAATAAGATGATAATGAACCGTGTGTGCTATGTCACTGTGAGTGGGAGACGAGTGTAGATCATGGTATACTTAACGTGTAAAAACTAGGCAGCAAGGACGCGGCTCAGTTATGAAATTGTTTGACGTTGAGGCGTGGGGCCTTTGGCATGTAGTGTGTGCTTTTTTGACCAGTATTTGTTTTTCAATGAATTTATATACATTTTATGAAGTCTCAAGTGAAGATGTTCACCCCAGGAATACTGGATTGCGGAGGAAGTACCTGCTGATGTGAGTGGAGAAGATATTGGAGAGGTCAGTGTTCACTGTTGGAGTGACTTGTATCCAGACTGACGTCATGGAAGCTAGTGACCAAGAATGGACAAAGGATTGCCCGGTATTCTGTCTTTTGTTTAAAAATGTTTGTGAAGCGGAAAAAACTGGTCAGGGATTGTTTATGTACATGCTCGAGTGGTCATGTGACCGAAGCCCAATAATAAAAAAAAATGTAAGGAGCACATCCTGAATACACAAAATTATAGAGGGTATTTTAAGGTAAATAAATCAAATAAAATTCATAAATAAATCTTTTTTGATGGTTGGGTAAGGAGTGTTCAATATAATGTAGTTGAAATAAAATTCGTAAAGGAAATTTTTGATGGTTATGTAAGGAATGTTATATATTAGTTTCAGACTATTATTTTTAGTGACAATGTATTTGAGATTGACTTTGGGGTCAGCTAGAAGACAAAATGGGGTACCCGATTTTGATTGAGCCGAACGTGGGAATTTTAGAATTAGAAAGTGTTTTCGTGGAGTAAGTTTTTACATGTTGAAGAGATCAGACGTGGTTATTTCATGTCACGGGAAACTTGCTAGTTAAAAATATTGATGTGGACGTGTTTAATAAAGTAGTAAGTCAAAATCCCTTTTATGTTGAAGTTCTTATTCTATCTCCGAACAAATCACCTGCTCGGAAGATGACAAAGAGAAGAAAACAACATCTGAGTGAATGGAGACCATCGCCCCAAGACTACCCCCAGAAGAAAGGAGGTATACAACAGGAGAGAGTCCTAATTTTATCTCAAAATTTGAGATTATATTCAATTTTCTAGTTAATTTAAAAACGTACAATAATATATAAGTACATAATAAATCTGTGGTGGACGACGCAATTTGATTAGAACTGTAAAAACAGATAATTATATATACGAATATCAGATTATTGTGCCGATTTCTCGTGTGTTCTAGATTAAAACGTTGCATCGTTTAGTTGAAACACAAACTCTGTTAAATGTTCACATTTTGTTAACAAATGAATGCCTTAAAAAATGGAGGATGAAAAGTTACCACTTTATGAATTTTGGAAAGCCCTAACGTTGGAACCGCGACAAACGACATTGAGAAGCTTTACTTAGACTATGCTCCCGCTCTTCGGGCGGTCAAAAAGTTGTTTAGCAACTTTTGTCTGGGTGATTTTAATCTAAACGGTCAACGCCTCGGGTGACCTTCGAACGTCGATGAAAGCGCTCTGCTTACTATCGTTGAGAATAACCCAAATATTTCAACGGAAGAGATTGCTAAGAGTTTGAAAATCAATATGTTAACTGCCTTTCGCCATTTTTTTGAGTTCAAGACAAACGGCCGATTTTTGGCAAATCGAAAAGGTGTCATTTTCCACCATGACAACACAGGACCGCGTGTTGCAAAACAATACAGTGACCGTATTTCCTGTTTTGGGCCTTCGGATTTTCATTTGTTGCGCTCTCGAGAGAACAATTTAAGTGATAAAAAATTGATTTTGTACAGTCAATAAAAATTTACCCCATAACATTTTTCGAACAAATTAACAAGAATTTTCTGCAAAGGAGGCAAACATGAAGAAAGACGGGAAGCAGTTAGAGACTATGTACTTGACTAATATATATTTTTGTGATTACGTAACATATTTTTTAAATTTTCTAATAGGGCACAAACGTTTCAAAAGATCGAATATATATATATATATATATATATATATATATATATATATATATATATGGTGCGATAGATAAATTGTCGTCTAAATTACGCAAAAATGAAAATAACCTAGACGTCTCATTTTAACAGTCATATTTACCAAAACTACACAAAATATCTTGAAATACTAAAGATTAAATTCATTCAGTAAAATCACCACAAGTTTCAACCATGGCCTCCAGACGACTTCAGAATCTCCTGCCTCTCTTCTGGACGGTCTCCTTATTTAAGTTGGTGAATAACCCTTGCCTTCAGTTCATCTTTGATGTTACAACGAGTTTTGTTAGTATCTTGCTCAGCTGCGCCTCACACATAATAAATGTCGATGTAAGGGGTGATGTGGTCGCAGCAATTGTATAACAGCCCAAAGTGGTCTGTCCTGCTTGTGTGGAATAGTGTAGTCCTGTTGCTAGACATTGGATCTTCAAGCAGTCACCCCCTTGATCCATAGTAGCACTACCTCTTCAAGGTACTTGGTGTAGGCCTCAGTGTTGAGCTTGAGGTCCTCACCAACAAATTGAGGAATTCTTATCAGAACAATCAGACTGCATTTTCCGAGCTGTTGTATCTTCGTAATCACCATTAGACTCATCCAAGTTTTTCCGAATCCTCTGCATAGTCCTTAGATTGACACCTAAACATTTTGAAAAGTTCGTATTGGAGCTTCCGATGCGCATCTTAAGCAGCACAGCACGCCGTTTCCTAATTTCCGGCGGAGTGAATTAAGTCATAGTACCCTGTTTCTCACAGACGGTTCCCAACACACACACACACACACACACACACACACATACACACATATATATATCATATATATATATATATATATATATATATATATATATGGATAGATAGATAGATATCTATGTGTGTGTGTGCGTGCGTGTGTGTGTGCGTGCGTGTGTGTGTGTGTTTGTGTGTGTGAGTGCATGTGTATATACTGAACTCCATCAAAATGGTATAGATTAAATGTAATTAGTACTGTTCAATCGATAAAATTAAAAGCAAACAAGCCGCGCGCGAGAAATTAAAATATAAAATGGCAACAATTTAACCATTTCTCTCTCTCTCTCTCTATATATATATATATATATATATATATATATATATATATATATATATATATATATAATTATTTATTAAGAAATTATAACAAACATGTAATAAAATAATTACAAAAGCAGCCATTTAAATGTATTCAACACCATCACTTGATAAAACACCAGAATTGTTGAAACAAAATGGCTACGTTTTTAGTGATTTTATAACATTTATTTTATAATTTTCGAATAAATAATTATATTTTCTCTACTCTGTATTGAGCACTCTTTTAAGATTAGTATTTGTTGGTTATTGGAATTTGTTCCGTATGCACCAATCTTATATTTATATATATATATATATATATATATATATATATATGTGTGTGTGTGTGTGAAAAGTGTGTGTATATAAATATAAATATGCCGGCACATCTATCCAACCATATATATATATATATATATATATATATATATATATATATATATATATATATATATATATATATATATATAAGTGTGTGTGTGTGTAAACAATCAAACGAACAAAGAAAGATAGGAAGAACAGGGATAAAAAAAAAAAAAAAAAAGAATTACTCACCGTAAAATGGTGGATTGAAAAAATGAGTCGACCCTAGTCGGGATCATCGAATCAGTGCTGACGAGCCTTTCCTTACCGGTGCTTCGTCAGGGTTACATACAGTTTTGAATTCTCTTAAACCGGTTGCCGCCCGAGGCTATGGAACACATTTTATCCTACTATTTGCCCATTGCTAGGTGAGAAGTGTTGGATTCTTGCCTTTTTTAAGGTTATTAGTACGTGAACGAATGTAATGAAATCGACTGTAATTCGAACGGAGCTTCCCAATTCCTCAATCTGAACCGCAATCCATTACTCTACTGTACCACAGAAAGCTATATCCTAAAAATGTATCTTCTATAATTACCATGGTTGAACTTTTTGGTTTAACACAATCTTTGTTATTTTAATATATATATATATATATATATATATATATATATATATATATATATATATATATATATATATATGTGTATGTGCGTGTGTGTGTGTTTATGCGTGTGTGTATTTGTGTGTGTATTTGTGTGTATATACTGAACTTCATCAAAATGGTATAGATTAAGTTTTCTGTGGTTTTCCGCGTCATAGACAAGAAGAGCTAAATTTTTATTTTTTTTAAAGACACGAATTCATTTTATTCGGACTGTTATCCCCAACTTCATTGCTATATTCAATACGTTTCGGCCTTTGTACGCTCCGGTCTTCTTCAGGTGATTGGGACAATGGATGAAAACGTTGGGTCAGTGGATAAAGACGGTAGTTAGATCCAGTGACTCGATCCAAAGAGTTGTGAACTCAATACCAGGGTGTGAACCCCCCAAAACTTAGAGAGTTGAGTTAAAGGGAACTAACGGAGACATCCGGAAGATGCATGGTACGTGGAACTAGAACAATTTACCTCGGTGCACGGAATAAAGGGTTTGATTCATAATACATCATCTCAGGGATATAGGCAAACGAACAATTTAGGTTTTCAGCCTTTTTCCGGGATTATATCTGATAAATTCTAGTCACTTAAATAAGAAAAATATAGTTTGAAGAAAAATGTAAAATCTTTTATCTTTCCTTATTTTTAGCTGTCATTATTATGTCTTATATAACAAATAGTTATTTTTTAACATAATCTCATTTTTTGTCAATATACTTAATTAAATTGCAAATATTAACCACATAAATAAGATATTATGTAGTAATAATTTCACATTAAAATTTCACTAACAACACCGTTCCAAGTTAGGGATATATTGATTCAACCTCCTACAAATGTGTGTGTAAATATAAACATTGGTAGAAAGTATGAAATACTTAGGTTTTCGCATGTTTTAAATGTGCTCAGTGTAAAGGAAATGAAATATATTCAATCTGTCATATATTTTTGCTATTGAACAGGTGTAGTCAAAGGGACGCTAATTTATACTTTGAGGAAGTGTAGCGCGGCCAACAAAAAAAAAAATCGACATGTGTCTGTTTGATCTGAGCAACTGTAATACCAACGGATTAGCCATGGTGCACAAGTGGTCGGAGGCCAACCCGTATATTTGGGCTGAATCCAAAATATCTACGCCATTGCTGTAGAAGTTTTTCATCGTAAAAAAAAAAAAAAAAAAAAAAAAACTTTATAGAAAGTAACTTCCGTGGTGTTTTTTTGAGGGAGAAAATCAAGCTTATTACTCTTTCAGCATTCAGCAGGTAATTCTTCTATGTACCATGCGATTATGACGCGTCCGATCACAGCTCTCCACATCTTCCTATTCTTTGTAGCTCTTAGTAAGGTTTATCTTTATCGTCCCCACTCTCTTTTCTACAAGAGTGTGTTTGCTAGGTTAGTCGCTGCTTTCCCCTGTCCACCTTATCTTCAGTATGCCCTGTGAGTCTCAAATTCTCTAACCACTCTTTCCTCATTATGTGTTCTAGAAACATCAAATTTCTCTTACTGATTCGAAGCAAAAGCGCCACTTTTGTTTCCATTTTCCTAAAACTATCTTGTTACTCACATATCAATAGTATTCTCCGTATCTTTCTCTAGAACCAAATTTCTGCTGCTTCAAATCTCTTCTTCATTTAAGAGGAGACTAGCATTCACTGCCATATAAGATGTTTTAGCCCAGTGTTTTCCAACGTGAGCGTAAGTGCCACCTTGTGGGCTCTGTTATACTGGAAGGGGACACTGGGAGTTTTTATTTCATTAGGGCGAGGGGGCGATGAACATACGCACTGGGGCGCTGGTCATTTATTCATTTTTTTTTTTCAAATTCTGAAAAAATTATTCAATATTGGCTACAAAAGGAATTTTTTTAAAGCTATCTAAAAATGTGGGAAGCTATTAAGCTTTTCTTCATTGCTTTTCCAACTTTCTATATGGCTGTATGTATTTTCAGTGTAATGTTTTTTCAATTCTCATAATAAACAAAGAAACCGCCTGCAAATTACAAAACGATGAGATCTACGATTATTTCTAAGCCGCATGGAAACTAGAGTAAGAGCCTTAGCCAATAAGCACCAAAGTTAACCATCGCATTGAAAACATTGGGATAAGCTATCAAATCATTCTTTTAGCATTTTAAACAATATTGACATCATACTAATACCTAAGTGTTATTTTGCTATGAGAAATGAATTCAGTATAATATTCGAGCCGAGTTCGAATTCCAGTCAAATCCATTGCATTTACTTACGTGCTAATACCCTTGGGGAAAGTTATGAATCCTCTTCTTCTCCCCCAGCTATGGGTAAATAGCAGGACAGACCGTGTATTATAGCCTTGGATGGCAACTGGTCTAACGCAGAAAGTAATGACAACCTACTGCGGAAAAAATCTGTCTCGTCATTCATGTATCGAAAGATACATGATCGCCTAAGCGCGTATCACACATGGTACATACCTGACTGGCTGATAATTTTCGAAATTTAATTTGACTTGGGGGAGGGGCGTTGACAAATATGTTTGTGCCTAAAGGGGGCGCTGGTTGAAAAAAGTTGGGAAACAGTTTTTAGATCCTTGGTTTAGTCTTGAATTAAAACTTTAGATTTGTATTATCTTGTCTTTTGTGCCACTTTTTTTATGAGAAAATGTTCAGAATAATACAGTTCGGGTTTAGATTTCTCTGCTTTTGTCAGATAATTCAAGATAACCTCATAGAAAATGTACTTCTCTGTTTAGATTCACATTTAAATTAGTGTATTGTTATACGAGATAAATGTACATTTCTTAAAAAGGGTAATTTCGTGACTGAACAGTAGGAAGCTCACCGAACTTGAAGATCCTTTTCCCAATATACGCGTAACTCAAGTTTGAACACTACAGGAAAATATATTCCCTGTATTATAACTACCGAATGGTCATAGTGGTAGACGTTAATTACACTGTTCAAGAGAGAGAGAGAGAGAGAGAGAGAGAGAGAGAGAGAGAGAGAGAGAGAGAGAGAGAGAGAGAGATATGTCTAGACAAACATTTGCATCCATAACGTTTAAAGTAATAAGAAATAATGTCAGATTATATTAGGTTGGTGCAAAAATAATGTCGTTTTCTCACATATGTTACTATGTGAGAAAACGTCATTATTTTTGCACCACCCTAATAAATAAAATCCTTTACTTCATTAGAAATTACTCGAAAAATTAAGGAAAATATTTCGTGATTTTCCGCCTCATGGACAAGCAGAACCGCATTTTAAGTCAATTTTGAAGATTTAAGCCTTTTTCCGGTTTTATAGGTGATAATGGTTTCCTCTTGAAAGCGAGAAATATAATTTCAAAAAAGGGGTAAAATCCTTTCGTTATTTTTACTTACATTATTATGTCTGTTTTGTTATTTTTTTTTTTTTTTTTTTTTGTAATGTAACAATTTCATCTTCTTTTTCTTCGATGAATACTTCTTACTTTGGGTGATTCAATGAAGTCGAGTTTGACTTCTAGTCAGGTTCATTACATTCATTTATGCTCAAATAATCTTCTCCCATATTTCCTCCGCAGAGCTATGGGTTAAATAGTAGGACCTATATCTAGCTAAATCTTTGTTATTCTCAAAAAATTTGACGCAAGATTTATTCGAAAAAATTCTTACACCCTAAAATATGTTGATAAGCCGTAAAAAAAGCAAATTATTCCTTCATTCTTTGCAAGTTTTTATTCTTTTCTTTTTTCTCGAGGCATTTTTCTATTCTACCCTCTTTCTTTACAGGGTAAGTCACCCTGCTTCTTTTTCCAGTTATGTTTTTCTTTTCTTCTCTTTCTGTTGTGTAGAATGACTGATTAACATTGTTTACACCTATTACTGAAACATGGACTCGTCCATCCACTATGAGTAGAATAGTAGTGCCCACAGAATAGTGGCAAAAAGGGCGTCGTCAAATTCTTTGAGCATCAGCTCAAGATGAAGATTAGAACTGATAGAAAACGTTGGTATTCGACAGTCTTCAGCGAAAGTTGGGTGAGTGAGGCGAGCTTGGTTCGTTTGAACGGGGCTAGCCTTGATTTTCTCTTTTAGGTCTAGCCTACGTCACATCGGGGTGGTTTCCTGAGGAACCCTGTCCCTGGTTAGGTTAGACAAGCTTTTGTGTACCTAGTTAATGAGTGTAAGTGTTGTTCCCGGCCTGTTCCTGGCCACTTATTTGGTTATGATTCAGCCTGAGATTCCCAAACTCCCCAGTTTGATTTTGGCCCCTTTTTATTTCGACTGGGTCAGCTTTATATTTTCCCATACCCGTATGATTTTTTATCATTTTCCTACTCCCTTAGCGAGAGCGCCTCTTGATTTTGTCCAATGGACAGAATACAGCGGCCTGTTTGTTTTGAGGTTTAGCATCAGTTATGTTTAATTTGATTTGTGTTAATATTTTAGTTTGTTATTGGGTTCATCTCCCTACCCTTTCATTTTTTCATCATAGATTTTTATATATATTTTAGCATCATTAAATTTTTATGTCACGGGGCGCGTTTTGTAGGTCTCCCTAGTGAGAATGTGATATTATGGTGTATGGAGGATTGATTGGTGACGGACGAGTTCTTGTGGT
This sequence comes from Acanthosepion lycidas, assembly GCA_963932145.1. NCBI lineage: Eukaryota > Metazoa > Mollusca > Cephalopoda > Sepiida > Sepiidae > Acanthosepion > Acanthosepion lycidas. Next base: position 85,939,393 of record OZ010572.1, on the reverse strand, counting down.
GAATGTGGAAATTGCAATGTATGAATTGGTCGTGAATCGGATTAGCTAGGTATAGGATAGGTAGTTAAAACAAGCCTCAACCCCTCCGCGCCTTTTCGGCCTCGTGCCATAATTGTATTTTTTTAATAAATACACAAAAAGCGGGTCGTCAATTTTTAGTGATTTTCAGTTGTCCTCTTAAGCATTGATCTACTGTAATCGCAATCCATATTCTCATGTGATTTAACCCTTCTTCAATCAACCTTTTGTTCCGGTGTTTTCATCAGTCTTAGTGGATAGTAAGACTGTAAAGAAAGATTATAAATTGACCTTTATAATACTTTTTTTTACAAAAGTGCTTCTTAACATTTTTAGCAACCACACACCTAGGAGCAAATGAAAATATCAAGGCACACTTAGCAAAATTTTTAAAGAGTATGTTGCACAGCCCTTTGGTGGTAGGGAGGTTGGTCTTGGTTGACAGCGTCGTTTCACTCACATTGCTGGATCTTCTCTCGTTCGTCTTCTACCGGTCGGGTGATCACTAGTTGGTTTTTGGTTCGGAGATATGAGAACTTCAACAAATGAATTTTAACTTATCTAATCTTATTCAACATCTCGACGTGTACATATTTGAGGAGCCAGTGAGGGTTGCTAACCCACCCCACCGGGGAGCAGTTTTCCGGCACGATTTTAAAACGTCTACATTGTTAGATGTGTAAGACTTAATTTACTGAAATCCCTTTCTAGCGTCTAACATTCCCACGCTAGTTTTAGCCAATCAAAAACTATTTCGTTTCTTTTTCTGTATCTGACCTCAAAGATCAAAATGATGACGTCAGAGGAGAAATATAATTCTCTAAAAAAATAAGTCTGGTAAACTGTTATTTAACAAATATATATTTCAATGTCATGAAATAATACCATATGTTTAAAAACAAATACTTGCACAAATATGGACTTACTCTCTTTCGATGTCGGGCACCTCGAGGCGGTGTAATGGTTAGCAAGCTTGTCTCGATAGAACAATTACGACTGAGTAGCGAGTTCTACACTTACTGGGTGTCTCCTACTTTCGGCCTCGGTCACATCTAAGCAACCCTTGGAAAATCACTACTCTCTTTTAATGTTTCTATTCAACTATTTGTGCGACTAATTTAGTGAGAAACCTGTAGCTGGTGTTTTTACGCGATTTCTTCAATGTTTGGTCAAATATGTGATAGCAGGACCTAACTTCTTCAGTTGAGCGTAGTCTTTCTCGCTTATTTTGAATGTTAATTAGGGTTGAGAAGCCTAATTTATATAAATCCGAAGTAGTAAATTGCAACAAAACTGCTAAAGCCTTTTTAGCTTCTGTGGGATATTTCTTTTTTTGTTGAAATCCAGAATGCATCAATGAGGATCGTTGAATGCTTTATTTTCAGTCCTCGATCACTAGAAATGGTGGAAAATTCTCCTTCACATAAGTGAAGTCCAATATTGGTAGGAACATTTACGAAGGGATTCCGAATCCAATCGTATTTTTGCGCTACACTTAAGAGGGTCATGTGACACATTAGTGTGTCGTGGAACGGCGGTTAATAATCACTGGTTTACAGGAATATTCCTTATTTCGCCTTTTCTCTAGACATCTCTAATATTTTCTTTCGTTAATGGCTCTTCTTTCTTTCACCCATATTTCTTTTTAAATACCTTTCTTATCAGATATGCATATCTTCATTTTCTTTCTGTTTACATCTTCCATATATATTTTCTATGTTTCTAACGTTTTCATTATCATACATATTCTTTTATTTCATTGTTTTCTTTCTTTAATTCCATATTTGTCTTTGCATTAAGAACACACGTCTTTTTCTTTTTCTTTAAAGAAAGCGTCTGTGCGATTCTAAGTTATTTTTGCTGTTTTTATTTTGTATGATCACTCCTGATTTAAACCTGTGCGGTGTTAGCCATTGGAGTCACTCGAGAAAGGAAAACGCTGCTGGTGAAATGTCTACAGCTTTACCAATTGGATATATGAGCTTAATGCAGATACCCAAAGGCAAATCAATTGAATACCAATTTCGAACATAAAATTCTAACTTCATTTTTGAACTTCATCCGACGTATAAAAATCTGGAAGGCGAAAATTTGATCATTTTCTTTCCAAATAAGTAAATATATCAATGTATGCAAAACCTACCAAATTACACACACATATATATACATATACATATATATATATATATATATATATATTATAAGATTTACATATTATAGCACAGAAAAACCGATAGACAATATACATAAATATCTATCTATATATGTATATATATATATATATATATATATATATATGATATGGATGAAATGTGCGGGCAAAATAGAGTGAGAGAGTGAAGTATAGAGAGAATGTGAGAAGAGCGATATATTACTTGTGTGTAGCCTTCGGCACAATCAATTTCTCACTTTGAAGATATTTTTTGCATAAAAGATTTTCATACAAATATTTTCAGATTACAATCATTTCTCTCTCTCTCTCTCTCATATATATATATATATATATATATATATATATATATATATATATATTTATGTGTATATATATATATATATTTATGTGTATATATATATTTATGTGTATATATATATATAAATATATATATATATATATATATATATATATATATATATATATATATATATGATAATAATAATGAATTTTTTTAATACTCGAATACAAATTTCCGCAATGTAGAAAATTCATATGACTCCAAGTAGGTTAGAGTAACTGTACAAGTATGTATTCTGGTCCCCTGCATATATATATATATATATATATATATATATATATATATATATATATATATATATATATATATATAAAATCATTCAAACAAACACATAAAAAAATACGTCAATGCAAATATAAGAAACACAAGTCCATCAAGGCAAGTATATGCACACACACACCATATGTATTAATGCTTACCTGTTATATATGTATCGATATAAAATACATCAAAATATATATATATATATATATATATATATATATATATATATATATATATATATATATGTATATGATATTGTATAGTTTTAAGGTATCCCATATCTATGGGTTAAATTACTCGATATCACGGATAGAGAATATAGTCTGACGAATGCGTTTAAGACACTGGGTGGTGACTTCAATTTCCACTTGTATATATATATATACGCTATTTTATTTATGCATATTTATGCATCTATCTCTATATGTATATATAAGTAACTATAAGTATGTATGAGGTTGAATACACATATATAAGTGTGAATATGACCGAGTGGTCAAAAAACTTCAGCCAGACACACTCCGCCAAATCTAAAATTTTTGTATTTTGCTCTTAAGCCGCCAGAAAACATTTTTGCAGCCCTCATGTATATATACATATATAATTATATATATATATATATATATATATATATATATATATATATTAGTGAGAGAGAGGTGTTCCTGTTTGCGTATTTTTGTCTATGTAACATTGTTTAAGTAATGCATTTTGGTAGTTGGTGGGTATTTCGGGGGAAAAAAGTATCAATTAATAAATAATACATCGAACACATATTCCCTGAGGGAGTAGCACCCCCAAATTACTTGTGTTTGAGCTGATAACCCGGGGTTATGCGGTAATTGGTAAGGACAGTAAAGAACCCCGACACCATCAGCCTAGATCAAAGAGTTAGATGTGCGTCGTTCAAGAGAAAAAAATGTTCTCACTGACATCCGAGTATTTAGAGAAATAATATTATGATTATGATAATCAAGACTCAATTTCGAGGAAAAATTTATAATCGCTGTCTCTTGCAGAGGGAAAACTTTTCTTATATTTATTTTCATATTTCTAGCATTCTTTGTGGTACCGTGTGTTGCTAACTGGGTAAGGGACGAATTCTTAGATTTTGTGAATGCCATGACTGTTGAAAATCTAGTGTCATTATTAGGAGTGAACAGGTGAATCTAGTCATACTAATGATTGGTCATTCATTACCTAGTATGCTAGTCCGCCAGGTTGGCTAGCTAATACCTGTCGCAAGCGCCTTCTTAGGTACATTTGTTTCCCCACTACCCACAGAACCAACTTGTGATTTATACGTCAACTAAGCTGGCGCTATCAGCTGTTTGAACATACGCCATTACGCCCAAGTCCTAGACCACAATGATTCGTACAACCTTGTGCAAATTAATTGAAACAAGATAATTCCGTTATTTGCTTTTTCGTATTTATTTATTTTAATAATAATGATTTTAGGATATACCATATTAATTAACCCATAGCTGGGGAGAAGGTGAATTCATACTTATCCCAAGGGTATTTGCGCGTAAGTGAATATAACGAACCCAACAAGAATTTAAACTCGGCTGTTCGATTAACTATTCCAAGTCATTATCCGTCACAGCACACACCCATACAAGCTTATAACACCTACTAGTCTTAAGCAGTCACCTATCTAGGTACTGACCAGGCTCGACGTTTCTTAACTTCAGTAATCGTACGGGAAGCTTACATAATGTGACGAAGACTTAAAATGCAAGAATGAACTGAAAGCATTCGAAAGTCAGCTTTGACTGCAATATAGATACCGAGGAAGAATAAGGTTTTGAGACGGGAATATGGCTATTATGATTATGTGCTTCAAATTGCGCAGAAGAAAAAAAAAACTTAAGAATCAGGGGGCAGATTTGATAATCCGAGGACAGATCGAAAAGCACCAGATGAATAAGAATCGAAAACTTCGAGACGCTAAACCGAAGGAGAATCGAAAAGTTCCAGATGGTCGTATTATGGACATCAGCAAAATTAAAAAGAGATTTCTGTTGAGGTGATACGCTGTCACTTGATGTCCAATAAATGTTACAAGGTCTTTGCAAAAAACAAAAAAATAATAATAATAATGCGCTTTTGTATAAGATAATTAATGGCTACCCATCAGCTTGACCAATAAATATCTTTTTTTTTTTCTTATCTCCTATTTTATTCAAGAAGGAAATTGAAACTTTATGACCGTGGGAAAAAAATGTGAAAAACATGGAACGGCAATAAATAATTTCATGTATTGGAAGCACTGATACACGCAAATACTGGCGGCTACCCTATCGCATGGTGCTAGGCACGACGGAAAACTCCCTTTCAGATATACATAAATTAATGAAGGATGGCAGTTATGCGTAGATGCATTTGCTAGAAGACCTACACTATATATATATATATATATATATATATATATATATATATATATTTATATATATATATGCATGCGTCCGTGTGTGGGGTGCGGGAGGGTAAATAGCCGTTGGTAAGGAATGTTTGAATGACAAATATTTACTTCTATGCAATATATCAACACATTGGTAGATGCACACCACGCATTCATTAGTTCCATCATTCACAAGTAGTACCCGCCAGGCCACGTACACTGAGTCGACGAATCCTCATTCTTTTCATACACCACTGACAAACAATCGATACGGACTCGGACAGCTACTCCCCGAGCTCTGTGAAACAGACTCCTGTAAGGATACTTAACCGATCGCGACAATCTTAACCTCTTCAATCAATATATCAACACTTTGGAAGATGCACATCACACAGAGTAATAATGCATTCACACACACATACACACGCGCGGGCGTGCGCGCACACACGCACACACACGCACACACACACACACACACACACACACACACACATATATCGATAACA
>OZ010572.1:85863685-85928685 GCA_963932145.1 Acanthosepion lycidas | reverse complement strand
TACTACAGTTCAAGACAAGTTTTTAATCAGATTTTAAAGAAAGTAATTTATCTACTTCCATGGTAAAAACTGGATCGGCGTTTTCTTCATCGGTTTGCTCTGAATTTTCGATCTTGTTTTCATGAGACATTCTTTCAATATTAGCAATGTCACTAGAGTATCAATATTACTTGAAGTGGGTCTGAAGTATTCGTCGGCATCAATGTAATTTTTGGCAGCAATAATTTCCGATGATAAGAGTTATATAGGAATAAAGTATCGTTATCGACACTGGATTTTCAACATAGAGAGCAAACATGGGCGATTCCATTATGAATAAGTAGATCACGTGATTGCAAACGATATGTATATAAGGGAATTAGCGTGGCGTCGAAACGATCACTCTTTCTACTCGAAAGTAGTGTTCCCTTTTTTACTGAACGTTTACGACCGGTAATTCTTTTCTTTCAACAGAAATTTCTGTCAGCCTAAAACGATTGTTTGATTTGAACTCTTTTGTTACGTTAAGTTGCTTTTTATTGTTGCTTACGTTTTCATTACTGATTGTTGTTAGAAAAAAGTTTGATTTTGAAAAAAAAATTTTCACTCCTCCTCATTTTACTTTATCCATTTTTAGACTTTTCTTTTATTATCATTTTGGTTTTATTTTCTTTTGTTAATTTATTGTAATCCTCCCTCTCAAATTCTTTCTTTGTGTCTACGGGTTTATATTGTCTTATTTTTTTCATTTTCTCTTTATTTATTACGTGTTAATTTGTTTATTCTTTTCCTTTTTAAATATCGTTTAAGTTTGTGTTTTTTTTTATCGTTCTGTGTTAAATTTTACGTTTATGTTGTTTAATCTGTCTTTGTTATTGTCTGTGTTTCGTTCGTTTTCTGGTCAAACTTGTTTTTAACAGCGGCCATATTGAAAATTTCTTTATTGGTTGTTTCATATGTTTTTTAAAGCTAATCGTTTTTTATTATTCTTAAATGTTCTTTTTCGCCTGTATTATTGTATTAATTTTTGTTTTGCACTTGTAACCTTTCTTTTTCCGTTTTAAAAGTTAGTTTGTGATCGTTACTTGTTTTATCTTTGTCTTTATCGTTTAACTTTAATTTTTCCATTTTTCTCGTTTATAATTTACCCGTCCTATTGTTTTGTGCATTCTTTTTGTCTGGTTATATTTTTTTGTCTCGTTTTGTTTAAGACTGTCTATTTTTTGTAAAGCTTAATTGAATATTATTTGATTTTTCGTTTCTTTCCAAAACGCTCCTCCCCTTCCCTTTACATATATAGAAAAAAAGAAAAAAGAAACACCTCAATTTGTTAATATGGCCCGTAAAAAACTTTTCGCTACCAAAAAGAAAAAAAAAGAGATCCACCCGATAAAGATCATGAAAATAAAAAGGAGGAAGATATTGGAGAAACTAGTGGTCGATAAGGAAAACAGCCAAAAGCTGAAAGCTGTTGCTGAAACTTCCGGCGAGAGTATGGTAGCCGAAAAGGCACAAAATACTGAAAATCAGATGAAAACTGACGAAGTTATGGAGGCCGATAATGGTCAAAATTTACAAAATTCAGAAAGATGAAAATTCTAAAGACGAAAATGTAGCGGTCGGAGAGTCGCTCTCATCCTGGACGTCCCCACCTAAGTGTTTAATCAACATCACGGAGTTCCCCGGGAAAGCCAAAGAATACTCACATCTGGGGACAGCAGATGGACTGTTGGTCAACCCCGAGGAATTAAAGATAATTGAAAAAAGAATTGTGTCAGTCTTTGTGGTAGACAAGCGGTCATGCAAAATTTATTAAGTCTTTAAGGTAAGTCTAAGGTAAGGGTTACTGTATATGGTTCGTGCTGTTACCCACGCCTACCGAATGCGAAGCAGCGACAAGTCGAGAACTAATTACAAAAGACCTTATAGCAGGCGAAGGACCAAATATCAGTATATGAGGTTCCTCCTCAGAACATCGGGGAGCGCTTGGCAGCTTATTTGTTCAAATTTGGGCAGATAATCAGTGCCTTTTCTGACGATTTGACCGGGGGATGGAGTTTCGAAATCATGATAGACCGAAAAGCTTTCATCTCCATCCTCAACTGTCTCTATGTAGCGGGCCAGAAGATGCCAATTATAGTCACCTTGCGTAAACCGACATGCTAGAAGTGTGGTCCGACTGCACAGAGAAGAAGGCCTCTGAGATTCTGGCCCCTTTCGACCCAAATCTCCTTGCGACGAAATCTGTTACATCTCATGCCTGTAATGGGCATGCTAGCGATCAGCACCGGTGTGGTCAAACCCCTGGTTGGGACTGTCTCTCAGGCTCCATTCCCCAAAAAGTCTTTGCCCGCCGCTAGTGCGGTTGCGGAGAAGGAAGAGTGGGGAATGGCAGGTCGTTGGTAAGGTCAAAGGAATCTCCTGTCAGCGGGACCTCGTTCCACTGAAGTACCCACGGCTAAAGACACGCACAGCCCCGCTCCCTCTAACAGTTCAAAGGGCGACTCTTCGGCCACTTATTCGGACATGCTGCGGAGACAGCAGCTCAAATACGAGCTTTCTTTCGAGAAAAAGGAGAAAATATTAAAATTGAAGGAATCATTAAAGCATCAACCTGGAAAAATTATGACATTCATCATCAGTTCCGTCTTCTCCATCCTCTAAACAGGCCCTATAGCCCCACCATTAGTTTTTCAAACAATAATCATGATCCCTTCCGAATTGACCCCTCTGAAAAAACATCCTCTTTCTAAATCGCCCTTAAAACCCCCTGTTCCGGCCGTAATTCCCAAAGCTTCACCGTTGAAAACACCCATTAATTCACCTCCAAAAACAGAAACCCAAAAGCGTCAACAAAGCCCTTCCTCGGACTCTTCAGAACCGATCATAGAGAAAAAAAATCAAACAAAAATTACTTTTCAACAGTGGGGAAGATGTGTGTCGCATAGCAAAACATCAAACAGACAGAGCATTTTCCCAATCCCGCAAACCTAAAGACTTGAAAATACTGGTGAACCTAAAAACAATTAACGATTTAGATATTCAAAATCCTAAAAATTTTCCCACGGCTAAAAAGATTTTGACTGTGGTAAGAGCGGGACATGGCTCAGAAAACATCTAGGCTATGTTGCGAGAAGCCAACAGCACATTCGATATTTACCCACCATTAGCCTATTTTGACAACGAGAATGAAAAGAAATTGTATCAACTCTCTTCAAGGAGGCTCCCGCTTTTCGTTCACGCATCCCTGTCTAGAGATCTTAAGCTAAATTCCCCCTGGACATGGTGGCCTGTCTCCTGATGGCACCATCAGAAATGAGATGTGTACTGGCTCCATAGGAGTGTCCGTCGGTGTCCTATCCCCGGCCATGTTTAATCCAGACGAATAACCCTAATTGGTTTTCACTATGGCTCTCTGGTTAGCAAGTATAAAATGTCCGGGGTCTGAGGTCGGAGCCTCAAAGGGCGAGATTCAATCGCGATCTTCAGCGCCTCGAGGTGGATGTTTGTTGTGTGCAGGAGACCATTATTTATCTCGCGACTGTGAGGACATTCTGTCTAAGAGGTTCATCATCTATTCAGCATGTTTTGATGGACGCTCGAGGGGTATTTCCTGGCTGGCGAGCCAGTCTCAGGATGCGGTGTGTGCTCTTGTCTTCGCGGATCCGGCGGGCAGGCTTTGCGTGCTGAATGTTACCATAAAGGGTCTTCGTCTCATTGGGCTTTATGCGCCAAATGACAATGCGCAGCGGTCTGATTTGTTTCGGCAGATCGCGCCGTTTTTGATGACATCTCGTTCGGTAGTTCTAGCGGATGATTGGAATGCCGTCTTCGATCCCGATATAGATTGTATAGTGTAAAAATCGGGTACTAACAACCCGGATGTTAAGCCGTTTCGAGACTTTATCGACGGGTTTGATCTCGTCGATAAGTATGGAAATGAGCACCCCCAGGAGGTAGTATGGACTTGGACTAGGGGAGGTAACTCGGATTCTGTGGTGAGCGCAAGCTACATCGACCGAGTTCTAGTTAAGAGAGTCGACGTAGGGCTCGTAAAATGTCCAAGTTTCTATTTTATAATTTACTCGGATCATAGGCTTGTCCGTGTTCGGGTAAACTTAGATAAGCCTAAGGTTAAGATGGCTGGCTACAGAAAATTGAACTAGTCATTATTTGGCGAGCAAGATTAACCAGGTCCAGCTTCTACTAATGCTACAGCGGGAATTGTCGGGGGCTGTGATTGGGAATAAATGGTAGGATACTCTAAAATCTAAACTTAGGTCCTTTGCTGCTGATTTTAGTTACCGACTCAATCTAGCAGGGTTAGCAGCGCAAAAGTCTTGTGAGGCAGAAGTAGATCGGTTAGGGGGATATTGTGTTTGCTGGGTTGAACATTGGCAATCCTCCCCTTAATAGTTTAGTGTAAGTCGTTTTTGGATTTACTATTTTCCCTTTAGTAAACTTAGCTAGGGTGTGTGTGCTCACTGGCTCCTTTTATTTTTGTCCCTATTTTTTTCTTTTGGTTTAATTCCCTATTCTTTCCATCTTTAGGTGGATAGAGATGTCAGTTCTCTGGTGGGTGCGGGGCGTCTTTCGTTTCGAGTGTGACTTTCGTAAAGGTTTTTGTGTTTGAATGTGTGTGTGTTTGAAGGAGTATTTGGGATGTATGGGTGTTTTATATTTTTTAAAGCTCCGCTTTGATTTCGTCCAGTGAACTGATGTTACTCCCACAGTTAGGGCTTTGTGTGTGGCGGGGGGAGTTATTACTAACAAAATGTTGTTTAGTTTCTTGTATATTTTTGTAAACATTTGTAAATATTCATTTTTTTAAATTTTTAATTGTTATTTTATTCCCCTCCCTCCACAGGCAATGAATTGTATATATGGGGACTAGTTAGGACTTCATAGAGTTTCTGAGGTATTATGGTGTATGACGTAAGAATGGCAAGTAAGAATGTGTTGTTTTGGTGAAAGGAATATTGTTTGTATTTTTGGTCAGTGTTTGCGGCTGAAGACAGAAGAAGACCATCCTTTTCCCCTCCCCACCACCATTTGGCCTTGTGCGCTATTTGTACAATTAGTACAATAAATATTATCACTCTTTCTATACTATCCTCCATTACTATACGGATCGCTATTCTCTGTACTATGCACTATTTTTTTTATACTGATCACTATACGGGATACTATTCGAGTGAGTATTATCGAGCAAGTACTATTACTGCGAGTGTTATTCGAAGGCGTCTGACACCAGCATTGTTCAACGGCGTTGCTATAGTTGTATCTGCGATTACACAATCTCTACTACAACGAGCATTACGAAAGTGACAATGAGTATTCGTTGACATTAGAACAGTGGCAACAAGTGTTCGTTGACATCATAAGAATAAGACTCCAGTCGGTCATGTTTCGACAGTAGATTTAAATCTACTCTCGTCTACCATTTAAACTACAGCTGGCACAGAAGATATGGATCCATAACTTTCTCAAGATTATTTGTTCGAAAACGAACGCAACGGATTAGACGCATATTTGAACTTTTTTTTTCTGATTCTATATTCCGTGCCAATAACAAGTACACTAGCAACAAACCCATTACTAGCGGCATATACTCATTTGAAAAATATTGTAAGGAACAGCCACTGAGTTCCTCGAATAATGCCATGGTAAGCAAATTCTTTTTAGGGACAATATCGGATGCATTTCCCCTTATTTGATAACCAATAGTGTGTATACCGTCATTTTCTGGAGTCAGAAATATTTTGAAGTGTGATTTTACTGCTGTTCATGTCACAGCTTTTTCTCATGATTTGCTGTGAACCTTCGATGTTTTCCGTATTGTCAGCAAACATGATTTATTATTAGCAGTATCAATACGTAATGGTTGGCATCAATAATTCCCTCTGACTCCAATTAGTTCTGTCCAAACACCGGATTTGATATTTTTTTTTGTCTGCAGTCCAAGTATCAAAAAAATAATTTTTCATACTCAAAGTCGTGTTTTTTTGATGCTTGATCTTGTAGAAGAATTGTTCAAGACAATACGTACTGCTTATCAGTAAGCATTAATAAACTCTGTATTTATCCAGTCCCAGTGTTGAAATTAGATGTGACACAAGATCCAGATTTCTGTGGAGAACCCTAGCGTGTCCGCCCTGGCTAATTAGTCAAAATTTACCCAGCCATTGCAAGCGTGGGGTCGGGTACATTTATTGTCTGTTTTATCTCAACTGAGTTTCCGTCCCCAGACAAAGCACCGACTGAGGCATCATCTGCCCGAAGACCGAGAGCTTGGCAATCAGAAACAGGCAGCGGACGGTCTTACTCCTTCGACCTTTAACAAACTCCATATTTACCCAGATCCTCACAGAGATGAGATGTGACACAAGGCTGAGATTTCTGTGGGAACCCGAGCGTTTCCACTCAGGCCATTTGTCAAAATTTACCCATCCCCCACATTCACGGGTAGAATTCTTCGTCTGTTTTTTTCTAAGCCGCGTTTCCGTCGATGGACAGAGCCCCGACTGAGTCACCCTCTTCCCGAAGACAGAGAGTTTGAAAATCGGAGCCAGGAACCAGACAGCCTGACTCCGACGAGCTTTGTTAAACTCGTAATTTACCCAGGCTTCCGATGAGACGAGATATGACACAACATCTAGTTTTCTATTGGGCAATCCGAGCGTTAAAACCCGGGCCAATAATAAAAATTTACCCAGACCCTGCATTCACGGTATCGGGTGCAATTTTTGTCTGTTTTTCTCAGACAAGTCTCCGTCGCTAGACAGAGTCCCAACTGATTCTTCCTCGACCCTGAGACAGAGTTCTTGACAATAAAAAGCCAAAGCCACCGTCAGAGCCAGAGAAGCAACCTGCTTGACTCCAATGAAGTTTGGTTAATTCAGTATTTACCCAGTCTTCCCACCCTCTGAGATGACATGTAACACAAGGTCGAGATGTATGTGGGATCGTGTACACATCTGCAGAGTTCTCTTGTATATGTGTTCAGGACAGATTTATTAATGAGGGAGATGGATCATACCACAGGTCTAAAGCGTTTTTCATTGTGCCAAATCTTTTCTCATCAAGGTCCTAAAAATCGTATCCTGGTAATGTATATTCGGTCCGATTCAGTTTTATATCTGGTAAATCTTCTTTCTCAATTTATGGAACAGGGTGGCACTTTTAATGTTAATTCTTGATCAGTGGCATCTCTGTCAATGTCTTCAAAAATATATATATAATTCCATTCAGGTCGACATCCTCTTTCTTAGCTGCATAGTATGTTCTACGCTAGGCTAGATACAGTTTTGAATTCAGAATTATTTTCTCCTAGACCTCTTCTTATTCTATAGAAATCATTCTGTTCCACTATTCATACCTTACCCAACGATATTAGTACGTAAGTAAATGTAACAGATTAGAGAGGAGTCGAACTCGGCTCTCCGATTCATCAGAGTCGCTATCCATTACTCTACCGTGCCACCATATTATTTGCTAATGCCGTCGATGGTATATTGTTTATAAATAATCAACTCCACTGATTGTGATTTAATATATTAATATCGATGCCATAGTATTTTAATATGCTCATTAGCGTAGAAATTTTATCTATTCATCGACATCAACGGCATTGATTTACAATGGCTTTCTTGGAAAATCATTTCTATTCTTCATGAAAAAAAACATTTCTTGTTAGAAAATCAACATCTCTTTTCTTCCTTAAAATCATTTCGTTTCTTTTCTTCTTGGAAAATCATCATCTCTTTTGTCTTTCAAAATCCTTCATTACAGAATCATCAAAGTAGATCTCATGGACCTTGAGGCCGTGATTAGGTGCTGCGTCGTATTTGTATCACAATGAAAACTTTGAAACAAAGCAAAAATATCGAAACGAATACCTTGCTCCCAAAATGCATCATTCAAATGAATCAACTGCTCTCTAAAGGACAATATTGTAACATTTTGTCTAGCTTCCAGTAAATATTAATAGAGAATTCCCTTGATTCCCATTAAGCACAGTTAATAACATTTTATTCCCGGTAGATTCTGTTGAAATATGCAGTGGATCGCGATGGGATTTTCTTCGTTTTTGAAAAAAAATAAATCACTTTAGGTAGATTTGCTGAACACTGTCTTTAATCGAACTACAAGATGCTTCTGTTGGGCTTCAAGTAATAAATCTATTTTTCATCGCCTGTGAGTCGCTTGTCGGAAAATGAATTTTACTGAATAAGATATTAAAGTGAAGTGTTTAAATGTCGACCAATGTTCGTTTCAGTAATTTCGGGTTAGAACCCATTTTTCGGCTTTTTGAATTTTCCCAAACTTAGTAAAATGATGAAATACAATTCAATAACTAAACAAGAAATGTATAGCTTCTTCTATGTATCGTCTATCTTCAGGACGTGGGCTCTCCACAATTGCTTGCCCTTTGTATCTCTTCGTTAATTTTTTCTTTCTTTGCTATATTTCCTCATCCGTGTTCTGACAATTATTTACACAAGCTTGTTAAGTTGATTATGCGATGTTTTCCTCTGTACCTCTTGCCTTTACTGAGAGTATCAGATTTTCCTAGAAATTACAACTGTATCTTTCTGATGCTAAGTATAAGTGACTTTCTTGTTTCCATTTTCTCTAAAATTCCGTCGTTGTTCACATGTTCGGTTAATGGTATTCTTAGCATCCGTCTGTAGAAAGATATTTCTGGTGCTTCAAGTGTCTTTATTTGTGAGGAGATTGTTCAGCATTCACTGCCATATAGCAGGGCTGATATTACTTAACAGTTCAGTAATGGTAATAGCAACTACAAAACATACCCACATTAGGATAGATGCAGCACAATTCCATCCGATCTGGACATCTTTGCTCAAAAAAAAAAAAAAAATGATATGGAGGAGGGGAAAAAAAATGCCTCGACTTGCTATTACATTGTAAACGATATCAACTCGGTTTGTTTTCTTATATTTAATTTTTTAAGCGTTTCGAACTTCTTTGTACTGTTTTACTAAAATTAAAGAGTGAACAGGAGTGGCAATTGTTAGCCGAAATATTTCCCTAAAACAAATAAATCATTCGTTGGAATTATAATTTTTTTCTTTCATTTAATTACGCAACTACCAACGGAGACAAGCATCTTAACTTCAGTACTCTTTTCTTTGCTTCTAACGAGATTTTTCTGTTTCTTTGCTTAGCTTTTGGAAGGCATCTTTCGCTAATTCAATGTTCCTTCGGGTTTCAGTATCATATTTTCCGTTTTCTGGCAAAACAGCTAAATTTTGATACTTGTTTGATTTTGGTATGTCCAGTGTTTAATTTGAAAATTGTGCTATTATTTTGCTAATAACCTTGCGTTTTCTTGCAATACATGCTTAGTGCTATTTTCATGCTTCATTAACCTCTGTAGGAGTTCTTGTAGTTTTCTTTCTGTGTCTCTTATCAACACTTTATCATAGGCATATCTTATGTTAAGATTTCGGCCGCCAATAATGAATCCCCTTTCTGTTTTTGCATATTTACTGAATTAATTTTCTATCCGGTCATGGTATAATTTCTGGATTATTCGAATAACCTTTCCAAATATGTCATGATTAACTCCCAATTCCAACAGTTCTTTGTGACAAATGAGTCTCTAGCTAAGTAATTATAAAAGATACTTTTAATATTTTCCTACAATGATGAAAATTGTCACTCGGAACAGTTGTTGCAGCCTGACATAAACACGCTCAGATATGCATATATATGCAAGCATTAAGTCACAGCTATTCTTGTGGTCGTTATAGAATGCACATTCTTATACATGCACTGCAGTAACGGTAACATCACAATCCTTTATTACAAGACAAATAAAAGACAAGCAACGACAAAACGTATCAGTTGTGCTGTGTTCATTGGTGGTGCCTTTGAGTCTAACAAATTGCCTTGAGAGTAGAAGAGACGGTATTTTGTCCTGACTCATCTCCCATAATTCTTACTTTACCTTTATTCCTTAATTTGTCTTGCTATTTTTTCTTAGTCTCACTTCTCGCTTGCATGTATTTACTTATTTTCTTTTTCTTTTTTTACTTCTTTACTCATTTCTGTCTCTTACTATTTCTTCTTACCTCTTCTTCCCTCTCATTTTAAACGGGTCGTATGCTTGTTTGGCTTTTTCCCTGCTTATCTCCCCTTTCTGTTTTGAATTTTATTACTTTCTCTTTTCTTCTCTGTTTGATATCATTATATCACTTATTTGTTGCTGTCATCGCATTTCTCTGCTTTGTTTTTATTCTTAGTTTAGTTTAAATTGTATTTCTATTTATTAGTCTTTATCACCATGTTCCTATTTGCCTATCATTCTCTACGTCTATGTGTCTATCAGTTGCTCTCTATTCACACACACACGGACACACACACACACTAATATATATATATATATATATATATATATATATATATATATATATATATATATATATAAAAGTTCATGTCTCTCATCCAAATCCTATTACAGACGCCTGCTCTGTTGTTTTCAAAAGAACGTTTCTGGGAAATAGCATATAAACTGACGTGATCAATGTTTTGCGCCATTGAGAAATAGGGAAAATATTTTCTTTATAAAGAAAATATTTTCCCTATTTACATGTCCTCATCTTTATTGTCACATCCACGACGTTTCTGCTCTTGGATGCCTCGGCCTTCTTCAGGTGTTGGAATTTCGAATCGAATCCTTTATTTAGATAGTTTGTTCTAATTTCACGTACCATGTCATTGAATATCCCCGTTTTACTTAATTTCTCTTAATAACTTTGCAATGTCTTTTGTACTGTAGCCAAGGATTAGGTCGAATCTCTTTTTGAACAATTAACCAACGTATTTATCCACTGGACCATGTGTTTTGGGGGATATTAGTCAGTAAATTTTAGTGAATTATAAAACTAATGTTTCAGTTATCATTTTGTACCTAAGTTCATATTACATTTGGCCACAAATTTGGGTTAATGTTCTTTTGAACTGGAATAGAGGTTTATCCCTTGTTTCCTGTTTAGAATTAGATTTCTGTTTCCTTCATAAGCCTTTTCCTTATGTAACCCTTTACGTCCTGTGGCTCTTAGGCCTTTTGTAAGGTGATTATCATTGTAGGAATATCATTATAAAAGTTATCTTTACTCCTTTCCCTTTAGAGATAACCTGTTATACACGTTTCTTCACTTTCGTTTTACTTATAGCTTCCTTATTTACCAAAAGTGTAATTTAAAGGGAAAACATTGACTCTTTTTTCTCACCGACTGAAAGGTAGTGAGGTCAGAAAATGGATCATCTTGTACAGAAAGAAGGAGCAACTGTTTGTAAAATATTTGTGAGCTGATTATTTTGAATAATAAATGCAGCACGTGCTCTAAAAATAATAGTTCCAATTTATTTACTATCCACCCTCTAAACGACAACAGATACAAAAACACAATGACACCTATTTAATAGAACACTACTTTTTTTTTCTCACCACTAGCAACTTAACATTACCAGGGATTAATGAGTGCTTGGGAGCTGTGAATGGCTCTCTGAAACGTGGATGCCACACTCACCGTTTAAAAACGAACTGTGCTGAAAAACCACTTGTTTGTTTTTCTCTTTGTTCAGGAAGTGTCCAGGAATCATAACGGAAGTATGTTTTTTGTATGACAGAATTGATTCGTATGCACTTTCATGACAGACATCGTTTAGTCAGACTGACACTGAGGTCTTTATAACAAGGCAGACAATTATCGGCTATTACAGGAAGGTTAACATCTACTGGCATACTACCAGCAACCGTCTCTGAAGTAGTTGGCCAGCAGAAAAAAAGAGACATTAGTTTCCGACTCAGGCTCCTGTTTTTGTTAAAATTACGTAAGGTGTGTGTGTGTGTGTGCATAAGTGTGTGTGTGTGCATAAGTGTGTGTGTGTGTGTAACTTATATGTGTGTGTGTTCTATATATATGTGTGTGTATAGTTTATATATATGTGTGTGTGTGTGTGCAGTTTATATTTATATATATGTGTGTGTGTATAAAATCAAGCTATATATATATATATATATATATATATATATATATATATGTATAATTATTTATTTAAAAATATGATTCCAACACGCTACATAAGGGGTCTCATGTTTCAAAACAAGAGCCGAAAACTTCAATATAATATAATAATAGCCGAAAACTTCAATATAATAATAGTTTTCGGCTCTTGTTTTGAAACCTGAGACCTCTTATGTAGCGTGTTGGAATCATATTTTTAAATAAATAATTATATTTATGCTCTATTTTTTGTATCGAGCACTATTTTTTTAAAATAATAAGAAAATACTAAAGAACTTTGGATTATTTACCTAACCAGTTCTTTCCTATTTTCTATATATTTTCACACACACACACACACACACACACACACACACACACATATATATATATATATATATATATATATATATATATATATATATATATATATAGCTTGATTTTACACACACATATATATATAAACTACACATACACACATATATATATATATATATATATATATGTGTGTGTGTGTATGTGTGTGTGTGTGAGTGAATGGTGAATCATTTTCATGCGATCTTCAGACCAAGTCTACTGCCTAGTGGGTATACACATTTGAGTAGGCGTTCCTGTGAAATTATTGTCTAACGAAAGATTTAAAGTCGTATGATTTTATTTTAATCTAGGAAACTGCTTTCAAGACAAGCATGGTTTACCATTTAGCTACAAGAAGAGATTAGAGCAAAGCAAGACTCAATTACCGTACTTAAGAAGTCTGCATCTCTTGGTGAGAACTTTCAAAATATATCTCTGCTAATTTTATTTTCGTACCCGAAACTTAAACAAAGTATTTTTAAGCAATTACGAATTACTCTTTACACAATCCTTTTACCTTTCTTGTTACCCGTTTTTGTTTTCTTCAATTAATGCTTTCTTTAAAATAGAACCGTCACCATTAGGTATTTCCTACTCCACGCCTATTTCTACTGTTTTTCTTTGCTTTGTTTGCTTTTCTTTCTTTATTTGATTCTTAGAAAAAAATATATAAAATGTCACTCCAGTTCCAATTTGCTCGTCTTGAATCCGACCTTCATCTGCCTTTTCTCATTTTGTCCTTTTTCCAAAAACATCGGAGAAAAACAAAATATTCCTTGCTTTTTTATTGTTAATGACTGACATCATGTGACATTGTCGTCTCTTTTCAAATTGGAATCTCGACAAAGACCTTTCCATCTTCGTCTTCAGACACTTGCGAGATATTCCCACTGCTACCTTTTTATTCCTTCTCCAATTTATTTACTCTTCCTTCTCTCTTTACTCTTTTTTTTTATTTCTATTTCATATTTTCTTGTTCAATATCCCCTTTCTCGGCAGATATTTATTCATTTCCTGCGTTCTCGAGTTTGTTTTTTTTTTTTTCAGTCACTTCTTTTTTCAACAACTTTCTTTACCAACTTTAATTTTTCACACATGCCCAACTTTCACTTTACCTTACTTATTTTTGCTTTTCTTTTACACTAAGATATTCTATTTGAACAATGTGCATTCTCTTACTGTTTTTCACTCTGTAATCACGAAAAAATTCTTTTAGTTTCAGTTTTACAGTTTTTATATATTTCTTTTTATTTTCTTCCTCTAACTTGGCACTACAGTTTTAGCATTTCTTTTCCTTCATCTTTCTCTCGAATTTCCGTCGTTTTTATAGGCTTATAATTTTCTTCTTTCATTATTTTGTCCCAGGGGTTCTTTTTCCTGTTTTTTTATTTCATTCCTTTATCCCCATTTTCACTATTGACTCTTTCCATCACTTTTTTTCCAGTATCGGTTTCACGTTTAAAATTTTCAGATTTTTTTTCTTTTACTTTATTTTATCTCACTTACCCCTCCTTTTTTTTAAAAAAAACATTTTCCCCCACTAAAAACAAACATCCAAAAACTATCTTCGTTTACCATTCCCCTTATTTCGTCTTATTTCTCCACCACATGTTGTTACTCTTCATTAGCGCTTACACAAGCTGCCGTTTCAAATCGAGGCTAACAATCACGTGGTCTTGCATTGGGCTCGGCATTTACAGTAACAAATAACCAGGACGTAATTAATATGGGGGCGCCATGACAGTCGGTTCGTCGCCAACATCGATGGAATCGTTTCCCCACCAGCTCCTGAATTTTGAATCTTCAGGCTCGGATTTCGGCCTAGAGTGTCTTCATGTGGCCTGGAATGGTTTACGGCTCACGTCGACGAGTTAATAGAATGACAAGCAACTGGATCGTAAGTTGTCTCCTTCTTTGCCGTTTCAGGCATTTTTTATGCTGTCAACGCCGCCATTTTGAAGGCAATCAACGATGCTATGCTTGTTGTCAACATGGCCGACGCCGCATGGACGATTCACCTAACGAACTGCGTTTCATCTTACTCTTTATTTCTCGCATATACACCCAGACTCTCATAAACTACCTCCCGCTCGCTCACTTACATTTAATCACGTGCCCACACTCACAAATTAGTCTGTTTGCACATAGATGCAAAAAAAAAAAAAAAAAAATGAGAGAAAAAGAAAATCGGCC
This sequence comes from Acanthosepion lycidas, assembly GCA_963932145.1. Lineage (NCBI taxonomy): Eukaryota > Metazoa > Mollusca > Cephalopoda > Sepiida > Sepiidae > Acanthosepion > Acanthosepion lycidas. Next base: position 85,914,118 of record OZ010572.1, on the reverse strand, counting down.
GCAAACCACTATGTTTAGGCAGTGACACACAAAATGTATTAACTCTTTCTCAGTGTTACTAACAAATACGCAGGTATATCCACATGTCCATACTGAAATGATAGTATACAGACGCGCGTGCGCTCACACACACACACACACACACATATATATATATATATATATATATATATATATATATATGTGTGTATGTGTGTGTGTGCCTAAAAGTACGTACACATACAAGAGAATATCAAGAAGTTTCTAGCCTGACAAATAAGTATTATGCGTATTTTCATGCGAAATTTTCTTCGTATCATGTATGATTTATATAATTTTTATTTAGCAATGAGTCAGGTGGATTAAAATGAAGGAGGTTATATTGAAAAATAAATCATTGTTGTTTAAAATAAATGATTCTAACCTAATGAAAATGAAAAATTATTGATGTACCTACATACACTTACACCGTGTTTCGACTGCGATTTACAGGCACGCGTATGTTCGTGTGATGAGACCATTAACGTAAACACGAGTAATATCTTCACAAATTATAAAAAAATATCTTATATATATATATATATATATATATATATATTAGGTTGGTGCAAAACTAATGTCGTTTTCTCACATATGTTACGTTTATATATGATTTCTGAATTAATTCATTGATATATATAGCCATGTTATATATCATTTTGAAGCGCGTTTTTCGCTCTATCGAATCGTGTTATTCGTTACCGTTCTCAATCTCTTTATTCATTTTTTTTGCAGGCTTTTCGACAGCATGGACAAAATTCAAATCCGCACGATTTTCTTGTTCCAATTAAAACTAGGCCGAAGAGCTGCCGAGACAGCTCGTGATATCAATGATCCGTTTGGCCCAGGAACCACTAACGAACGTGTGGCACAACGGTCGTTCAAGAAATTTCGCAATGGTGACGAGAGCCTCGAAGATGAAGACGGTCGCGGCCGGCCGACTGCGGTTGATAACGAACATTTGAAAGCCTTAATTGAAGCCGATCCTCGCAAAACCACACGAGAAGTTGCTGTTGAACTCGAGGTCGACCACTCAACAGTCGTTCCCCATTTAAAGCAAATAGGGAAGTCAAAAAAATTGGATAAATAGGTGAACGATAATAAAAAAAATCGTCAAAAAACGGCATTATTTTTGCACCATCTTTAATCTTTATTTTTTTAAAAAAACTATTATGTAAATTTTTGTAACTTTGTATAATATTTATGCATTACACCCTAATCTTTATTCGGTAAAAATTTAATTGCTAATCCTGCATTACTTTTTAAGTAATACACATATTTATGTCTTTGTTGTTTCCGTTCCTTATATCATGGCCGCTACTGTATATAACTTTAAACGTTAATGGATACACAGATTTGAGTAGATGCTCTGTTTTATTTGTTAAACAGTATATTTATTTATTTACACCTAACAGCCTGAATATTCGAGAAATTTAGTTATAAAAATATGCACCCTCCGGCAGGATACGAACCCTCATCCCCGAGAGGAAATCATCATTAAGTCTGACGTGCCTTAAACTCCCAGTTAGGAAAAACCTCGTGATCAAACGCATATTTTTCTAACAAGATTTCTTGAATATTCAGGCTAGTAGATGTAAATAAATAAATGCAGAGAATCTACTCAAATATGTGTATCAATTTAAAATAACGTTTAAACAAATAAATTAAAACTATATCGTATTTAATCCATTTCCTAATAAATAAATATATATATATATATATATATATATATATATATATATATATATATATATATATATATATATATATATATACATACATTTTAATCGGTAGCACTCTTTTTGTAAGGTGGTAAATCTACTAAAATACAAGGGATTACATGATGTGGATGAATTAGGAACAGAGAAATTAAATAATAAGTGAAAATAGAAGAGAGGACAGTATATAGAGATGACATTACATTTAAATCTTTGCAGATTAAAGAAAGCATGGATCCGGAAGGAAGTTCCACAAGTAAGAAGTGCAAGAAAAACTTAGCATAGACATCTAGCCAGCTTAACAGTCAATTGATGAGATCTCACCGCTAGTCTAGTACTGTGCTTAAATTCAAAAAGTCTATGCACCTCAGAAAAATTACCATGAAAGTATTTATAGAAAAGGCACAGGGAGGCAACCTTACGGCGGTGGGGAAGTAACTGAAGCCGAGCCGTCAGGTCAGGATTAATAATATTGCTGATTCTTCTTTGGATCAATATGGCCACTGGTCCAGATATGTGGGCATTATTCTAAGCATGGACGAATGGTAGACATAGATATGTAACATAGATTCTGGAGAGAAAAATTGTCTCGCGCGATATAGTGAATCAACTTTCTTGGCCTAGCATTGGATTCAATATAATCTTTCCACTTTATATCAGCTGAGAACGTTAGCACGAGAAGGCGCAACAAGTCACTTTCCTGCAGTTTACCATCAGCCTGGAAGGGTTACTCAGATGATTAATGAAGAGAAGTTTTGGAGGCGTTAAAATCTTTTGTCGCAGTTAACGACAGACTGGAGGTCGTTTTTGTACATCGGCTGCAAATTTTGACCTGGTCAGACTGACCAGCCTTGCTATCAAAGCAGAAATAAATAGCTGTATTGTCAGCATAGAGAGAGAGAGAGAGAGAGAGAGAGAGAGAGAGAGAGAGAGAGAGAGAGAGAGAGAGAGTTGAGAGCTAATGTCATCAGAAAGGTATTTAATGAAAATTAAAAAAAAAAGATTAGGGCCAAGGATGGAGCCCTAGGGGACATCCGAGTTAGTACGAAAGGATGTAGACAAGTATCCGTTCAAGATGACTTTCATTTCGCGATTTGATAGGAAAGATTGGATCAGTTCAAAAATGTGTCCGGAGACACTTTTCAGCTTGTGGAGAATATCTGTATGCTAAATGCTGTCAAAAGCTTCCGAGATGCCGAAAACTAAAACCTAGGTTCCACCGTTTTTCTTTAGAGCATGATAATCTTTTTCTGCAATTATCGCCAGTCCATCATCAGTTGACCTGAAGAAACGAAAGCCATATTGCTTGTCTGAGAAAAGGCCCTACGATGATATATACTGAACCAATTCAGCAATGATTAGGGATATATATATATATATATATATATATATATGTAAAATATGGAAACACTGATTGTATGCTACCATAGTCTCTACCAGAATGGTTTCATCAGGCAGCAGCCTAATGAATAATGAAACCATTCTGGTAGCATACAGGTCAGCGGTTCCAATATTTTATATCTTAAATTACCGTACATTTTCGTACATTTCTTCTCCTGCTATCCTCTAACTTTGCAAGAGCCAGACCGAATATGGAGAACTGCTGTCATATTTTGGTTAGGTACTGCCCTGTCCTCACTTTCCAGTCTTGATTGAATCCAAAAGCCTCTCTGCGTTCTTGTCGGTGACAAATTATTTCTACCCTCCAACCTCTCTCTCACAGATGAAATTTCACAAACCTCTCACTGCTCTATCGCTACTTCCATGAAAAGTGCTCAGACGAACTATTAGGTTGGTGCAAAAACAATGTCGGTTTTTGACGTATTTTTAACGTCAAAAACCGACATTATTTTTGCACCAGCCTAATACATTCCTTCGATCCTTCCCGACTAGGACCCATCATGCTAGGCACATAGTTGTAAACCACTCTGATTCCATCCATATTCTATTGATGAAAAGTAAATTCCCCTCGAGCAACATCTTACTGCTCTGTGTAACCGACTTCCAATAGGTTGTTCTGTCGATCAGTAATCTGTTCATGTCTAGGGTCAACCGTTACCTTCCCCATCAGTTATGTGCCATGCGGGATACACGCTTAGGCGATCATGTATTCTTTCTGCAGTAGACCAATTGCCATCCAAGGCTATAGAACCCGGCCTATCCTGCTATTTACCCATAGCTGGGGGAGAAGAATAGGATTCATACCTTTCTCAAGTTAACTTTCACGTAAGTGAATGTAATGGATTTGACTGGAATTCGCTATCCATTACTCTTCTCATATATCAACATAAACTGTGCGTTTGTAACCCTCTCTTGGGCCTGTACAAAGTGAATCACACTGTAGAAAGTACAGTATTGGCCTACGACTAAATAACGCACACAAACATCTATCGGTGTTTGTGTGTTAATGTCGAAAATGAATATCTAGCGACAGAAATTTATCAAGTAACTAATAAACAGAACATAAGTTAAAAAGTCGTAAAGTCCCACTGCCCACATTAATAAACCTGTTCCTTGTAACAATTCACTTTCTATTAGATTGTAATATCAATGACGGTATACACCTTCATATAAGATTTAACAGACAGGCAATACATGCATATTTATAAAATACTGAATTCTATCTTCATATACTTTAAATTGTGACGTATATGTCGAGTTTTCAAGACTAAAACAATCTTACCAAAACTAGGTGCGACTTTTATGTCGGGTATAAAATGCAAACGTCTAACAATTACTGTATACCACTTACCCAACAGGTTTCCCCAAATATATCGCATTAAAACTTGTGTTTTCATAGCATATTTGACATATTATAAAAATTAATATACAATAATAAAATAGTAGCACAAATTGTTGACTTTAATATGTTTATCAGTAGACCTGACGGATTTACAAACATCGCTGTGATACCGTTACAATATACGATACCTACAAGTGCGTGTTGTTGGTTTTTTGATATACAACACATATAGAAAGATATTATGATTATTGAGTTAATATACAGGTAAGTGTGTGACCTTCTTTAGTTTTGGCACAGGTTATCTTATACTGCAGTCTAGCTTTATTTACCTGTAAGTTTCAACTCAAACAATCCAAAAGACGTATGCTACTACTGGAATTTTTTAAGTGCAAAGATTACAAAAGTTAGACAAGAGAGATAAAAGAAAGTTTTATGAGATTATCGTTAAGCAATCTCGAATTAAGAGTCAAAGAAGTGAAGAGTGAATGCAGTTTTGAAAATAAATTTTCTGTTACTACAATATGCAGAGTATTACGAAAGAACAAACTGAACGGGCGTATAGCAACAAAGAAAAAAACAAAAAACAAAACGAATCTGAATGCTGGGAAGTAGAATCCTTAAAATGACCAATGGAATGAAAGAAACGATGCAAGATTCAGCAGAAATGATGCTGGTGGACATATAATAATATGAGGAAAAGCGATAATAGAACATTATTAAAAATCACTAAACAGCGAAAACTATATTAGATTACTACGGTCTAAGAGGAGGCTCTGTGGAGTAATGGATAGCGGCTCAGATTGAGGAATCAGTCGAATCCACTACATTCATTTCCCCTTGGTAAAGGTATGAATCCTCTTCTCCCCACCAGCTATGTGTAAATAGCAGTACAGACCAAGTTCTATATCCTTGGATGGCAACTGGTCTACCACAGAAAGAAATGGCAACCTACCGCAGGGAAAAAATCTGCCTCGTCAGTCAGGTTTCGAAATAAATGATCGCCTAAGCGTGTATCACGCATGGCACATAACTGACTGACGGTTTAATCTTACTACGAAGATGGATAAGTTTTTCAGCATGATGTGCTAAAAAAGTTTTTTTTTTTTTGTGGATGATGATCAAATTTTGGAAGACTTGGCTAGCGTAAACACCTGATGTCAATGTAAATGGACAATTGTGGTGGGAACAGAAGAAAAAAGTGCTCCAACAAAAACCATGCAATCTTCAAGAGCTCTGAGATTATTGGTAAGAAGAATGAAAAAAACATTTCCACTGAGAAAATTTGGACTTTCATATTGAAATAAGGCAATTATTTCAGATAAAGCTAATTACGTCGACATTTTGTATTTTCTCTACTAATAGAAATCACTGTATTATAAATAAGTTTCCTTTTTAAATTAAGAAAAGCACTAAAAGGTGTAATTTGCATCGTCTTTTTCAGCAACAGTTATGCTTAAGATAGCGGTTTATGACAATATACTACATCCAACAGCAAGGCCTCTGATCTGGAGACTGGAGGTTTTGAGGAGCGTGGTGGAACTACTTCTTAATTATTGTTGTTTCGAGGTGCACCCGGTCCCGGTGTAGTAGCACCTTTTAGGGTTCCATCTAGGGGCAAGTACTGAACTCACAAACAAAAATCAGTGGTACATTTTTTTTAATAAAATGACCAACAATACATTTCATTGCAAAATGACAATCAATGCAATAATATATATATATATATATATATATATATATATATATATATATATATATGTATAATACATTTCTGCTGTAAAGTTGCCAACAATACATATTATCTACAAACTATATATCTAACAACATACCTTTACCCTAAAAATATAAAACTATGTGCAAAATATCTGTCCTTGAATGCATAAAATTACGTACAAAATATTTAGATTTCGGCATTAAATAACCCATAGAGATGTTGATATGCCATTAAAAAAAATCATCAAACTTTCCAGCATAGATCATTAACGAAATTGCAGTAACTTATTTTCTTGCACTCAAAGATTATAAAATATACTGAGAACAACATATTGCTAATCACTCTAGATTTGGGGGGGGGGTGAAATTAACAATATATATAATTCACCGAGCTTGCTCAAATGATTTGAATGGAAAATTTACTCATGTTCAAGTAATATAAGGCCTAAGAGTCAATCAAAGAGCGTGTTACTGAATTACATTGTCGTAATGGCGTAAGATAATGTTCAGCTCTAGAATTGCATTGCTTAAGATCGTAGTGATCGGGGAAGCATCCTCTTGGTAGACTGTTCCACCAGCAAACAGTTGTTGGGAAGAAGTTGTCTGAGTTGAACTTTCTTCTTGCCAAAGAAAGAAGAGAATTAGGATAGTTCCTTCCTGTCGGTCTTAGCTATGAAGGTCTGAATTAGTGGAACTAAGCAATGTAGCTCATTCAACAACATACAAACGAAATACCAACTAACGTCGGTTATAAAACTGGCAAATCAAGAGAAACTCTGGAAATGCAAGGACGCTTAAATTTAAATTTAAAAGCTCTGGCATCCGATGTGTCTAGATCTACAACATAACGATCTCATTACGCTTCTTACCACTTCTTTTTTATTTTTTTATTTTTCGTTCTTTTCAATACCCAACATTGTACTTTTTTTTAAAGCATTTCACCCCTAGCAAAGCGGGAAGCCACTAGCACGCAAGGGGTTACAGAGGATTTGGAACGAGAGCAAATAGGAATGATAGAGGGGAGGATGAGGAGAAAGATAGTGGATAGGTCAAGGAACTATTATAAGTTTTGTCAAGAAAGGTGATATACTGTATGAACCTGGCGTAAATGTACTGTAGAAGGCTCAGAATTTATCAGGGCTTACGGTCATATCACGTTGAAACACCGATTCTTCTATGATCACTAAAGTTAAGCAACTTTGAGCCTGGTCAGTAACTAGATGGGTGCTGTAAGTTTGGATGTGCGCGTGGTGTAGTGGATAGTGGCTCGGAATTGAAAATCGGAGTTCCAATTTCAGTTGGCTTCGTTATATTCACTTACGCTCAAATACTCTTGGGGATGCTATGTATCCACCCTCAGCAATGGGTTAATTAGTAAGATTTGTCTTTGTAAATCATTATTATCTAAAGAAAAAAATAATTAAAATCTAAAAAAGTCTGTCTTTAAATACCATGCAAAGGGTTGATAAACCATAAAAAAACAATTTAATTAATCAATTAGTGCATTTACAGAATTTTTCGCTTTAATACATTATTTTCTATTTTAATTAAAACTTTTAGAATAGAAGTGGCGTTTGCATCTTACCTATTTGAAGAGTAAAACATTGAAACCTAGTCGCCAAACTAGTAGCACGCTTAATTTCATGTAGTCGGAACACTAGAGAGAAAAGCTCATATAAACAGTTGCCATGAAAAAAATTGTAGAAAAGACAGAGAGAAGCCACGTCACGGGGAAGTGACTGAAATCGAGATGCTATATCAGGATCAATTAGATTACAGATCCTTTTTTGAACTTAGTCAAGAATCTCGAGATGTACAGCAGAGGCACCAGACCTGATACATCAGCAATATTCAATGCACGGAAGAATATTTGATTTATAAATGTGCCCGTTTATTCTGACGAGAAAAATCGTCCGAAACGACAGAGTGAACCAATTTTTCGAGCAGTAGCTATTGATACAATACAGACTATGTATTTCTAATGACGTTTATTTTATTTTATTTTGAGGAAACTCAAAGGAACTCCTTACCTCGCCATATTTCAAGTTAGTAATGAGAAAAAAATAATAATCACTATTTTGATTGGATGAGTTAAGATTCCAGCTAACATAAAAGAAACTTGAACTTAAAGAATAATTACTTTTGTTTTCTCTTTACATCCGGGTGGTGTGGATGTTTTTTTGTTTTTGTTTTTTTTAGTTACGAAAAATATGTAAATTAATAACAACATTTGTAAAGTTATCAAATCATTTTCAAAGAAAAAAATGTCAGGTTCCATACAATACGTTTTGTTATTGGGTTGGTGCATAATTATCAGGCGTTTTTTAAACAATATTCATTGGGAAAAAGAAACATAACAATTCAACAATAACAACATTTTTAAATGATTATTCCGGAGCGTATGATTATCAACAGGCATTTTATAACCTGGAAATAAAATAATATTTTTATTAAAAAAGTAAACAAAACAGCAATATTTTTAACACATAACTCACTTATAAAAACGCCTGGTAATTATGCACCAACCAAATAAAAGATTTTCATGGTAATTGTTCTGAGAAACTTTCCACTTTGATAGCTAGACTTTATTGGTCCTGACCTAGCATCTCAACTTCAGTCATTTTCCGATCACCACACGTAGTTTCCGTGTGGCTTTTCTATAAATATTTTCATTGTAATTGTTCTGATGAGCTTTCTTCTCTATATGTTTCTTTTTGTATTACGCAAAATAAATATTGCTTTCCTCTGTGCTACCTAGACTTTATGAATTTACAATCGGCTCAAGGTCTGATCATTTTACAGTTGAAATGGCTAGATATAACCGTAAGTTCTCGCAGTTCTCGTTTGTGGAACTCTCTTTCGGATTCTTACTTTCCATCTAACCTTGATCTTCAAAAATATAAATGCAATGTCAGTCGCTATCTTCTGTCTTCTGTCTTCTTATTCTTTGATTGTTTTTCATATTCTCTCATTCAGTAACCTTTTGTGTCTTAGTAGCCTTGTTCGGGGTGAAATGATTAAAAAAATACCTTGACTGCATTCTAAATCGATCGATAATGAAAATAATAATCGTAGTATAAATAATCTAATACAAGTTTACTTAAATTGATAGTGAGACCTGTAAACGATGAACCGCCGGTATTCCGACTCTTTATACCGTATAGGCAATAATAATTGTAATTACAGACATTATCTGGTTAAGAGGTCGAGTCTATAGTCACGTTTTCTTTTCAAATATGCTTATATTTTCACGTTGGCTGACATATTTATTCAAGTGTTTCCTTTTACCTGCTAAATTTCCTCCTGAATTGAGATTTAATTAGAATGAAACCTCATTGCGTCGATTTTCTTTTTTTTCTTTTAATCTGCCAACTGTAATTGATCTTTCAAAAAATGATCAAATATAGTTTCCAGACTGAAATAAATTCTCATCATAAACGGTTTTTTCCACAATTGTTCTGTAAATTATTTTTATGAAAAACAAATTATTTGAAAAATCTCTTATGAAATTCTTTTCAGATCAAGAAACTCATCAAAACTGTCTGAAATGCCACCATATTAAAGACGAATGGCAAAAATGTTTTATCCTAAAAGCATGCGATTTCTTTATCTTTGAACGCTTGAAGTTTTAAAATTTTCCCATTTTGTAGATCGTATCGGGTGTACAGCCACCCAACTCACCAGAAAAGCCTGGCATGAAACAGGTTTAGTCACCGCAGAACCGACCACAAGACAGGCTGTACGTGGTTACGTGGTACCATTACTTGTTGTAGACTATCGAAATAACCAGCAGGATTAAAAAGAAGACTTCTCAATGGACGGATGAACCTTCTTGCAAAGGTCAACAGTCATCTTACGCAGTGAGATAGACTGGGCTTCCTAGACTGAAATCAACGGCCAATGCGGAAGGTTACCTCACTTGCACCAATGGCCACATGTACGTGACCAAGAAGCGCCTTCAGTTTAGAGAACATCGACTGTGGCTTGATCTATAGAAGAATGTGCTCGGCCAGGTTTTCTTGCCCAAAACATGATACACATGAATGAAACCTATTTTGTTTCAATCCAAATATGTGGAGAGAAGTGGTCAAGTGGTCAGTTAGGCAGTGACCCTAAGAGAACAATCGTGGGACTCATGATGATAATGATGATGATTTCTGCATTCGACAGTTAATCAATAAGTCTATAACCTGATACATAGTTATTAGCTGAATAATTATAATACGTTTGCCACTGTATAATGCTTATTCTAGATAGTTAAATTTCTCAGCTCAATTAATTAAACTGACAACAATATATATATATATATATATATATATATAAGGTTGGTGCAAAAATAATGTCGTTTTCTCACATAAAGTTGAACGTCAAAAAACGACATTATTTTTGCAATAATATTCAACCTGTACAGGAGACACTCGGGGTAGAGGGTTACAGAGTTAGAGGCCCAGATTATGGAGAAATTAGATAACCTTTAATTGTAGATATGAACGGATTGGATCGCTTCGTAGGAAGAAGTCACTCGAGTGGAACTTACATCTCACCAATGGAATACGAAGTGAACGAGGGTAGTTCGTTACAATGTGCGTGGCATGTCTTGTTATGAAGAAGATTAATACCTTCCCAGTGCCCCATGACACGGACGTTCTGTACAGACTTCGCTGTCGACCTGATGCTGGCATACCTCCACAAAATGGAGGATAGCGAGCGCTCGAGCGGCTTTCTATGATCTTTACAGAGAGGAAGGACAACAACCAATAAAGGACAGTCGGGAAAACGTGCGTAGCACACGCCTCCGCCCTTCCCTTCACGGACAACCTCCGTCGACGCCAAGTCTGACCAGCTGCGTTGACCTTTGCTCGTACTTCAGAACAATTTTTCTCCAGCAGGAGATCGGGTCTAAACCACACTCCAAGAATGCGGACAGAACTGTCCGTCCAACCGGTAACAAGGTAACGATGGTCAACCCTATGAAATCCCTTGGACTGATCTAAATTGATCAATGCATACTCATCGTCGTCTTTTACATCTTCTATGATCGTGCGGATCAGATGTAGCTTGCTCTGAATTTTTTGGCCCCTCACAGCACAAGTCTGCTCAGGACCAAATAGAGACTCAGCAACTGACTGCAAACGCTCCTGCAGGATCTTGGCCAAAATATTTAACTGTGTTTATGGGCCTGTAGCCATCTAATTTCCCCCAACACGCTTGCCCTTTCACAAAAGCGTGATCACAGCCCTGGTCAACCAAACGTTCCAGAGCCTCCCTAGCTAAGTATATCTGTAAGGAATCCCCCCAGCCACCGCCCGGGAAAAAATAGCCTTGAGCGTCTTCACATTCTCAGCTCTATCTAGGGCGAGTCGTTTGCTGAAATCAGTGGTGAAGGACCTAATCCTACTCTTCAGTCTCTCCCACCACTTATTCCTGATAATCACCCTCACTAACTCCCGCTGCACTAAGCTAGTTAGCGGCTTCTGGAAGTCCCGCCTGTCTAGTAAAGACAGATCGAACTTCCAGTACCCAGCTATTCTAGGTCTACGATCTAATGCTACCTGGGCACAAACGAGTTTGTGATCCGAATAGCCTACCCAGTGGAACGTGGGACAATCTAACAACTCTACGTCGGATCCTCTATCATCCTACCCAGGTAGCTAACTACCCAGGTAAAAGGCCAATTCTGAGCCCACATACACATTTTTATCCCGGGTTGATCGACCCGGTATCTATCGACGAGACCAAACTCTTCGATCAGATCAACCAGGCTACGATCGCCATACTCCCGCTAGCTTCCCGCCCTCTACCTAACTTGGTTGTCCAGGATGGCATTCCAGTCCGCCATTAAGACTAGGCGCGGGCAATCCGCCAGGAACGGCCCCAACTGTCGAAAAAACGAGATCCGCTCTTCCCGGTCATTGGGCGCATAAACCGCAACGACTCGGAACGAACCACTTTTCACGGCAATATCGGCCACGATCAACCGGCCCTCGGCATCGGTATGCACAAGGTTTACCTTCGCATCAAGAGTCCGCTTCACCAGCAAAGAAACTCCTCTGGCATGTCGGTCCCGATATGCTGAATAAACGACAAAGTTGAACTCCAGCACACACGCATCGACGCTGCAAACAAAATGGGTCTCTTCGATCGCGGCGACATCTACGCCGAAAGACAAGAGATCCCGGAGCAAGCGGGCTACCTTACCCCGATTCCTCAAGCCCTTCATATTCAAAGTGGCTATCTTAATAGACATCTTCTAGGCCTGAAAAATAAAAGAGAGAAAAGAAAAAAAAAAAAAAAAAACTACTTACAGGCCGAAAATCTGCAGCGGTAAGGACCCCGACGGATTGTCACAGGCTCCCTATTCCCAACTCATCCGACCATTCAGGACAATGCCACCGACGTCCGTGGGGTACGATCAAAACAGGGACCCTCCCAGCACAAAAATCAGATCAGAATTGTCATATTCAAACATCCTTATGTTTGGATAGACTTCCTTAGCCTCGAATAGATGGCTCCATACATTTAAGTACCCCTCAGTGTCCCTCACGCAGGTTATTACTCCCGGTGCGTGGGGAAAGTTGTGAGAGTTTCCGTCTATATTATCTATTTTAAATAACATCCGTAAGAGGGCCTTTTTCTGTTTCGACAGGCCCTTTTTATACTCTTCCCTGTCTAGCTTGCATATGGATTCAGGGCCTGCGAACATCTTTTTATTTTTCTCCCTTGCAGGATGGGAAGGTGCTGCTGCTATTGCTATTGTTGTTCCTGCTGCTTTTGGTTCGGCCTTTTCTGTTGCCCCTTTTTTAGGCTGCTGCACCTCTTTTGGTTGCTGTGCCCGCAGCTCCTTCTGCTTTTCTGTTGTCACATGCCTCTTAGTTTGGGCTGTTTCTTTTGTGGGAGGAGACAAAACGTTTGACGTTTTCCGGGCCTTGGTCAACTCCTTCCATGCTCCATCTGCCTTCTCTGCCTGTCCTGCTGCTGTTGTAGCTGTTGTAGATGTGGAGATTGTACATTTTTTTATCGCGGCACTCCTTTGCCATGTGGCCCGACGCCCCACATGACCAGCAACACGGTTTTCTGCCCTCCACCACTACCAGTATCTTCCTGTTCCGGCAGACCAAAATGTTGGAATTTTCCTGGAAACTCTTTCTATTCAGTGTTATCTGGATTTCCATATCCCTCGTCTCAATACCGGCTTTACTAATGATGGACTTCATTTACTTCACCAAATTTAGCGAAAAAGGCCCTCATTCTGTCGCCTGCGATGTCTACGCGCACCCCATGGACGGTCACTTTTGTCCTACGTGTGCCCATGTATTCGGTCTGATGGCTCTTTAGCCTGGTCTTCCGTTTGTAACAGGATGTCCCATAAAGCGTTTGTCCTTCTTGCGAGAATCCTTGGACTAATGTTCAAAGCTTTTAATGCTTCCTCCATGCTTTTCTTGCTGACCCCAATTAACTTCCGGGTTTTAACATCGGAAGTCAGCAGGGATATGGTGCACGGGCTTACTGCGTCAAGAGCCTCTGGAATCGTAAGAAACTCATTATCTTTAAAAGACTCTTCGTATTTTTTCCGCTGGTTAACATAGAAGGTTCCGTCTTTTTTCAGCGGCCTATTTTCCGTCCAGACCGTTTTAGCTGGCGACACCGGTTTTGGTACCGGTGTATCTGCAATATGGTTGTTTTTGTTGATGCTGGTGGTACAAAAGACCATCACAGTCGAACAAATAAAAGGTTTCTTTTTTCTTTTTTTTGTTAACACAAAACTAAACAGTCAAGAACACACAAAATAAAAACTAAAAAGAACGGGGCAAATCAAATACAATAAGCAGTTCAACCAAATACGAAAACGGTAATTAAAAACAGAGGGAGGGTAAAAACACGAAAAGGAAATAAACAAAAAGGAACGAAAAACAAATTATACAAATAAATATATACAAAACAATCAAAAGAAAACTGAAAAATTCAAAAGTGTAGAGAACAATAAAAACGAAAAACCTTAAGAGTCCAAAACCTCAAACTTGGCAAAAAACGCAATCCACAAACGCAAAAAGCAATAAAGTCTCACTAGACGGCATATTCTTTCCACTCACAATAGTGTCCAACGTATTGATGAGGATTGGGACATACACATTAGTGTTCATAGGTACGTTATATAACAATTGTGGATCTTCTGGACGAACTCAGACGTCCTTACATTCTGATGTCTCAGAATAATTCTTTCTTTTGTCCATGGAGGACCGTTTAACACTTCCATCTTCTTCCTGATCTTGAATTACAATGTCCTAACCACTTTTAAGAAGATGACTATCTCCGAGTTGCTGTGATTGACACCTAATTCCACTCTTTTTCTTGGAGGCTACCATATTAATGCTCTCTGTACATCTGTAAGAAAAATAGGAATGTTAAAATTTTGCGCATGCCGCATAACATTACGTTCGGTCGTTTTCCGTTTATGGCAAGCCGGTGTTGTGTGTTCTCAAATACCTGTTGCTTCCTGTATATGAACGTGAACATATCATTTATATGAAAAATAGTGACAAAGACACTGTAATCAGATTGTTCAAGGACCGGGAATGAATGTTCTAGAAAATAATTCACGAGAATGAAACCAACTATTTATGCATGCAAATCAAGTAAATACCAATTATTATATAAATACAAAAATTCAACAATTCTTAATTGAGCGCATTCATGCAAAAACATATGTTAATAATAAGAAAATCTTGGTATCCACATGCATACGCACAGATAGGCGTACACGTTGTGAAATAGACACAATTTAATTTCAATTCTTGCAGTGAGATTCATAAACAAAATTCATATGTATATACGGAAGTAGAAGCGTTTTTGCGTTGCTATATGTTTACAGACGTGACTACGCAGCGAGAACGAATGCTTTAACAATCACTTCCAGGAGTTCTGCCATTCAATTTAAAACAAAACTTACGAAATCCAACAGTTTAAAACATTTGTTTTCGTGTTTTTTTCCTTCCTTCGCATCAGGTTATAATCACGAGAATCACCATTAGAGACCCTCTTATTTATATATATATATATATATATATATATATATATATATATATATATATATATAGTAGAACCATTTTAAATTGAAAAACGCGTATACGCATGCGGACAAACGTTGCAGCGTTCGACGCATTACCGAAGCGCATGCTCAACCGGAAATACTGACACCGATTCCAATTACCTTAATGAAATTTTATAGTTGGGTTAATTTACCTGAGATAAAGTAAACATATCTTTGTTTTAAAGAAAGCGACGTTATCCCATTTTTTTTGTAAAAGGGAAATGCAAAACAACAACATAATACGTTTTAACTATTTTATTACACACACACACACACACACACATGGCACTGAGAGTGCCGAAACATTTTCCCGATCAATGAAAGAATTCCTTAAATCACTACTTTGTACATTAACTCCTGAAGAGAGGACGGAACACTTGCATAAAGTTTCGTCTACGAAACTCTGCTGTAAAAGTGCTGAATATAACGTCAATCAGCTAACTGTAGATAATTACAATACATTTAAGTGATATCACTAAAAAAACTCTCTTCTGTACATTTTCATGCACAAGTCAGCTCCAATTTGAATTTCCACATTCGCATATATTAAACGATAAGAGAAGTTATTTGTAAACGCGAGGACTATTGAAATTATTCAGATAGCTAGATTTATAGTCTACTACGAAATGTTATTATCATTCCAGAAAATGATCAATAATATTTTCCCTCTTTATAATATATATTTAAAAATTGGGAAAATATTTATAAACCAATAAACTACTGAGTTTAGTAAAATTTAAAATTTTGGGGGCCTATTTATTTCTTATAAATATTCGTGATGTTAATTTAGATATTCAGTTTTGCGTAAAACTTTGCCCATAGTCAGTTGTTAATTGATGTGGATGAACTTAATTCTCAACATTTTTCGTATTATTCATTACGAACCATTTCACATATTTTATTCGAATAATTTCTTACAAAGCCTAGGGATTTAAAAGCAAATTAACACACTTGAAAACTTAAGAACGGAGTTTGTAATCAAAACGTTAATAGAAGCTATAACACAGCTTTCCGTCAGCTGACATGCTGATTACTAGAAAGTTACACCCATTCATAAAACAACGTAAATACGTTTTACTCTCCGTATGTAGACATATTCTGTTTCTTCTATCATACAAACGCAATTGCTTTTGTTTTATGTAAAGAAAGCAAAAACAATATATATATATATATATATATATATATATATATATATATATATATATATATATATATATATTCTGAGGATAATAAAATTACCACGCCTTGACAAACGATATCGATTTTGAATTGGATAAAATATCTACATACTATGCGATATTCTGATAAAACTTTCAAAGTTTTACTCCATTTTATGATTTAGTAATATTCATACCAAATCATCTGTGTCTAAACCTCATACGATGAGGCATGCTACGATAATATTTTCAGTGTTCTCAAAATTTGATTTAATGGCAAACTTGCTTCTTTCTTTTCGATTAGCGTCGTTTGAGATTGTTCGGATTGTGAGCACTCAAGTGATTCGGTAACTATTTTCGTATTCTTGTCAGTTGCACGACGTTGGTACTTCGATATACGCAACAGTAGTAAAATAAACATTCCTATATCCTTAGATCAGCTTTTGGATGTTCAGGTAGTTTATACGTTTGCTAATATCGACACATTGTACATGGGTGAGCTGAAAAGTTCATAGACTGACCACGAAGGAATAATGTTAGAGCTGTGAAATCTTGCATGCTGTAATTTCAACGTCAACTCAACAAGTTTCAACTCCATCGATTCTTTCCAGGTAAACTGACATCAGAATGTTCAACGACGACTCCAAATATAACTAGTAACGATTTCTCTTGAAAATGAACTAAGTTTGGTATTGTTGGTGCTATCAAGTACCTGCAGAAAAAGGCTTTAACCCCCAAAGACATTCATGCAGTCATGGTAGTTACATTAGGAAATGACGCTTCAGGTTTATCATCGTTGCAAAAGTGAGCAGCTGAATTTAGGATGGGAAGGGAAAGGAAGATGACCCAAGGTCTGTACGTCCAGCAACTGCCATCACCCAGGAAAACATTGATCGTGTTCACCATATGGTGATAGGTGACAGGCGATTGGCTTCAGATCAAATAGCCAATGGTATTAGCACATCCTCTGAGTGAGTTGAGAATATTATGCACAATGAACTTCCAAAGGTTTCTGCTCAGTGTGTACCACGTCTTCTGACATCTGGTCAAAAGCGCAGCCATGTAATAACATCACGATGAAATTTGACATTGCTTGAGGTAGATTCAATTGGTTTCTTTGAAAGTTTCCCAATTCAAGATAAATCTTGGGGATGGAGGGACAGTTGCGTCCGGGTCAATTGCGTACCAGACAATTGCGTCCCTGGGCATTTGTGTCCATATACAAAGGCATCCTTGAATAATAGCTTATAACTGATAATTTTTTTGAAGTTACCATTTTTAACGAGTTGTTTAATATAGAAGTAGGTACACCAATACATTTAATTACTCTAAAGAAGCAGAAAGGTTGTTACCGTGTAACCCGGATATAAGAGACCCGGATATAAGAGAAACCTGGATATAAGAGAGATTTTCTCTGGTCCCATATTAGAGCCATACTTACCTAGACAAAATAGACCAAACCTGGATATAAGAGAGATCCGGATATAAGAGACTTCTTCTCCGGTCTCGACAACTCTCTTATATCCGGGTTACACTGTACCATAAAGAAAATTAAGAAAGAAATACTTCTTTTTTCAAGAAAGAGAAAATTAAGCTTGCATTTTCAGTTCATTCAAACCGTGCGTACCACAAACATCTAAAAGATTCTGGATTTTATAGATTATATTTTTATTGGAACCCATGGCTAAGTTCCGAAAATCAAAAACTCGTGGAAAAATATTTCTGGACGACGAAAATTACAGCTAACACTATCATAAGAAAAATGCTGATGAAATAAAAGCATACTGGAGCAAGACTGTTAATCTGTCATTGCATTTTAAATAAAAATAACGTTTTTTTTTGTTTTATTTCTTTTTTAAATTGTGTGTGTTTGTATGTTCGCATGTAAATTTTCATTTAATGACACACAAATTTAAAAAAAAATTATAGCCGAAAAGTTCAAACAAA
The DNA here is from genome assembly GCA_963932145.1 of Acanthosepion lycidas. Lineage (NCBI taxonomy): Eukaryota > Metazoa > Mollusca > Cephalopoda > Sepiida > Sepiidae > Acanthosepion > Acanthosepion lycidas. The sequence continues at coordinate 85,895,734 of OZ010572.1, read as the reverse complement.
TCTTAATTATTAGGTTGGTGCAAAAATAATGTCGTTTTCTCACATAGTAACATATGTGAGAAAACGACATCATTTTTGCAATGTTTGAATTATTAGGTTTTAAAAAATAAATTTTTCTTTTTTGGTTTGCAACTTTGTAATTTGTTGTTTGGCTTAGGGTAGGGTTTGTCAAATAAGTCGGATAGTAATATATTATGTCCAATGTCCAACTGTGTGGGGCGATGTTTGTGCATCAACGCGTGTTTTTAAAGTGCATTAAATGGCACATGCAAAACACAGACTTTAGCATGTATGTTACGTTCGCCCATGCAAGCTTGTTTCGCCATATCAATTACTACTGAGTAGTGAGTTCGATCCCCACTAGGTGTGCCTTGTGCGACATTTAAGCTTCGCTTAGAAAATCGCTACATTAACATGATGTTAATAAGATTGTATCGCGAGATCAATTACGACTGAGTAGCGTGTTCGATCCTCACTGGGGGATCAATACTTTAGGCGTTGTGTCACATCCGAACTATGCTTAGAAAACCATTTTGAGCACTTCGACGTGGTGTAATGATTAGCAAGCTAGTCTCGTTAGAACAATTAATAATGAGTATGATTCTCAATAGCTGCTCCATATTTTCAGCCTTGTGCCACGTCTAAGCTTCGTTTGGGAAATAACTAATTCTATGGTATAATTGTTAGAAAGCTTCTCTCGCAAGACAAATTATGATTGAGTAGTGAATTCGATCCTCAATAAGTGCTCCATAATTTCGGCCTTGTACCACGTCTAAGGTTCGCTACTTCAGCATGGTGTGATGTTTGGTAAACTTGTCTCGCTAGATGAATTACGACTTAGTAGTGAGTTCGATCCTTCCTAGGGCTTTGTACTTTCAGCCTGGTGTCACATCTAAGCTTTGCTTAGAAAATGGCTACATACGCCCATACAAAATCAGATGCAGACAGTGTGTGACGGACAGAAAATCAGCATTTCTTTTATATTATAAAATACGACATAATTTATCCGTCTTTTTATTCTGCTTATTTAACTTCATCTTCTCTCTTTCTCATTATTGCCAGCGTGCCTATCATGAAAATTATCATTATCGACATTTTTTTCTCTTGACTTATATCTCTTGCGCTATTTTTCAAATTTATGTTCCCTACCAATATTTTCATTATTGTGTTTTACAGTGATTTTTTTTTTGCGTGTATGTGTGTGTGGTGGGGGTCTCTTATTTTGTTGAAGCTTTTTAGCGTGAGACGCACTTGATCGTAAATTATTAAACAAACCAAAGCAGCGCGTGTCGTGCGAAAAGACATTTCTTTTGCGCCACTCTCATACGTATTAAGATTTGCCAGGCTGCCCAGCAGTGTCATGGCGACAATCAGCCAGTACTTACGATAATTACAAGTATGACATATATCTTTTTTGACGACGTGTATTTTCGATACACATAAAATATATTTACAAATTCAGGCGAAAAACCCAAAGAAAGAAATAAAACATTTTTACAAAAAGAAGGAAGATTGATCAATTAACGAGAAATAAAGTATTTTCTAGAAATAATATCAGAAAAAAAATACGAAACAGAAAAGAGAATAAAAAGCTAAATGAATGATTTACAAGTAGGGAGGAAAAATCGGAAACAAGTGTCGAAAGAAAGGCTTGAGAATAAAAATTAAAAAAAAATTAAAATAAATGTATATCAATAAAAAATAACAACTGTGTACACACCTGTTTGAAAAGGTTTGTGTTAGTAACACCGAATAAAAAAATTATCGGTGTCAGCGCGAGACAGAAGACATATTGGTATAGCATATTCAGGGCGGGGACGTGTTAGAAGACGGACACTTTACGGCTGACGCCACTACCGACAAAGAAAAAAAAATGTGAAGCAGAGCATCTATAGGGACGAGTGAGAATAATTAGGTTCTTTTTTTCCTTTTCTCTTTTATTTATTTTTATTTTTTCAATTGTTATTTTTTAGTTATTTTTATTTCTATTTTTTGTCCTGCCTTCTCTTCACTGGTACAACTCACACAGTAACTCACGGTTTCTTAATCGAAAAAAGAAAAAGTCCTTATTTTATTTTTCTTCCTTCTTTCTTTGTGTCTCGTGTCCATTCAACGGCCCTAATAAGGCGTAGCCGCTATTTACCAGAAAACTGAGTCATGTATATTTTCACGACCACAGTTCTAACGACCACTGCAGACAATCAGCCGCCTAAGTGCCGAAGGTCGCTGATGCTGGTACCATATTAGCCAGGACAACCGGTCATATGTTACTTGGTGAGAAAATGGGTGCCACAAAATAAACCCACGAAGAATAACGAGAATTTGATGGAACATGTGAGTAACAAATTTAAAGAAAATGTGGACGAAAGAACTCTTGTGCTTATGACCGCGATTGATTGATTGATTTGGTCATTATACGGCTTATCAACCCTTATCAATTTATACGGCTTATCAACCCTTATCAATTTATACGGCTTATCAACCCTTATCAATCTATACGGCTTATCAACTCTTGTCAATTTATACGGTTTATCAACCCTTATCAATTTATACGGTTTATCAACCCTTATCAATTTATACGGCGTATCAACCCTTGTCAATTTATACGGTTTATCAACCCTTATCAATTTATACGGTTTATCAACCCTTTTCAATTTATACGGCTTATCAACCTTTATCAATTTATACGGTTTATCAACCCTTATCAATTTATACGGCTTAACAACGTTTCGTGACTTTTGTCTATATTTCTGAGGCATTGTAACTATTTACGCTATTGTTCGCATTACTGTTCTTATAATTATTGTCATATTCACGACGTTTCGGCCATTGTACGCTCCGGCCTTTTTCAGGTGATATACGTTGGAATTTCGTCCACGAGGATAGAATGTTCTAGTTCCAAGTGCTATACCCTTTCTGGATATCCTAATTTCAATGATTTCCCTTTAGTAACTCAACTCTCCAAGATTTTTCTCATCTCTACTGTGGCCAGGTATTGAACTCACAAATCTTTAAGTGAAATCACTGGATCACTTCAACCAACGCTTTTATCCACTGGGTCTACTTGGAGAAATTATATCGTGTATCACCTGAAAAACGCCACGGCTCACAACGGCCAAAACGTCGTAAATATGACAATAAGGGCCTTTGTGACTTTAGATAACGTTCTACTATTTAATCCATAGATGAGGAGAGGTGATTGATTCATACCTTTTCTTAGAGTATTTGCGAGTAAATGGATGTAACGAATGCAGTTGAAATTAGAAATCGGTACACCGATTTCTCAATCTAGGATAATGAATAGGCAGTTGACGTTTCTGGGTAATAATAGTTAGGAAAGTAGGCTTGGAGATTTTGACATTCGTAGGACCTGCTAAAGACAAATGGAGCAGGGAGATAGATCGATTAATTTACGGGTGGTGCATGTGTTAACAGATTGTAGAACATGGATTTGGAAGTATAGTAAGGAGACAAACAAAAGAGATATTGGACATTGGGGAGTGCCATGATCCTCCTCCCTGGCTCTGAGTGGATACGGCACATAGACTAAAGGATTAGATTTTAAATCACACTACAATATTGGAAATAGCTTTACTTCTGATTCATGCTGTATGAATCGACAATAGGATCGTAGACCAGCTTTCCACCGAGCGGCCAATTCTCTTTCCTATCAGTTTGCACCAAGACCGAAGAATGTCTCGTGTCAGGCTCACAAGAAAGCGAAAGGTGAAAGAAAAGGCCACGCCGAGAAATGAAACCTCGAACCAATATATTTAAGCATTTCCTCAATTGCTCTCTGGGTAGGTATTTAGGTGACATTGGTGAAAACTTCTGCCATGTCAGTCGAACAAATATCAGCTCTTCCCCTCTGCCTATCAAGTCTCTGCCTATCTGAGCACAAGGATGTGTGGCAATACGAACGGGCCCCAGTTTGTCCCGCAACAAAGAGTGAACGACAACTGACTTCTTTAATCTCAATAGTGACAGGTAATACAGACCAGCAAACGGAATTCATCTATGTTCAGTTTGTTTTCACTTGATTCCAAACCCTCATTCATTCATTTCCTCTTCCGTTCATTTTCCGTCAAGTGGATGCCGCTTTGATGACCAGACTTCAAAGAGCCCATCCGCCAGCCATAATACAGAAACAGTTGTGATAAATTCATATCTTCCTCTTCTGTGTGAATGTCCCAATCATAGTGTCACGCAAATTGTTTAGATGTCGTATCATGTAAAACAATCAGAATATAAAAGAACCTCAACATTCAGTCTCATTACAAAGTATTCATTTATTTCCACCAGGCATATTAAAAAAAAAAATTATGGCTTTCTTTTATTTAGCATCTTGAGCTTTCCCAATATTTATAAATGCGCATCTCTTTCCTAAAATACATAGAGACATAGTATGTCAAGTTACTTATTACCTTGCTAAAAATATTGGAAAAATAGTCGGCTAAGTCTATCACGCCAGGCTGTTCGACCATACTTTATCTTTAAAAGAAAAAAAAAATATTGCTGAAATATCTGGGCTGGAGCTGCTATGTCCTCACTTTCCAGCACCGATAGAGTTCAAAATTGTTTACGTGGTCTCGTATGGCATTGACTCGATCTCGCAAGCCTCTAGACACTCTATCGCTATTTCCATGATACATTTTTGGTTGAGTTCCATTCTTCAGTTCTACCAGTTCAGACATTTACAACTAGGACACGCCTTGGTACTTTTACGAAGTTGAATCACTCTCATTTCCTCCGTATTCCAAATCATACAAAGAATGTTCCAACCAGAGAGATTTTTTCTCTCTAAGAACAGCCACAATGTGAAGGAACTTCTTACCGCAATGCTTCTCTTGACACTACAAGCTTAACATATTCAAGTCAACGGCTAATCTTTACCTATCATCCTAATGTTCATAATCTTCATTTCCTATCACCTCTTTCATTCATATCTATACGCCTCTACTTTGAGTGGTTCTTGTGCCTTGTATTTGGTGAACATTAGTATAAAAAAAGAAAAAAATATTATATCTAAATATATTTACGTATTATTAAGCAACATATATATTTTTGGTTAAGCAGCAAATATACACTAGGGAAATTCAACGTACTTCCCAGCAATTATTATTTTTTAAGTATGTACCAGAAATTTTAGTCATTCCATAAAAAAATAAAATAAATAGTAAAAAGAAATTATTTAAAAAAAAAATACAAACAAAAAGTCGTTCACCGGACATGCATTTTTAGACGTTTTTGATAACTTAAAAAATCCTTAGAGCCCATAATGTTTTCTAAAATATGCGAGGACATGTGCAATAAGAAAGTTATTTCCGGAATGCAAACATTTGGATATTATGCCCCAAATAATTACGTTCTCTATTTTTATGTTATTATATTTATTTATTGCAGGTGAGTTTTGGACGACGTATAAATGTGGTTACCCGCTATGAGAAATAGCGAACATACTTGTCATTGCATCGAGTCCAAGGTGGCTCAAGATCATATAACTAGAATGTTTTCAACAATCCGTGGGGAATATGAAAGGCAGGGGCAAATTCTTTCAGTACCCAAAGAAACCAATCCATTTACTCCTAATATCGTAGTGTAATGGCAATCTACCGGTAAGATTACACACACGCTCACACACACACGCACACACACACACACACACACACACATATATATATATATATATATATATATATATATATATATATGAATTTTTACATTTCCATCTCTTCACTTTTATTTCAAATACTATTAAACACACACAAACACATATATGTATGTGGGAGGTGTTTGTAAGATTAACGCATTTTGTTAGAGAGCATATGCTCTCTTTGGCTTTCTCAGGTTAAAAATCTCTCTCTCTCTTGCTCATCCTCTCTTTCTTTCGCTCTCTCTTCCTTTCGCTTTCTTTCTCTCTCTGTCTATATATATATATATATATATATATATAGAGAGAGAGAGATGTGCGTGTGAATATATATATATATATATATATATATATATATATATATATATATGCGATTATTTTTATGTAACATTGTTTCTTATTACCGTAAATTACTGATTAACAATTCTGAGCCATTATCCATTACACCCTTCGCTCATCCAAGCTTACAGTACCTGCTATTCCCAAGCATCAATGTACTGACCAGGCTCGACATTGCTTAGCTTAGACGATCGTACAGAAGTCAGTGTTTCAACGTGATGTTGCCGTAACCTAATTTCCATTGCGAATATGAAAAACTTCACACGGAAATTTTTAGACAATTAAGACTTCTCCTCGTATAGACGAACGCGGGAACAAGTTTATTTTAACTATATGACAAACTGCTGAAAAAGTCCGAAGGAAAAAACGAAGGAAAAAAATGTCATGATTGTAAGAACCAAGATGAGGACAACTGTTCGAGTAAACCAATAAATAATAATCTTATCATAGAAAATCGGAAAGCCAAAAAAAAAAAAAAGAAAAAGTATTCTTTTTACAAATCCTTCTTGCCTTTCACTTTTATCAAGAGACTCTCAATTGATACGAACAGAAGACAAGTATAAATAGTGAATATAAATCATTAACGTATATATGACTACACGTACAAGCGAATCGGCAGCAATAAAATATGACAACTTAGCGGCGGGAAGAGCTTCGGATACTACCCGCTGAGCAGATACTAACTGGTCTTGCAGTCGTCCGTAGGTTAGAAGCCGTCTGACAATCTGTCTCTACCGCATTCTAATGAGGGAAATACCAGACATGAGATATACAATGACACAAGGAAATCAGATGAATTCTGGGACCAATTAAGGAGGGCGTGGCAAGTCAAGAAAGCGCAAACGTAATGTTCTATGCCAAATATCCGTGCGAAAGTTTCAAAAGCCAACTTTAGTCACTGTCCACGAATACATCAGTCGGAAATGTAATTATAGCAGCAGACATAGACTTTGATCAAAACAGGTTGGTTACACCGTAAGTTGGTCCTACAAATAAATAGGCTTTCTCTATGATATTGACATTTAGCGATAGAAATATTGATATGAATAATGATGCTAGCACTAGGTATGAAATATGATACCGACAGTCGTCCCATTAGTAATCGGAGTTATATGATTTCTTAGATCATGTTATGGTAGATGGACAAAGATGTAAGAATGCAATTTATTTTACTGTTTATCCATGCTATAAGCTAGAGTCACACTGAATAGAAATTGAGATTGATTCAAACTTAAAACGAACCCAGGGATTACAAATATAATCATCGCATTGACACTCTTTCCTCTTCTTCGATGTTGTTAACATAGGGCGATCATAGCTCTCCATAACTTCATATCATTTTTAACTCTTAGTAACTCTTAATACCTTTTAGTGACTTTTTTTTATCATCTCACTTACTCTCTTTCTCCCAATCATTCACATAAGCGAGTCAAGTAGTTGGACCATTGACACACCCGTCTCATTCACTTCCATATAGGAGAATTGATATTACATTCTATTTCAGCACTGTCTTGATTATTTCTTGCGAAATTTTCAGTTTGTTAGTACCTTTTTTTGAAACTCATCTATTCTAATAAGACTTCGGATTTTAGTTTCGCAAATTCCGTCTTTCAAGACATTTAAACTTCTTTTAAACTTATATATATATATATTTTTTAATCATTTCACCCCATACAAAGCAGTAAAATCGCTAAGATACGAGGGAGTACCGAGTGTGAAACTATATGAAAAAAAAAAGAAGAGACGGAAGCAATGAGAACAATAGAAACGTAACCAGGAAGAGAGTAGATAACGATTGACATTGAATTCAAATTTTTAAAGATCATAGTTGGATCTTGCTTGTGGAACTCTCTTACGGCTATAGGAGTCGGAAGAGAGTTCCACAAGCAAGAAGTGCGATAGAATAAACTGTTAGCATAAAACTTATGGTTACATCTAACCAACTCAACTGTGAATTGCTATATGTATCTGTGAAGAAACACATGGCCCAGTGGATAAAAAACGTTGCTTGGATCCTGTGACTTGACACAAAGAGTTCAATATCTAGGGAGCAAAAAAATGGAGAGTTGAGTTAAAAGAAAATAACTGAGACATACGGAAGAGGCATGGCACGTAGAACCAGAACAATTTACCTCGGTGTAGGAAATAAAAGGTTCAGTTCAAAATTCCAATCATCCGAAGAAAGCCGAAGCTTACAACGGCCGAAATGTCGTGAATATGACGATAAAGATGAGGACAACTATCTGAACAAAGTAAATAATATAAATAGTTAACGTATATTATAAAACTAGATATCGTGTGATCTACACGGAAACCATAATGGCTTTCATTTGTAGAAAGGACTCGAATCTTTAATTAGTTTGGACCATATTCAGAAAGTGTAAGGCTTTCCAGCATAATTGAAAGTATTTTTATCTTTTTTTAAAGCTTCCCCGATCACAAAGATTGGAAGAACGCCACTCGTTTAATGGGGTGTCTGTAATTTATAGTATGAACTAAACAAAGGAATTAGATATTTAACATTTCTCGGAGGTAGAGAAAACGTAATCAATGTAATACCCCCGCCCCACAAAAAATGTATTCATCAAAATTTATTCAAAATTTAATGCATTATTTGTTTATTCTCAGTAAAAATAGATGAAGGTTCAACCAGAAGGAACAGACACGCTTAAATGGCCAGGGACGCGACCCCCATGCAGCGCGCGTAGCAATATAGCTAACTGAAGGATAGGTTCTTCTCTAAGCGCAAGCGAAACTGTATATATATATATATATATATATATATATATATATATATATATATATATATATATATATATATATATATATATATATATGGTAGACAACATTTTTTTGTATAAACTGGTCAGAAGGAAGAAAAAAGAAAGTACATGACGAAGAGAAAAGAAATGTCAGATATCATCGATATTGAAGCCTATATTATTTGTGAGACGACCTCTTCGATCTAAGTTGGAGAGAAGAAAAAGTAAATACACGGTGAAAAAGAAAAATGGTCCACTTTCCTTAAAGAAAGAAACGGAGAAAGAAACGGGGAAAGAATGTAACAAAGAAATAAAAAGAAGAACGATTTCCATTCAATGAATAAAGCAGGTAAAGAAAGAAAGTGATTTCCTAAGCATTCGATTTTTTCGAGAAGAAGGCGGCGTAGAAAAGGAAAAATCAACGATTAATTTGTTTTTACGGGTTATCAACCGTTTTAGTATTATCTGAAACATATTTTTGGTTTTTAAGAATCATTTTAAAATAATTGCATGAAAATTTTGAGAATGACAATGATTTCTTTTCAAACACGTACACTACAATTTAACTCATAGATGGGGAGAGGAGATGAATTGCTCGTAAGTGAATGCAACAAAACCGACTGGAATTCGCACTCAGCTCTCTGATTTCTGATTCCAAACCGTTATCCATTAACGTCCTGCGAATACGTCGTGGAAGCAACGAAAGACGAGATTATCCTGCCGTAAAATCCAAATACAAAAACAGTAGAGTTATGAACAAAGTGAAAAGAAAACAACAAACATGAAAAAAAAAGAAGATATTTCAATCAGATTGACTTGGCACTAAACATAAGAGATCAAGAGTCTATTCGTCGTTCCCACACATATTAGATTTAGTCTGGTCTTGTCTGATATTCTTGCCCGGAACCCGTACCAATTACAGTGTCTATCTCCCTTGGCCTCGAAACGTACTCAGTTTAGTGTTATTAAATTAGATGGAAATCAACATGAAGTGAATCGGTTATTCATCCTTTTATCTACGCAATGTTACATATTGATTCCTGTTTAAATCAACGTCTACAACAAACTTGAAACAATGTAGGATCAACATTATAGTCACTGAGCCTCCCTAAAAGAACTACTTATGTTGAACCACTCGTTTCAGAACGATCACCGAATTTTAGTTAAGTTAAGCAAAATCGAGCCTAGTCCCCTAGATGTGTGACCGCTTGGGAATACCAGGTTCTGTAAGGTTGGTTGTGCCACTAATGTGATGGATAACGGCTTCAATATATTCACTTACGCGCCGTTCGGAAAATTATGGATCCATCTCTTCTCCACTCCCCCAGCTATGAGTTAAATATTATGACTTATATCAGCAAATCATTATCCATAAAATTATTACAATATAAAAATATTTTCTAGCTTTTAAATAAGCTGCAAAGGGCTGATAAACCGTAAAAAATAAGCAGAAAATAAGCAGTAATACTTCAAATAAGCAGTAATACTGCAAAAAGTTCTGGAATAATGTTGAAGTGCTTGAACGAGCCATATATAACCTATCTAATAGGGTGTCATACTGCGAAGAGTTATGGAGTACTGATAGAGTGCATGGTATAGCCATGCGTATAGTCTTTCAAATACGGTGTAATACTGCAAAGAGTTCTGAAGTATTGACAGAGTCATCTATTCAAATTAGCTGTAATAGTGTAAAGCTATCTGGAGTATTGATGGAGTGCTTGAGATAACCATGTCTAACCTTTCAAATAGGATGTAATATTGCAAGGAAATCTGGAGTATTGATGGAGTGATGGGGATAGACCCTGTATAGCCCTTCAAATAAACTGTAATACTGGAAAGGATTCTGGAGTATTGATGGAGTGCTTGGAATAGTCATATGTAACCTTTCAAATAGGATGTGATATTGAAAAGAATTCGGGTGTATTACTGCGACATGTTGTCTCTTGATTTGCAGTGAATGTTCTTTCTTTCAACCAACTTACTAGTAATAATAGTAATCACATTAATTGGTGAAGATTGATAAGAACAATTACAACAAAAGCATCCTGCAATCTTACTGTGAAAACTGACCACTTTTACTAAATCAGAACATCTGATTCATTAATTATCTCAAAGTTTCGGTTTCATCAGTTAAGATGGCACCGTCCCAAAAATCTCCACAAAGAAAAATCGTAACAGGAGCTTTGCCAATCATCGAGACAATAAGAATGACAGTATTATTGACAGGATTCTTATAGGTTATTGTCATACTAACAGTATCGATAATAACTACTTGGTCAAAAATAATTAACTGAATACTTACAAATATATAAATATGATTTTAAATGCAATAGATTCACATAGAAGATTAGTTTAGCTTCGGCAATACTTGGTTTATTTTAATGAACACGTCGTTACATCGATAATGAAGAAAAATAATTTATCTCGTCTAATATATTTTATAACGTTTTTCTCCATCTTTGTCAATGCACTTCATCCAATGATATTCCATTATATAGAAAAATATATAGAATTTCAGGTCAAAATGTAGCTGTCGATTCTCTCAGGTGAGGAACTTATTTATCCACACCCGTAGTTACATGGCAGGAAATTTCTTGTTCTTGCATATTTAAAAAGAGATGTAGCGTACTACATCGATATCAGCAGTTACCATTCTGAAAGGTGCTTGAAAGCAAGAATCTCGGTGCCGAAGAAAAGAAAGACGACCGACGATGAGAGGATGAAATTATGAAAAATGGAAGAGTAACATATGTATCCACGCCGTCATTTAAATATTAGGTTGGTGCAAAAATAATGACGTAATAATGTCGTTTTTTGACGTTAAAAATAGGTCAAAAAACGACATTATTACGTCATTATTTTTACACCAACCTAATAATTAGAACAATCTTATCGAAGGAAATCCGTCATGGTAAATATCGAGAGAATATGTTTCTGATTGGGTTTTGTGTTCTCTTGTGCATTCTTGTGAGAATAATAATAAGAATAATAGTAGTAGTAGTAGTACTAATAATAATAATAATAATAATAATAATAATGTATACGATAAACTAGTATGAACATCACCCAGACCCGATAGGACCTGTAGCAATTTTATGTGACTTCACAACACACACACACAGAGAGAGAGAGAGAGAGAGAGAGAGAAATCAAAGCTAATTGCCCAGATATCGTGATCAAGGCAAAAAAAATGTTCTTACTTATTGACATGCCAATCCCAGCAGATTGTAATGTAACTTTGAAGATCTTCGAAGAATCTCAAAATACAAGAATCTTGAAGTGGAAATCTAAAAAATGTGGCATATAAGGGTATCGATACTTCCATTTGTAGTTGGAGCCCTCGGATTGATTGGAAATGGTTCCGATAGACGCATTGAAACAATGCCTGGTGGCCCATGCCTTAAAGAAATGCAAAACTCGTTCTCACAATTACAACTCATACATTTCGAAGAGTTTTGCCTATGTAAAATGTGTGTAATGTTATATTGTGTAAGGTATTTTTCCAAAGATGATCAGTGGAAAATGCCATGATGACATTTCTGAACTTAAGTCTTTAGTTGGAACCAGGAATGAAATGTGTATGCAAAGGAAATCAAAGAAAATAATAATAATAATAATAATAATAATAATAATAATAATAATAATAATAATAATAATAATCAGATTTGGACCAACAGAAAAAACACAACAATAACGATGTATCTATACTCTGGGACACGCCGACTCAAACTGACAAGGAAATAAAAGGCCACGGACCTGATATTATCATAAAAGACAAGAAATTCAGGAAGTGTAATGCTTATTAACATAGCAGTACCACCGGTTACTGTCTAGTTCTTACTTTCCTGTCTCGATAGAGTTCAAAATCGTCTCCGAGTCCTTGTGGGTAACGAATTATTTTCTACCCTCCAATAGGCCATACGCATTGTGCTACGTAACGCACAAAAAAAAACCCCAACCTTTTCTCCTGCGGAAAGGAGGACTCAGTAAGAAGCAGAGGCAGTCCACTGTTGGTGTATTGGTCACAAGAAAGCCATGGAGCCTAATGCTGCAAAGCAACCGGGCCGGACCCCTACAGTACAATGCCAGTGATTGGCAAACTGAATTTGGCGTCATATGCTCAATCACATGCGATATTGTAACACTGATACAACCTACCTAGCGTGCCTATGCAAATGGTTGCAAAAAGTTGACTGGGAGGAATAGTAAGTGGACATATCTACAGGAAATTCTGCCGAAATCAGATCATGCATGTCTTGAAGGTTCACAGCCCATCAAGGAAGATCTTTTCCCGACCCATTATACTAAAATAAAAAAAGGCAAGAGCGTTTATTGATGTCTTTACTTGCATTTTGTCAGACTAATATATCAAGCTTTCAGTTAAACGTATTTAATGATCTGAATATTTCTTTAAAGATTCCACTTCTCTAAATACGACGTAAAGGACGACTACAATATGTATTAAGTTGGTGCAAAAATAATGACGTAATAATGTCGTTTTTTGACGTTAAAAATACGTCAAAAAACGACATTATTACGTCATTATTTTTGCACCAACCTAATATATGTTGTTGGTTAGCAGAAAGGCGCTTTGATTTTGGGTGTCTGCGTTTCAGACTTGGCACTTGCCCAAACGATAACGACATTTAATAAGACAAACGTGATCAATAAGTCTCTTTTGAAAATATTTAAAAATTCATGATTTACATAGTGATACAATTTTACTACTAAAAGTAATACACACTGACCAGCACTAGCCCGGCGCTGTTCGTACAGAATAAATGCTGTACGATGGTTGCTTCAAGATACGCTTAACCCAGCTGCAACCAACCGTTAAATCGGTAAATGTTGATTAATAAACGAAAAAGAAATATTAAATGAAAATAAAGTAAAATTTGAATGAAGCCCGTATAAAGGTTTCAAGTATAGTGGAATTTCGGCTTGCGAATTTAATTTGTTCCTGAAGGACGTTTATGAAGAGAAATCGTTCGTAAACCGAAACTATTTTCCTTATGGGAATCAATGTAAATTGTGTTAATACGTTCCTAGAAGCACGGGAAAGATTGAAGGCAAGAAGGACAGAGGAAAACAACGCATAACATACTTAGTGAGCTTGACTAAATAGACAGGGTTTGGGAGAAATAAGAAAATGACAAAATTTATTAAGAGCTACAAAGGATAGGAAATTATGGAGAGCCATAATCACCTACGTCCTGACGAGATATGGCACATGAAGAGTATATATATATATATATATATATATATATATATATATATATATATATGTATGTATTCATGCAAACGTACCCACGACGATTATTTGAATAAACATTAAATTTTCTTCGCACTTTATTACTTTCCCAAGGCCGATGAAAATATGGAATTGATTTCACAGAAACTTACACAAGTAAACATGCGTTCATGGTTAAACACTTGTCTTTCATTGCTTTTTAGACATACAGTGTAACCCGGATATAAGAGAGTTGCCGGGGCCGGAGAAGACGTCTCTTATATCCGGGTTTCTCTTATATCAGGGTGTGGTCTATTTTGTTTAGCTAAGTATAGCTCTAATTTGGGACCAGATAAAATCTCTCTTATATCGGGTTTCTCTTATATCCGGGTTACACTGTATAAAAAAAATGTATATTTTCAATAAAATAACCACTAGCGGCTAAATTCATTTTAATGAATGTAAACATAAAAAGGAAAAGAAACTTGTTTCGATCCAAAACAGCTTTTAACATTTAAGCCTAAACACAAATTACTACCACTACCACTACGACTGGTGAACATTCTTTTAGGGTGGGATTTAAGATGATTTCATTTCAAGAATTACTGGGCAATGATACAGTAAGCTACTAGCTATTTTGAATGACACATTTAAAGAGAAAATAACTTCTGTAAGGACGATAAAATAAGGTTTCATGGATGAGTTGTTCTTTGGTATGCAACATATCCAAATATCGTCTTCGAAATACCACATGTTTTGTTTCATGTAGCATTCTTTTTGTGCTCAGAAGTTAGATTAGTTAGATATCTCGTAAATCTTCTCAAAGAATTAATCAAATCAAATTCCTAAAGTTTCTTTTATGATATAGTCACTAATTTAGGTAAAGTGGGGCATAAATCAACTTGCAGTTCACAGAAGGTAGCGGATATAACCAGTTCTATATTTGGTATGAACATACTGTGCAAATACGCCGATCTTTTAAGTTTTCCCGTTTAATTTTAGAGGTTCGACTATCGTCCGGTTCTCAAATCTTCCAGATTTTTTAACAGGAGTAGAAGCTCATCACTTGTTTCATGTTTAAGATTGGTTTTCCTGTTCCTTCGAAAGTCTATACTTTTCCG
Source organism: Acanthosepion lycidas (assembly GCA_963932145.1). Taxonomy (NCBI): domain Eukaryota; kingdom Metazoa; phylum Mollusca; class Cephalopoda; order Sepiida; family Sepiidae; genus Acanthosepion; species Acanthosepion lycidas. Next base: position 85,880,632 of record OZ010572.1, on the reverse strand, counting down.
CATAAAACTTAAATTTATTTACTATTTTTTTCCTCAGTAGGTGTAAATAGGTTCGCCCACCGCCCGGTTTACACTTTTCCCCTGTTTTTGAACAACATCGGATGATTAACCCTGGTTTAGGTTTCCTGTTCTTTCTAAAGATTTCGCATTCTCTTTCAGTCCTAGTAGCGCCTTGCGTCTTAGTAGCATTATCGCCTTGCTTAGGATGAATTGATTACAAAATGAATATAATTTATTGGCGAAACTGGTTTTGGTGTATCTTCAGGCGATATTCGTAAAACTTGTTTTGGTGGTGTGAGTCTAAGTCCTTCAAAAATAAATTGTTCTTGGTTAGAAGTTGAGTTCGGAAATTGCATGGAATCTTAGTCAGCTTTCTGCGAGGCGTCTGCGAGCTCTCAGCTCACTGCAACTGCTTGCCTGTCTGTCTCCAACCCCAACTCAACCTAACTGCTTTTCACTCGCTGCGACTCTGCTTATATGGACGCCGACCAAAACAGGGGTGGGGTTGTCGGGGTTTGAGGTTCCTTGATAATTCTAAATCCACAATCCACTTCTTTGTTTTCGGTCAGGAAAATTTATTATTTTCCATTTTTGGAAGTCTTCCGTCTTCCCACCTTCTTCTGTTCTCATATTGGTATCTCACCATACCCTCCGTGGGTGTCGACGGGTTTCCCCTCCCTCTCACAGTGGCATCTCATACCGATCCCTTCAGGGGTGACAACAGGCCTCCCCTCCTATTTCACATGATTACCTTCGCCTAATGCTCACGCCAGCATTCAGCCAATGGGCATCCAGCAGTGTGGGTGTGGCCAGACTAGCCTCGGGTTAAAAAATCTTGCTCAAGGAAAAAAAATTATCTCCTCTTTCTCTTTTTCTTTTCTTTCTTTTCTTTCGTAGTGTGGTCCCTTAATCACAATTCTTATCCTAAATGTCACTTCATATGGAATTCGTCAACGAGATTTTCGCCAATTATCAAGTGGGTGGTCATCTGGACGTATCGCACCTTGGTGCCACTAATTCGTTCTGATAAAATAATTTTGCTATCATAGCCAGCTCCTGACAATAAACAGGTGCCTTTTCCAAACGACCTTTCCGTAGATAACTAATGGTTTAGTCATTTGTTTTTGTAACTCTGTGTGATCCAGCGACATTTTTTTTTTCGGCCAGCGTATGACCTAATTAATTTTTATCTCCCAGCACCCTGCGGGAGGTTCAGCGGGGATTTTGTTTTTCGGTCAGTGCGTGCTTAATTAATTTTTATTTACCAGTTTCTGTTTCGTAGGGGTCTCGGCCAACCTGAAATTTTCATTACCGTTGTCATAAATTAATTTAAATCCGACACATCCGCGACCCTACTTTCCTCGCTAATGAGAATAAAAACCTTTCGCATTTTTCTCTGTTAGAAAAAAGATAACATCGCTTAGTGTCCTTTTCGTGATGGCTTCTTATCACCTAAATTTAATTCTCGCCTTTTTCTTTCTTTTTTTTCTTCTTCTTTCTTTCTAGCAACCTAAATAGTGTCACATACTTAAACAATTTAGGTATTGCAGAATTTATAAGTACACAAATTATATTGTTGTCTATTTGGGTAAGAATCATTCTTTTATGGATGCTACATCAGATCTTTCGCTTGTGAATCTTCCTTCCGGCTCCATGCTTTCCAGTCAACTTTAATCTGCAAAAAGTTAAATGTAATATCAATCGCTATATACTTTTTTCTTGATTAACCTCTTCTCTTTCTGCTCATGATTACTGTTTTTGTTCTTAATTCTTCCACATCCAGCAACCCCTTCTATATTAGTGACATTATTGCTTTGCTTGGGGTGATTCCAATTAAAATAAAATATAACACGAAATAAATATAAATTGTATGTTTTTATTCAGTTTTCCTCCTATCCTTACAAGGTTTCTTTTTTTTTTTTTACTACTGAGCGTCTGAAGAAATTGTTTATTTTTATTGTCCCAATTGCTTTCTGCTAGTACAGTGTAACCCGAATATAAGAGAGTTGTCGAGACCGGAGAAGAAGTCTCTTATATCCGGGTTTGGTCTATTTTGTTTAGGTAAGCATGGCTCTAATTTGGGACCAGAGACAATCTCTCTTATATCCGGGTTTATCTTATATCCGGTTTACACTGTACTTTAACCATCGTCAGGGAGATATTTCTTGTAATGGGAATTGTTAAAATAATTGTGAATTATTTCATATGCGGTGTTGTGCGAGAGACATTTTGTGGCGCTTAGTTTCAACACACAGGCAAGACGTCTCGTAGAAAAAAAAAGATTACTTCGTTAACCGTCATATGCACCCCCCCCCCAAAAAAAAACATTAACTATCTTTTAAAGACAGAGAGTGCTGGGTTCAAATATTCTTTACGTTTTAGTGTTTCTTTGTGTCTGCAGTAAATGCATTACGTCAACTGTTTGCATTTTGCTTGCATATTTTTTTGTTTAATGTGTAGAAAAGTATCATCGATAATATACGTTTACGCTTTATATGAAAACCAATGATAAAAGTGACTTCTTTATCTGATGAGCTAAAACATTTGTCACGCCCCCGTTTTGTGAAGTCATGAGACATTTAAGACTGAATAAATACACATATAAAAGAAATAACGAATATAAGATATAATTTGGAACCAGATAGACAAAATAAATAAATCACCAAAAAACAAAACAAAACAAACGAAATAGAAAAATTAAATGTATTAAAAAGACCCAAAGCAAAGAAGAAAAGATTTACAAAAATAAACGAATAAACAAATAAACTTGTAAAAAGAAAGATGTAATAAAACGGAATGGCTTAAAATAAAGAAATGAGAAAATAAATAAGATTTTTTTTTTCTAAGAAAAAAGAGCGAGAAGAAATGGAAGATAGAAATGAAGTAAGCCTGAAGATCCGTCAAAATTATTTTCCACTCGTCAAGAGAAACAGTAAATAACTCATTAGTGGGATCGATTTTCGATTTGCAAGTTAAAGATCTGTCAGTTTCACACAAGGAATTACACTGAAAAAGCCAGACATAAACACGCAACCTTGCACTTGCGCAACATACACAGAACTACGAGATGTCATTTGTCTTTCAAATAACAAAACACTCATTAGGTACTTACACGAACCAATTCACTCATACTCACACGTATTATACGCAAAGTTAATGGTAATGATAATATCAGCCGTTGCCTTATAAGGAAACATTCAGAATTCATTGACATCAGCATCAAGTACGGCTCTCGGTTGAAAATTATGAATTTTTTTCTCTTAAAGCAATTTTTCAGGAAAATAAATCCTGTTGTCGCTCTTTCAAGTATTTTTTTGTCAGCGGAAACAAAGCTTGTCCGAGAAAAATATTAGTTCTGGAGATTAGCTGATGTTAATTTGTAGAACTAACGATGAAAGGTAAAATGGTCTCTCAGACGATTAAAAGAGAGGAGTTTCGTTTTTGAGGCGTTAAAATTAACAAGCCATTTTTTGTCCCAGTTAACAATAGAATAAAGATCATTTTTGAGACCAGCCACAAATTTGACCATAACGCCCCGATCAGACTTACTATTAAGACTGGACTAAATGGCTGTGTCATCAGCATAGATACCGAGCTGAGGATTGATGGACATCAGGAAGCTCATTGATAGAAAACGTACAATGTAGGTCCAAGGATATAATGAGTTATTTATTGGATTGATGGAGGTTTCCTTCGTTATATTTTATTTGAAGTAATGTGGAATGTCAGTATCATAATTATGTCATTATTAACTCTTCTGTAGCCATTCTCGCTGTTACTGTTTGAAGTAATCAGGTGATGTAGTTTCAGCTATTTTGTACAGTTCTTTGGGATTCCAACCACAAATGTGTCCTTTGCCAAGATTCACAGGCTCCTCTAGTTCAAAGTCAATTTTAACCATCGATCTGAGAATGGTGCTTGAGTACAGCGGACAGTTAAGCATATTTACTTATACCAACATTACTTACATTGACTTATACCAACTATTAAGTTGGTGCAAAAATAATGTCCTTTTTTCACATAGTAACATATGTGAGAAAACGACATTATTTTTGCACCAATCTAATATTTAGATGCAAACATAATTATAAATACAGTGACTATCTCGCTGTGAATTAGTGGTTACGAATCTAATCTTGCCGACTATTAATATAATAAGTATCAGTACTATTGACTGCTAGTATCTCTACTAGTGTGTCTACCTAATCTCTGTTGCAGACGGCCGTTCAGGGGCATTTGTATTTAACAGCTACAGCGCCAACCTGTGGTTGAAACTGTAACTATGTTCAACGAAGCTTAGTTATAGTTTCTAGGAAAGAGCGTATTATTTGGAGTGATCACCACTTTGATACACTACGCAATAAGCCTCTGTCACGATGACTTGTGACCATTCTAACACAAAGACCGTTTTTTTTCCGAACAGTTATCTCTACCCAGGTTCAATTACAAGGCCTGGTAACTTTCCAGTGGTGTCATATACTGAGAACATCTCTCCAGGCTGATATTAGCAAGATGTCGTTTAATTAAACAAATTGACCATGGGGAGAATCGAACAGCGGTCTCATGCTTGGAACACTAACTTTCTTACTACTTCCCCCAGCATTTATTTTTAATATTATGTTTTGTTCCCATTTTGATACCCACATTTGTGAACTTAGACTACACTGTAGTTGGTAGATTCCAAAATGGATGGCCTACAGCTGCAACTTTTATACTACTAAGCAAAGATTTTTAAATGTAAGGGATGAATAAGCTAAACTCGTACACGCCTATTATGATTAACAATGATCCTTGCTTTGAACATCTATTGGTACTTAGTTAACCTCAGACCTCAAGTGTTATATTAGGTTGGTGCAAAGATAATGTCGTTTTGCTCACATATGTTACTTTTATATATGATTTCTGAATTAATTCAATGATATATATAGCCATGTTATATATCATTTTGAAGCGCGTTTTTCGATCTATCGAATCGTGTTATTCGTTACCGTTCTCAATCTCTTCTAACGAACGTGTGGCACAACGGTGGTTCAAGAAATTTCGCAATGGTGACGAGAGCCTCGAAGATGAAGACGGTCGCGGCCGGCCGACTGCAGTTGATAACGAACATTTGAAAGCCTTAATTGAAGCCGATCCTCGCAAACCACACGAGAAGTTGCTGTTGAACTCGAGGTCGACCACTCAACAGTCGTTCGCCATTTAAAGCAAATAGGGAAGTCAAAAAAGTTGGATAAGTGGGTGCCGCATGAATTGAACGATAATCAAAAAAATCGTCGTTTCGAGGTGTCTTCTACGCTCCTTCTGCGCAACAAAAAGGACCCATTTCTTGAGCGGATTGTGACGTGTGATGAGAAGTGGATCCTCTACGACAACCGGCGACGTTCAGCACAGTGGTTGGATGCCGGAGAAGCTCCACAACACTTCCCGAAGCCGCAATTGCACCAAAAAAAGGTTATGGTGACTGTTTGGTGGTCTGCGGCCGGTCTCATCCATCACAGCTTCTTGAATCCGGGCGAAACGATTACGGCGGAGAAGTACTGCCGACAAATTGACGAAATGCACCAGAAGCTCCAACGTATGTGCCCGAGATTGGTCAATATGAAGGGACCAATTCTCCTCCATGACAACGCTCACACGCATGTTGCTCAACTGACCCTGCAGAAGCTGAACGAATTGGGCTACGAGACTCTGCCTCATCCGTCTTATTCACCGGACCTCTCGCCCACCGATTATCACTTTTTCAAGCATCTCGACAACTTCCTGCGCGAAAAATGCTTCAAAAGCCGAGATGATGCCGAATCGGCCTTCAATGACTTCATCGCTTCCAGAACTCCGGATTTCTATGCTAATGGGATAATTAAACTTGTTTCTCGTTGGCAAAAATGTGTCGATTCTAATGGTTCTTGTTTCGATTAATAAAGTTTATTATGAAAGAAGTTATGATCTTTTGAAGTTGAACGCCGAAAAACGACATTATTTTTGCACCAACCTAATACAATCCATCGTTGAAGATACTGGGAAAAATGTCGATCACTCACAAAAGTACGTGACTTCTTCCATAATATTACAAGAGTCAGGTCAGAACAAAAATGGAGTACTACCGCCAGATCTAAATTCGCCCATTCCTCACTTTACAACCTTTTGATAGTATTGAAAAAGCGTCAATGTTGTCTTATGCGTAATGAAATATTTTCCACTTTACAACTCTTTTCCCGCTGAAGAAACGTCGCAAACCTCTCGTTACTATATCGCTGTTTCCATGGCAAATGTTCTGACGAACTACATTTATTAGATAAACCATTTCTGAACTCCACGGGGTCGAATAAAAAGCATCTACGCGGCCCTGTGTGTGATGAATTGATTTCAACGCTACAAGCCCCTTTTCACATTTCTAGCCTCCCGCTAGTCCTGAACTTCAAAGTTACAACCCGGCAGGCGACGTACATTGAATCGACTGATCCTCATTCCTTTGAATTCCAGAAGAAAGTTATATTCTTACAGCCTATTTACAAGAACCACTTCTTTGTGGAACAGACACTTGATAGGCACAACAACTACAAACTTAACCGTTTCAAGTGCAAGGCCAATCGATATCTTTATAACATATCCTCATTATCTGCACTTCTTTCCCCCTCTTCTTATATTCATACAAGAACCTCATTCAGTAAGACCTTCAGACCTCTTTAGCGGGATCTGTCTATAGACCACTAGATGATTAAAGGAAGAGAGGAAAAGAAGTAACCGACGCTTTCAAATTTTCTTTTGTCTATGTGCAATACTGAGCGTTATTTACAGTCATGATCTCTAGATTGTTTATTTATGCTGGTTCAGTGGTTGGAGAATGTAGGTAGGTAAATAGGCAAAATATACAAAATATAAGTAAAATAATGGAAAGGAATAAAATAATATATATTTGTGGGTACATGTAAAATTCAGATATAAATAAAAAATGTATCTGTAAAAGGACAACATCAATAAAGGCAAAAAGCACCTTATTTCGCGTCCTCTGATGGACTTTACAAGGAAAATGACATTTGACCAGATAACGTCATTTGCATTTATACAGTCTATCAGAGGGCGAAACGTAACGGCTAATATAAGTGTTTCTCCTTTTGTTTAATTCATATATATATATATATATATATATATATATATATATTTGTGTATGTATATGTGTTGGTGTGCGTGTGTGAATTAGCAAGTGAACGAATCGATTGCTGGATGGTCTGTCTACGAAAGTCTAGAGTCAGAATCCTGAAGGTAAAACCAGTCAGTTACGTGACAAATTTTATGCTTGTATTGACCTTACATATATATATATATGATAGCTCTATCACTGATATTGAGCGCTTTCCAATAAGTAACAGCGCATACATAATATTTATATATATATGTATATATATATGTATAAATTACATATATATATATATATATATGTATAATACGTATGTATATAAATATACATATATATATATACATATATATATATATATATATATATGTATATATATGTATACATATATATATATATATATATATATATATATATATATATATATATATATATATGTATATATATGTATACATTACACACACACATATATATATATGTATACTTATATACATAGGTATTATATATATATATATATATATATATATATATATATATATATATGTATATGTTTGTGTGACTTTGTGTATGAGTGTGAGTTTCTGTGTGTGTGTGTATTTTGGCAGCATATTTTCATTGAAATAGGTTTCAATTTACACATATTATGTTTGATTTTGGTTATGATCTTTTCAAGTTCACGGATTAATTTTTTGGTAGCCTTTTGAAAGTACTTGGGTAAATAGAAACCATTTCAAAAGGAAATGTTGGTATTTTTTCTTAATCAATTTTCTAGGGATACCAAGAAATTACTCTGTGAAGTTGAAAGGATCACAAACTAAAACAAATCGACATGATATATATCTAAATTTGTTTAACCAAACCCGTTTGAATATATACATATATATAATTATTTATTTAAAAATATGATTCCAACTCGCTACGTAAGAGGTCTCATGTTTCAAAACAACAGCCGAAAACTTCAAAATAATATTTGAATTAACTTGAGTTAAAGTAGGCTCTGTTCCATCTTCAAGCGAAATTTTTTGGGGAATGACTTATTTCTGAAATTTACGAGTTTTAATAGTATAGTCAGAATTGAAATCAAAAATTTCCATGGTAACATCAAGGGCGGATTGTTTAGAATAGGCAGGGGTGGGGTGTTAATAATTTGTATCAGTATAGAGTTACTTTCATAGATGCCCGGTCAGGGTAAGGTGGGGGTGGCTAAATTTACGACGGAGGAAGTTTTCGCATAGTCTGGCTTGAGCGTCTAAGGAGATTTAATTATGTAGCGAGTTGGAATCATATTTTTAAATACATAATTATATTTATGCTCTACTTTCGTATCGAGCACTATTTTTTAAAAATAATAACAAAAATACTAAGAAACTTTGGATTATTTACCAAACCAGTTCCTTTCCTATTTTCTACAATATTTTCACATATATATATATATATATATATATATATATATATATATATATATATATGTGTGTGTGTGTGTGTGTGTATGTATGTGTATGTTTGTGTGTGTGTGTGAATGTTATGAACATAAATAAACATACCCTGTTTAACCACACACCTACTGACAGTGACCATGCTATGTTGATTCGTGACTACATATCTGTCTATGTATCAATCTATCTATTAATGTATACCTCAACAAGTGGGTCAGAGTATGTTTACGATTATTTTTTGGCTGTAATACAAGCTAATACACAGAGAAGCACATTGCAAAACGTACATATAAAAGATTAACGAGGACAATATCATAAAATATGCTCATATACAGATATACATACAGGCATACACATAAAAGACAAGTATACAGAGAAAATTATATATGTACTCCATACGCATACTGATATATGCACACCTCTAAACATCCGCACGATTTAGCGTACAATTTAAATTCCAAAGACGATTTCAAGAAATTCATCCCCTGCCGCGGGCGTCTCCAGTGAATTCGATAAGTGAGAATCGCCATTAAAAAAAAAAAAAAAAAACTCAAAAAAACACATACAAACTTATTTCCCTAAAACGAATGAATTGACAAAAAACTATACAATAAAATAACTAAACGGCAGGATAAATAACAAAACAAACATTGGAAAATGTTTCGCATCCGATCTTAAACGAGCGGCATTTGTTTATAGCATAGAAAGATCGCTGACTGCCCTCACGATAGCGGCGTAATCACGTCATTGCTACCATATCTGTTATCCTCCTCCTTCCATTCCTCAGGATATTCATCTGTTAATCTATAAATTGTATTTCTGCTCGAACATTTGTTTCTGCGTGTATTTGAAAAATCCACTGAAATATACCAAAAATAAAAAAGTCGCACCTCCTTTAATAGCAGATACACACACACACACACACACACACACACACACACACACATATATATATATATATATATATATGTAGGCTATATATAATGACAGGGCAACTAGCTAATCCATGTTGTATACGCCTGCGCAGACTTATCTGTGTCTGTTTAACCCCACAAAACCTACCTATATCTTATATTGCAACCATACTAAGCTGACCTTAGTTACAGTTTTAGGGAGAAAGCGTATAATCTTTCATGATCAGCAGTTTGAAAAACGCTAATACACTCAAGCCCTCGGTCATGACGACTTGTACCTTCGTGCCAGCACGCCCATCGACGGCTCTTGAAGAGTTCCATCTAACCATTTTCACTCACAAAGCTTTGGTTAAATTGTGGTATACTTTTCAGGTAGTTTCCAACAGTACCGATATATATATATATATATATATATATATATATATATATATATATATATATGTGTGTGTGTGTGTAAGTTACGAAAAACTTGGTAATCCGTATGGGTAGTCCCAAGGAGGATGAAATCCTGAGAGCTCAATGTAAATCCACAGCTAATATTTTAAAGAAAAACAGACCACTTGAATGTTCCATTATGATAATTTATTTCACCAGAGCCCTTTTAAAGGACTCCGGATCATCAGATAGCACTTCCAAAAATTAAACGAAAAATGAAATGAAAATTCATGGGTAGTGTAAGTTTTTGTGATTTATTACAAAAACTTACACTACTCATCAATTTTAAAAGGGCTCTCGTGAAATAAATTATTATAATGGAACCATAAAGTGGTCTGTTTTTCTTTAATATATATATATATATATATATATATATATATATATATATATATATATATGTATAGAGAGAGAGAGAGAGAGAGAGAAGGAGGATAGAAATAAACACTGCATGTTGACTGTCAGCTACACGCGTCAAGCGATCTTCAAATGACTTCTCACTACTCTTTTTTGGAGGTGTGTGTAAATACGTGGATTAAGGGTAATGGAGGGAGGAAGAACCTGACCCTTTTGAGATCTTTTTTAAGAGCTAATACTTTATTCCCAATCATTAACTTTAGTTTGCTTATTATTTATTTACATACATAGTTACCTTCTATTTTTTTTTAACTTGTTGGAGTATTTTGTATGCTAAATAATAAAAAGAAATTGCAAAAAAACACTGATTTTAATCATTTACATTTGGTAAGAAAAATATTTAAAAGGTACGTTGTGAAACACCCAAAAATTTGATAAAAAAAATGGCAATCTATATAATAAATGCGAATGTCAGTGTGTCACTGTGTCATACTTTTCAACCTTATTCCTAAAGGCCGTAGCTCAACATATCATGATTTTGGAATCAGGCCGACTCCGTGAGCAAATTAAAAACATTCTAGGCCGGAATAAAAGTTTTCATTACTGCGATTGTTTTTGGCAATTTTTACGTGATTTTTGTGGTGAATTTTTTTGAAATTAAATTTGGGAATAATCGAAATTAATTGCGAAATCCAGTGAAAGTCATCCATGAAATAAAAATAATTGTTTTTACAGAAAGTAAGGACCTACGTATATCAAATTGCTTTTAAATTAAGTGGCGGCAGAATAATTACCGTTCAATATTTAAAAGGTAAGTTTAAAAATATTAATGCAATCCTAAAATGCAGCGACTAATTTTGAGTTCTTCTGTAGTTTATTGCTGCTAATCCTATCTACTCCTCCATACTTATTATGATGAATGCCCAATCAAGCGCACTCCGCAAGAGGTATTTTAACTGTAGCTCAATAGGGCGGATATTAATCTAGTTTAAAATATATTGAATTTGGCCCTAAAGCCCACCCCGACCACCGAATGTTCTGGGGTTTCTTTGCTGACTCATTTTTTATTATCTGCCTGTGATAGGAAGTTTGAAATAATGAAGCAAATGAATTCATAGAAAGCTTGATCTTGCATGGGCTTGATGTTTTCATTACTGCTTACTCACATATCTCTAGTAATCTCACAGGCTATGACAACTGTATTTAAATAGCGCTGAAATGTTATGCAACATAAATGTTCCAATATATAAGCGAATGTTGTGCAATTTCCTCATAGGCAAAGAGAAGTCTTCAAGTAACCTAGATGCGATTCTACATAAGGATACAACATACCTAAAGACGATAATGGGTATATACATATTCACATAAATACAGCAGTAAATACTGTATATTGGCCTGTAGTTGGAGATTCGTCTCCAGCTGTACTGGTCAAACTCTCTGCCTTTGGGCAGCGAGGATACCCAGAAGAGGCTATCTCGAAAGGCAGAGTCTCGTCTCGGGAAACAGCTACCTGTCTTCGTTTTATACGGGGTCTACGGAGAATTTTTGGCTGAGCCTACGGGCTCGGATATCCTACATTAAATTCGGCCTTGTGCCACATCTGACCGCGTGGGGCGGTTGGTAGATATCCTGCAGTTGGAGATTTATTTGACTCACTTGTAGCAGATGACTACTTCTACGCACCGCTGGCGAATCTTATATGTGCTGTTCTTGTCCTAAGTATTATCGTTCATTACCTACTTTCGTTTGATTATTCTATTCAGTAACCTTCCCTAGGTTACAACAGTTACTGAAGAAGGTTGCTGTGTGAGCGCTAAGTGTAAGAGAGTCACTTTATGAGTACTATTGTTAGTTGATGCATGTTGAAATCCTCACAGTATTTAGTATTGTTGAAGTTATTGTTTCTTCTGTCCATTTGAAATACTCCCTACTGTGCTTATATTTGCAGTTCTACGACTGTGCATTATACTGCACAAGAATTAAATATATGTAAAAACTTAAAGAGAAGATATGCAAAATATAATATTGCATTTTTATTAAATAAGTATTTGATACTTTAAGCATTACATTGTTTTTAAAATAGTGGAAGTAATTTGTATGTTAAATAATAAAACTTTTAATTTTCTCCCCAAAAATGAATGAAGATTTATTGTACTAATCTACGCCCCCTAGTAAAATCAATTGTACTTTGTACTCCCTTACCTGTTTGCACGTCTCCCTAAAATTTGATTTCGATTGGTCAATGTACTGCTATTTTAGACGGGGTCACATAGATGGACAAAAGGAAATCAGAGAATTTTATATATATAGATATATAGGAAAGATAACGCTTAAGCTTTGAAGTTGTTAAGCTTGTGATGACATACCAAAGGTTTTTGTGCGTTCAAGAACGTAGCTGGGCAGTTCGCCGGAGACCAGAAGATACTATGACGATTTCATAAACTATAGATAGTTCAAGTTCCAAGGTTGTGTCGTAGACATGTAGTGATTCAATTTCTACTGATATCTTCTAAGTTGGCCTTTTATAAAACCACAGGAAACTTTGTGAGCAGTATTCTAATTTCCCCTAGTTAGTAAATATAAATGCATAATATTATATCACTAATATTCTGTATGATATTAGGTTGGTGCAAAAATAATGACGTAATAATGTCGTTTTTTGACGTATTTTTAACGTCAAAAAACGACATTATTACGTCATTATTTTTGCACCAACCTAACAGTATAACTAACATAATTACGCACACTTAATTATAAGCGATGGAATAATACAGGATTGAATGACTATGTTGCGCCAGTGTTTATAAATAAGAATGTCAGGTTTTCTTTGCAAAATCAGTATTCAGAAGGCTGTGTTCTTGATCAGTCGGCGCAGGTGGCAAGTACGTAGTTACCTTAGCTTGCATAGAAAACCGACAACCTCTACAGAAAACCGACAGACCAGTGATGTTCTACGTATTCTTGCCAAATTTTCTGATTCCTAATGACACGAAGACGTTGAACATTTTCATAATGCCTTCGTTTGGCTTTCTAGAAGTGTCAGAAATTTGGATAATCTCCAATTGCTAAGTACTAATTTTCGCAGTAAGAGCAAACAAACGTACGTGGTACACGGATGTCTGAAGTCCAGATATAGAAAAGCACACACGCACAAAACTAACAAAGTTTACAGAGACACTGTGCACACACAGCAAATAAAAAAAAAGTACTTTGTCCTATCGTCTCAGACAAATAAAAGGCTCGTGAGCTAGTCAGGAAATAAAAAAATAAAATAATTATGATGAATGAGGTATGTGATATCAATAAAAGAGTAGTTGGTTTGTCATGAATATAAGGATACATAACGATAAGAGGTTAAGAGTGTTCAGGGAAGCATACACGCGGGAGTATGTTTTATAAAACAGATATTTCGGGAAAAGTTTCCTGAGTGCAACTTTCTCCTTACATTAGGAATAGGCAATGATATGAAAAAGTTAAGATTGTAGTGTTCAGGGAAGCCTCCACGCGGGAGTATGTTCCATAAAGTAGCTATTGGGGAAAAGTTTCCTGAGTGCAACTTTCTCCTTACATTAGGAATAGGAAATGATATGAAAAAGTTAAGATTGTAGTGTCCAGGGAAGCATCCACGCGGGAGTATGTTCCATAAAGTAGCTATTGGGGAAAAGTTTCCTGAGTGCAACTTTCTCTTTACATTAGGAATAGGCAATGATACGAAGAAGTTAAGATTGTAGTGTTCAGGGAAGCATCTACGCGGGAGTATGTTCCATAATGTAGCTATTGGGGAAAAGTTTCCTGAGTGCAACTTTCTCCTTACATTAGGAATAGGCAATGATATGAAGAAGTTAAGATTGTAGTGTTCAGGGAAGCATCCACGCGGGAGTATGTTCCATAAAGTAGCTATTGGGGAAAAGTTTCCTGGGTGCAACTATCTCCTTAGATTGGGAATAGGCAGGAAATGAGCGTGATTCCACTCAGTGGAACGGGTAGAGCTTGTCTTTGAAGTAAATGTCTGAACTTGCATAACCAATGAAGGGAGCTCTTCCATGGAAAAAAAATCGAGAGGACATCAGACGGATTGTAACGTTGCGGAAAAGATGTGATAAAATTGGAAAATAGATCGCGTAAAAGATTTTAAACACTGAAGGCTGGAAAGTGAGGACTGCGGTGGTGTGGCAGCAATATTCCGATTCTTGTTTTAATCTGACTCTTATAAAGGTAAATAATGGTAGAAGGATCCAGATACTTCCAAGAGAAATAGAATAAACCGATCATCCATCCATCTTTAGTAATGGATCGTATAGATGAGGTCTAGTGTGAACTGTAATCCAGTAAACGTTGAAACATGGATCTTCATTGTGAGTACATCCATTGACTGTGACTAGATTATATTTGTAAAATTATTGCTATCATCTTTGGTGTTTCACACGTTATATTTCCTTTGGCGTGTTAAACAACCTTCCTACAGTTTATCGAGACAAAGGTTCACCCTTATTAAATATTAAATATTTTGATCATTGTTTGAGTTTCATAAATAATGTCCAGCGCCTTCTTGTTTTTGATGTTCCTGATTGTTATTTTTCGGGTCGTCATTTGGACAAATATCATTATGTTTGTTTTTTCAGTCATTACATATCGTCTGATGTGTTCACGAGTTCCTCTGTCTCTGTCATTGGGCCTCACTCTACATTTTTCAGAACAATATCCCAAATTTCCTCTTGTCTAGGAATTTAAACAGATGTCTCTTCTCGTCTGCGTCTCGCCGTTTCTCGCTCCAACTGCTTAAATGCTCTTTTTTCATATATATTTCGCCCGACTCCCACCGCACCGCAGGATTCAACAATGTTCATATCAATTTTATCTCTCTAATTTTAGAAAACCGAGACTAACCTTTAAACAAAAAGGTCAATTATTCAAAACAGTACATTCTTCGACACCAAACTTTGTTTATCACTCTTTTCTATGTTCTGGCGACAATCGGCCCGCGGCTGGCCACTTATTCGAAACAATAATTTTCCCGATAAAAAAACTTTTGTCTTTAAAAATTATTTTCTTTCAATATGACTGATTAAAAATCTTTGCCCACCTTGCAAGTTTACAAAACCATATTTCAGCTTGTTTACATTAACAATTCAATTTGTTTTTTGGCCTAAGAATGACGTTTTGCATTCTTAATTCCTCAGATCATATTTTACAATATCAGCTTTTCGAATCATCACAATTCCATTTGCCTTTCAGTTTATATTTTACATTTCTCATATTTTGGACTCGACATTCCATTCGGCGTTTCTGGTGATAGGAAAAGAAAAAAAACTCTTTTTTCCTTGCTCCAATTCATATTTTCACTTTAACGATTTTAACCGTTCCAAATCTCCAAATCCTATACGGGGTTTTCACATGAACCTTTTTAATCCTCATCATACTGCCAGTGTCACAATAATGTCACATGGGACACAATCGGCATTCATTGGCTAAAATGAAATGATGGTTTTCCCTAGAGACTAACGGTAATAATTTGATTAGGAAACATTTGGTGTTCATTAACCAAATGGCTAGCGTCAAGCACGGTTAAATATATATTAAAACTTCTTAAATCTATTGTTACTGCGCTTTCTATACTTGATGGGAGCCTAACCTTTTGTTTAAAGTAGTGTGAAAAGTAAACATATTGATTAAATCATTATATTCCTTTCTCGTTACACGTCCTTCCCATTTTAGTTGTTGCTTCTGTTGGAAGTCTTCAAGTGATGTGGTTCTTGTTTTTTATAAATTTCTTTGTGATTTTGTAGAGCCGTTCTATAAGATCTTGTGAAGTGTTGTCTACTTTAAGAAATAGATGGCGCATTCGCTTGAAACCATTTTTAATCATTGATCATTGATCTGATAAAAACCTTCGTAAGGTGTGGACTGCACTTGTGAGAACAGTTTTGCATTTCTTTAAGACATAGGCTACCAGGAATTCCTAGAATGAGTCTACTGGAATCTTTTCCAATCAATTTGAGGGCTCCAGCTACAACTGGAGTTATTGATGTCCTCATGTGCCGCACTTATGAGATTTCGATTTCAAGGTCCTTATATTTTTATATTTTTTGAAGATCTTCAAATATATATTATAGTCTGCTGGGATTGGCATTCACATAATGTCAGTTATGGTCCAATTAAGGATGTAATTGTATTACAGTTACAGGCAATGTGTTTATGGCTGATATTTTTTTTTCAACTTGTTATTCAATACCATACCATACTGTACTGTTCTTTTCTTAATCTCGCCATAATTTGGGTATGCTGTATTCAATCTCTTTCGCTAATTGCTAGGTACTGATAGGCTTCTTCTTTTGCAGTTACCTAATCTTTGTCATAAACGTTACTTCTATTGAGTGTGTTTCTGTAATTCTCCCTTTCCTGAATGTTATTTTGCACAATTATCTAATCCGAAATCCATACCTATGTCGTCACTGAGACATTTTACAATAGTGACGATAACCTTCAACTCATTGTCGTCTTTGGCAAAGTGTTTGATATCACGCATGTTTTATATCGTCTAGGTGATTGAACAGTTTCTCGTTTACTTTGTATCCATAGTTAAATTCATTTCGGAAGAAACGTACAAGAAGCTTGGGCCATATTTCATCTAATTTTCGCGCGAAATGAAGTTAGGACAATTTCTGATGGAATTTCC
>OZ010572.1:85828685-85861185 GCA_963932145.1 Acanthosepion lycidas | reverse complement strand
CATTTCTTATTTATTGTATTTTCAACTAATGAATAAAAATACTTTTCATCTAATTAACTCTACACAGATGCATAATAATTAAATATGCATAGAAAACAGAAACAAATTATTAACAGAAGGACAGAAGGAACCAAAATTAAGTTGCTTGGACGTTATTCATGGAGGAAAGATGGCGATGTCTTCAAACAAAAATCACAGTTCCAACAGTGAAATTCAGTGGTGGTGGTAGCATAATGTTTTTCTACAAAAGGTACTGGCAACATATCAGTAATAGATGGTATCATGAATGTCGCAGCATATCAACATATTTTGAAATAAATTTAATGATTTCGTTTGGAAATCTTGAACTTCCTCCTGATTGGATCTTCCAACATGATAATGATCCTAAGCACACTGCAAAATCTACAAAGAAATGGCTTGCTTAAAATAATGTAAATACCCTTAAATGGCCAAGTTAGTCCCCATATTTAAACCCATTCGAGAATCTGTGGCGTGATTTGAAAACTGAAATCCAATCGAGAGCTCCAACAAACATTTAGCCGTCCTGGGTATGATGATAAACTCCGTCCGACAGCAAGGCCTCTGATCAGGAAGTTTTGAGGAGCGTGGAAGCAATTCTTAATTGCTGGTGTTCCCAGGTCCACCCTAACGTCAGGTGGTAACACTTGTTACTATCCCACCTATGGGCGAAATATTACCAGTAATAAAAATCTTGTCGGCATTAAATAACCCATTGAGGTTTCGACATGCTGTAAAAAAAATAAATCAAACCAATCCAAACAAGCATCCCGGATCTGAAGATCATATGCGAAGAAGAATGGAACAAAATACAAACTACAATTTGCAAATCATTGATTGATGTTGCTGTAGAAGCGAATAATGGCTATTCTATAAAGTATTAAATGAAGATTATGTATTATTTTTAGTATTGTACAAATACTTTTCCCTCCCATTAAAATGGAATAATGGAATTTATTTAATTTAAATCAATTTTTCTGTTTTCTATGCATATTTAGTTATCATGCATCTGTGTACGGGTAATTATATGAAAAGTATGTTTATTCATTAGTAGGAAATACAATAAATTAAACATTTTATGTGCACGAATATTTGTTCCTCCACTGTATATATATATATATATATATATATATATATATATATATATATATATATATATATATATATATATATATATATATATATATATATATATATATATATATATATATATATATATATAGTACTAAGAAAACGTGTTTCAATTGAAGAGTTCCTATTTTTAAGTTTCATGATTTTACCCAAATAGATGTATGTTTCTGCTATTCATCTGCCCAAGATTTGTTAATAGATTTCTCAGTTATTTGTCATATTTATCGTTACTGTCAATTTCAGCTGAAAAACAAAGAAAATGTCAGTATAATAAGAACATTGTTCCTTTCAACTTATTCCCCTTCCCTTTTCTTGACTTCTAATTTCGTCAGTAGACATTTCGTCTCGACTCTTGAAATCACACGTATAAAACGAACATCCTAATTTCATTCATGGCTATATAAATATATGTGTACAATATATGCTGGTGGGTGACTATTTGCAGATTTATGCACCAATAATTGCTACCTATGTGTACGAGCCTGCCGTAAAGCTAATATATTTTGGAACCATCCTTGGTGCATTGTTTAGCAGAATCGTCTCGCCATCCACATGGTGCGATGGATAAATTATCGTCTGAATTATACAAAAATCAAAATAACACTCACATCACATTTTAAAACTAAAATGCTAAAGAGTGAATTAATTCTATAAAGTCGCCATTTGCTTCAACCACGGTCTTCAGACGATTTTAGAATATGGAACTCTTCTGGACGGTCTCCTTGTTTAAGTTGGTGACTGCTGCCATAATCCTTACCTACAGTTCATCTTTGGTGTTATGAGGGGTTTTGTTGGTCTCTTGCTCAGCTGCGCTCCACACATAATAATCAAGGGCAGGGGTAGGTGGCCAGGTGTAAGGGGCGATGTGGTCGCAGAAACTTTCTGACAGCCATGACTGGGTTCCCCTGCTTGTGTGGCATGTTCCTATTTCCATACATAGGGTCTTTAAGCTGCCAGCCTCATGAAACAGGGTACCAATACCTCCTCAATGTACTTCATCTAGGCCTTCATGTTGAGTCTCAGGCCTTGTGGGAAGATGAATGGAGGCATAACGCCGCCATCACTAGTGACCACTCCAAACACCATGATGTTGACAGGATATATCATATAACTCTTTACAAATCCTCTGCACTGTCCTTGGATTGAAACCCAAACACTCTGAAATGTTCGTACTGGAGCTTCGAGTGCGAATGCCAAGCAGTACAGCATGTGGCTTCCAATTTTCTGGTGGAAAGAATTGCGTCAAGATACTTTTTTCTCACAGACTATGCCCAACTGACACTACTATACTGTGCAATCGACAGTCACAAATAGAACAATACGACAAGTTATCCATCGCTCTCTCCCTCTCTCTCTCTCTCTATATATATATATATATATATATATATATATATTTGTATTTATATATATACAGGTAAAAATCCGTGGGTAAGTAATCCAAGTGAATCCTATTAATATAAAATATTAAAACTGATCTACAAAAGTGAGCCTAATATTATACTAATATTATACAGCATATTATACAGCATACTAATATTATACAGCATACTAATATTATACAGCATATTATACAGCATACTAATATTATACAGCATATTATACAGCATACTAATATTATACAGCATACCAATATTATACAGCATAGAAATGAATGACATACAAATGAAACTCAATTTTACCCCAATTATATGGCCATTTCGCTCCTCGGTATAAATTCCCTGGAGCTTGTCAACTGTAAAACGCTTGCTTTTTTTTTATAAACGTTTTAGTATTGACAAGCTCAAAGGAATTTATCCCGAGGAGCAAAATGGCCATATAAATGGGGTAAAATAGAGTTACATTTTTCTGTAATTTATATATATATATATATATATATATATATATATATATATATATATGTGTGTGTGTGTGTGTGTGTGTGTGTGTGTGTGTGTGTGATAAAATAAGAACAAATGTTTCACTTTTATTAAAGCTTCGTCAGAGAGTGAGACAAAACAGTTTATTTTCTCTCAATATTTATTTGCTTTCCAATTTTGATTTTAGGCATAGACTAATCTGTCTTGCTTGCTGCCCAACTGAGACACTTGTCGATGCCCAAATCAAACTAAGAGTAAATTGTCGAATGCTGCATTTTAAAGTAGGCAAACATCCTTCTAGCTGTATTCCTACAAACTTCCTATCAAAAGTTCATTTTATACCAGACGAAGCTAAAGGAATCTATTTTTCTATCTCCGAAAATTATTGTTATATATATATATATATATATATATATATATATATATATATATATATATATATATATATATATTATGAAAATATTGCTTAACATTAAAATACCAATTTTACCCCGACTTCGAAGTTTCTTGGTTAAATTTACAGTTTCAGGGTTTGTGATTTTCAACGATATTTCCATTTTTTTCAATTTATCAATTTTTTTCGCAACTTTTCCAATTCGCTTTTTTACTTTGTTTTGTGCACGTTCAAGAAAGATTGATTTTGTGTACATATTCATTTTTTCAACTGTAGATTTTTCTTCCACTTGGAAATTTTTTCTCCGAAATTAATTTATACATATATATATATATATATATATATATATATATATATATATATATATATGTGTGTGTGTGTGTGTGTTTCCTATTTGTTCTTTTATATATTCTCCTTTTGCCATTGGTAAATAGCCTTGTATGCCAACTGGTCTAGGAGAAGGACAACTCTGAATCGTTTGAGCGTCTCCGTATTCGGTTCTTCAAAAATTGTGGTTGCTTCTGCACAACTATAATTAAATCATATATGCAAGTTTTGTGGCTCTCAGGTCCTAGAAACTGAGTTGCCTGACAAATCGGGACCCCGCCGGTCGAGAGGTGTCGACTGGAGAGTCCACAAGAACTGATCCGTCGTTCAACTTTTGAGAAAACAACTGAGACATTGTTCTATTTATTGAACTATTCACTTCATTCCAAGTTGACTGATTTACTTCTATAAAAAAAAAAATAAATAAATAAATCGTAAAAAACGCTCTCACTTAAATTTTCAAAAATTCAACTTTGCCGTTGCGACTGCACACTCCACAAGTTTGTATCCGTTATCAATAACACACTTCAAAAAAAAAAAAAAGTAATTCCGATTTGCATTATTTTTTTCGTCTCCGACGCTACCTAAATTTTACCAAAAAAAAAATAGTTTCCATGCTTGATGATGACCGAAGAACCCGTCGAAAGTACTAGCATATTGAAGGAAGACCTATTACAGTTTATAAAAAAACCCAAACAAACAAAAAACCAAAACAAAAAAGGGATCATAATGATTGGTGAAGTGAATTCGTTATTTTATCTCATTAACTTTACTAATTTACTTTTTGTATGAATGATTTGTTGTAATATAAATTAAACTGCACCACATATTTGATATATATATATATATATATATATATATATATATATGAGTGTGTGCGTGTGTGTGTGTGTGTGCGTGCAAATATATTATAGAAAAGAACCGTCAGATTGATGATCCAAATTCTTTCGTATTTTTGTTTTTATTTTTAAAAAACAGTGTTCGATACACAAGTATAATGATTTTTTTGTAATTTGTACAATTGAATTGGAAGTTTTACCTGCTGTTTTTGAAACATGGTAATTTCTTTGTAGCGATGGAATCATATTTAAAATATAATTATACCTTAAAGTGGTCTGTTTTTCATTAAATATTAGCTCTAGGTTCACATTGAGCTCTCAGGATTTCATCCTCCTTGGAATTACCCATACAGGTAATGGTACATTAAAGTGGTCTGTTTTTCATTAAATATTAGCTCTGGATTCACATTGAGCTCTCAGGATTTCATCCTCCTTGCGATTACCCATACGGTTTACCAAGTTCTTCGTAACTTAAATATATATATATATATATATATATATATATATATATATATATAGTTGATACCCATGAAGATTGAACGTACGAGTCCGTCTACGTAAGTCTAGAATCAGGATGCTGAAGGTAACATCAATCATTTAAGTAACAAACTCTTAGATATATTAATTCTCTGTCTGTCTGTCTATCTGTTTCTCTCTCTGTCTATCTGTCTCTGTCTGTCTGTCTGTATGTCTGTCTCTCTCTCTCTCTCTCTCTCTCTCTCTCTCTATATATATATATATATATATATATATATATATATATATATTTATCTTTATATGTTTCATATTACGATAAACGTTATTTTTAGTTCATAAAATTTTTCATCGTGACGTCCCTGTAATTTTTCTTTGACTGTGAAATTAATATCAACCGGCCTAGATTAATGAGTAGTGTTACTTCAATCATGGAAATCTCTCCCATACACAAAGCGTAAACTTAAGAATTAGACCAAGTTAGACCATCATGATAAGGAAAGTTTCTCCAGTACTCTAATTCATCTAAGCTGTTTCATTAAAAAAATAGACACCCCACCCAGCAAAAAGAAAAAACAAAAAAAAAACCCCAACAAAACAAAAAAAACAAAAAATAAAACAAAAAACAAACAGGCAATTTCTACGCAAGGACATCGAAACACTAAAAATAATAATTTCGTTATTGTATATCCTGCCACTTTGTATTTTAATAAATACGGTTTTCATCGATCATAATGTTCTAAAATTAGGCATTTATGCTTTTTTTTTTTTTTATAATTGTCTTTTTAAAATTTTAATAATTCGCTCTCATAGTAATTTCCTTTTATATCTACATTTACCCATTATTTCCAATCTTTTAGAAAGTTCTTAGGATCTTTGTACATTACTATGATAAATTCTACCTATAAACACATTCCAAAAACTTTTGATCGTGCCATATAATTGATCGTCTTTTCAAGAATCTTTCATTTACACACAAAGATATATTTCTTTCTTTGACTTCTGTAGTTGAAGAGAAAATAAATATTGTACTGACCAGCGCAGGAATTAAGCTCACAACCTTCAGTCAGCCAGCTGGAGATTTTAGCTTTTAATAGAGATGTCACCTCCGTTGACTGGAATAAGAAGATCCAGGGGCGCTCTATAAAAGCCAAGGATTTTTCTCTCTTGTGAGAGTTTTGTCTGTTGTTTGGAGACACTTTACATCTCGGCTTTAACCCCACTCAGGATCTTTGTCAGTTGCTGGAAAATTCAAGGGTAGAAAGGAAGAGAAGATAAGAGAATATTAGGAAGTAAAAAGAAGCAGATACCATTGATGAGGTGGTACTCTTTTTGCATTTGGCATCGACAGTATTTTGTTTATAATACATTTGTTTAAAATGTCTCTCTGCTGATCACTTACAGAGATTTGCTAAGTGTAGCCTAGATGTGACACAAGGTCGAAAGTATGTAGCACCCAATGAGGATAGAACTCAATATTCCATCGTAATTGATCTAGCGAGATAATCTTGCTTACGCCAAAATGTCCAAACAATTTCCTAAGCGTAGATTAATTGTGGCACACGGGAGAAAGTATAGAACACCCAATGATGATCGAACTCACTACTCAACCCTAACTGCCCAAGCAAGCCAACCTTGCTAACCGTTACACCACGTCGAAATGACGCTGCAGATGTATTATATACTTTGTTGACAAATGTCACTTATATAATGTATCTGTGCACATTTAAATAAATTCTTTATTTACTGTTGTATATTTTATTTTGTGTCTTTCAGTGTTTTGTAATTAGTGAAATAAATTATTCGTCTCTGTCATATATGAAAGTTCATATATATATATATATATATATATATATATATATATATATATATCGATTATAGGTGCTGTTCAACTTAAAATTACAGGAATCATTCATACAAAAAACAAATATAGAGGTTAATGATTTAAATGGCGAGAATACATCTTCGCAAACAATTTCAATAAGTTACACTAACCCCAAACCTGTATATGAATGATATGATCCCTGTTTATAAATTCCAGTTTCATAAGGTCTTTTTTAGTTTTTACAAGCTTTCGTCTTTTCCTACAGACATCCTCAAGTATGGAAATAGATTTGTTCTTGTTTTTTACTTCTCGGTAATAAGAGGACAACGAAAATATAGAAGTAATCCGAAAAAATGCTATGTGTTATTGTTTTTGGAACGTGCGGTCGCAACGCTGAGTTTGAATTTTAAATTTTAAGGTTGTGCGTTTTTGTACAAATATAGTAATAAGAAAAATTCTTTTGTACTGGTAAGTTTTCCGTCAATGTGGCATGAACTATATTGTTCAATAATTACAGAAATGTCACACTTATTATCCGAAAGTTGCACGTTGGATCAGTTATTTTAATTTCGAATATAGGTGCAGTTCAATTTATAATTACATGAATCATTCATACAAAATCAAATATAAATCATTTAAATCATTAACTTCTATATTTGTTTTTGTATGAATGATTCATGTATTAGGTTGGTGCAAAAATAATGACGTAATAATAATGTCGTTTTTTGACGTTAAAAAATACGTCAAAAGACGACATTATTACGTCATTATTTTTGCACCAACCTAATAATAATAATAATAATAATAA
Organism: Acanthosepion lycidas; assembly: GCA_963932145.1. Classification (NCBI taxonomy): domain Eukaryota; kingdom Metazoa; phylum Mollusca; class Cephalopoda; order Sepiida; family Sepiidae; genus Acanthosepion; species Acanthosepion lycidas. The sequence goes on along the minus strand of OZ010572.1, from coordinate 85,853,513 downwards.
TAATATATATATATATATATATGTGCGCGTGTTTGTGTGTGTTTATATGTATGTATATATATTTTGTTTATAGCAAAGTCCGAATTATTGCTTATAAACACAATCTTCAACCATTTCTTCTCACGAAACGTATCATAACACAAACAGTGGCCATACAAAAATAACGTATAAATAAAAAATATATTAAATAATTGTCTGACTTAATCCACCTCTTGATATGTTTTCCCTGTTTACGTTAAGATGAGTTTCATGAACAGAAATGATTGATCGAGAAAAAATCATTATGTTTATAAAGGGTAATTCGGACTTTACTAATCAGCTGCTTCTCTGCGGTTAAATGGTATGGCACGTCAGATCAAAGGACGGTTTCGGTATAGGAGTACAAGGTACGATTCGTGTCGGAGAACGCATATTTTCTACGACATTTCTGGAACATTCAAGCCGGTAAATGTAATTAACACTGTTTAATTAAAAACAACAGAGCATTTACTTAAATAAATCGTATCTATAAAAATAGCGTATAAACAAAAATATATTAAATAATTGCCGGACATAATCCATTTCATGATATGTATGTATGTATGTATGTATGTATGTATGTATGTATCTATGTATGTATCTATGTATGTATATATGTATATATGTAGGTATATATGTATGTATGTATGTATGTATATATGTACGTATGTATATATGTATGTATGTATATATGTATGTATGTATATATGTATGTATGTATATATGTACGTATGTATATATGTATGCATATATGTATGTATGTATATATGTATGTATGTATATATCTATGTATGTATATATGTATGTATGTATATATGTATGTATGTATATATGTATGAATGTATATATGTATATATGTATGTATGTATATATGTACGTATGTATATATGTATGTATATATGTATATATGTATATATGTATGTATATATCTATGTATGTATATATGTATGTATGTATATATGTACGTATGTATATATGTATGTATATATGTATGTATATATATATGTATGTATGTATATATCTATGTATGTATATATGTATGTATATATGTATGTATGTATATATGTATGTATGTATATATGTATATATGTATGTATGTATATATGTAGGTATGTATATATGTACGTATGTATATATGTATGTATATATGTATGTATGTATATATGTATATATGTATATATCTATGTATGTATATATCTATGTATGTATATATGTATGTATGTATATATGTATGTATGTATATATGTATGAATGTATATATGTATATATGTATGTATGTATATATGTAGGTATATATCTATGTACGTATATATGTATGTATGTATATATCTATTTATGTATATATGTATGTATGTATATATGTATGGATGGATGGATGTATATATGTATATTCATAAACGATACAGATGAAAGGACTATTTATTTCAAACTCAGTGAAGAAATAGGCAAATCAACAATGATAAAGAAAACATTTACTTTACATAACTATTCATATTTCAACATAATCTCCTTCCTAGGAAAGGTTTTTAATTCTGTGTTGAATATTAAATCCCTTAGATCGAACATTGGGCAGAAGAATATACAGAAAAATGTTCAGCTGCAACCTACGCATTAGGCTATGGACTAAGGAAAACTTCCTTTCAAGTGACTATAAATAGATTTATGTAGAATATAGCTTATCTATATTTTAAATACACGCAAGCATTCGGGCGAGCACAAACACACACAGGTGGGGGGAAGAGACGAACACATACGCATATTATAGTAATAATTGTTTGTATAAATCTATATACATATTGATATATTCTCAAATTCTTACATGTAAAGAGTTACACTCACAGATATACGCAAACACATACTATATATATATATATATATATATATATATATATATGTATATATATATATATATGTATGTATGTATATATATATATATATAAATATATGATAGTAAATTAGATGATAACAATAATACATGAAACCAAAACAAATGAAATAAAGAAAGCAAAATGTCTGCGTCAAAAATTAATCACCGCTCAACAATTCAAGATGGCAGATTCTAAAACGAGGAGAAATTGATTTTCGACTTATTTTGAAGCCATTTCGAAAATTTGTGGGAATTAACAAAAGACAAAAAGAATGAAAAATCTCTAATGCAAAACAATCATCGTCATCATCATCATCATTGTCCGCCTTTTGTTTTTGGTTGTCTTTCAAGTGAATTCATTGAAGCTGAATAGTTGTTTTATTATCATTAGGATTTCTAATACCGTTTCTTTTATTTTCTCTAATCATCATCATCAGCGATATTTATGACAAATTAGCATCGCTACTACAATCATAATTGCATTTCTCATCATTCTAGTAGTACTATACTCTGATATTCTACTAATAATACTGCTTGAACGATATGTTGATAATAATAAAAATAATAACTAGATAATAAACATGGCCATTATAATAATATAAAATATTAGGTTGGTGCAAAAATAATTTCGTTTTCTCACATAGTAACATATGTTAGAAAACGAAATTATTTTTGCACCAACCTAATAGTAACATTTATTATGGATGTTGTTACAGGCGTACTTCTAAGAGTTGCATCATTGTTAACGTTATTAATTCTTTATCAATGTTATTCCTATAAATTTTGCTTTCATTAGTTCTGTTTATTTATCGACAGGTATGTGCACGTGATCCAATCTATAGTGGCTCGTAATGTAAAATCTGAGAGCTGAGTTCGAATCACAATTGTATTGGTTTTATTCGTTTATACGCAAATACGATTGGGAAAGGTATGTATACATCTCTTTCCCAACCAGATTTGGGTAAAATATCATTTGCAAAAAATCATTGTTATTCTCTAAAAAATGTTAATGCAAAATCCTCGCAAAAAACCCCAAAAAACAGAATTATTAAATAACCGAGCAAGGGTTGATAAACCGTTAAAATCACACACGCATAAATCAATCAAATTTAAGCGACGGTTAGTGTTGACCAGTGGCATAATATTTATTTCTCGTCTTGAACAATTTGGGTATTATTATTCCTATTTGGGGAAAGGCCAGGCACTTCTTTAATGCTATGTCTCTTCAGTTCTAAGATGGTCCCGTCTCTCCAGTTTCAAATTCTTTATTATCTGCCACTTGACATGTTTTTGTGAGAAAGTGTGGCTTTCTGATACATTCTGCGCGGATTTTGAGTTCATAATTTTCTTTCTACTAAACTGGCAGCCAACCAAGGCTAGAGAGCACAGTTGATTGGTTTATGCATTTTTAAGTGTAACAATTCATAGGGAATGTCCTATGACCATTTTTAAACCTCTAGAGACAAAAAAAGAAGAAAAAAAAGTCTTGGATTGCACACATGGTGAGTGTTCCGAACGAAAGTATTTTATCTTGAAACGCATATTTCTAATTTAATTCAGTGGGTTCAATAACTAGCCCTTCACTATTCATTATGAAGTAGTAACAACAAGTCCTGAGTCTCGTGTAACAATATTCTTTTGCCTCTCACAATATTTAACAACCAAATGTAATATTTCGCAAAAGGGGCATAACTCTGTTCCAGAAAGTGCTTAAGCAACATTAGGTATTCTTGCTAATTATATAATATATTTTATATCAGAGAAACGTTGTGTAAACGTAAGTTTTCGATTGGCCCACAATTTCAAAGAAAGGGTTTTATAATTTGGAAGTTAGAGACAATGAATTTATTGTTAAGTTGAAACATTACTTTACTATGATTATTTTATCACTCTCAAAACAGTTTCCTAGAAGAATACTGTCAATGAATTTTTACATATAAAATTTAGACTTAATCCTTGAAGCCTGAGATATTTCTCAAGAAAGAATCTAATTTATGTTTTTAATTTTACTAAATGCCGCCCAATACAAAACCCCAAATCCATTCACTCTAGAGGAGTACTGAATAACTTGTTTTTTTTTTTATTTTACAGTAGGTTTGTCCCGTACAAGGCCTTGGGGCCACTCAAGGCAGGAGGTTACCTTAAGGCGTAGTTTTTACTGAAAGGAGGGGAAGATAACGGTCAACTCTAGACTTGATCAAGTTAATATTGTAATGATCGGTTCCACAGAGCAAATGTTCGAGTGGAACTTAATTCCCACCGATGGATTACGGAGGAAATGTGGGTAGTTTTCTACAATGTAAGTGGCATGCCGGGTGAAGTTTAGGGCTGGCGAGACCAAGTAATGTAGTTCATTCCAGCACTTTTTATGGAAGTAGAAATAGAGCAGTGAGAGGCTTGACATACTCAGCCGGTGAGAGAGAATTTGATAGATGGAAAATAATATGTCACTCACAAAGACCCGAAGACGCTTTTGAACTCTATCGAGACTGGAAAGGGAAGATTGGCTTGTCCCCGCCCCAAAATGACAACAGTACTTCATTTTCGGTCTGATCTGGCTCTTGTAAAGGTAGAGGATAGCATGAGGAGTTAGGTACTGAATGGATCGGTACAGGGAGCCAACCCTTTTACCTGTGTCTTTTACCTGTGTCTTTATCGATGGATCGTATGTAAGTGTTCCATTTGAGGTCTGTTGTGAATATGGGGTCTGGTGCCTCCTCGATGAAACATCCGTTCATCATGATTGTCGGTAGTTCGGGGTCTGATCGGCGATGATGGAATGTAACCAATTTGGGTTTTCAAGGCATTGAATGTAACTTGCCAATTTTGTCCCCACTGAAAAATTAGAGATCAGCTGCCTATCTCTTTTTGAGGCGAATCGGTATATAGTCGTTACATTGGCATATATATTTACAAATGATCTGAGTATATTCTTAGGCAGATCATTTATGTAAATCATGGAATTAACAGCAAGAAGCGCAGATTATGAGTACATGTGGGCCCTGAAGTAGATAAGATTGTAGCGATCGGGACAGTTTCTACGCGTGTGTTTGTTCCACAAGGTTTTCCTGAAGAAACTGGATAGAAATTGCATCTTACCAATGGAATACGAAGCGAATAAAAATGGTTTGATCCAGTTTACGTGACACGGTGGGACATTGATATGAACTGATGGAACTTTAGAATGTAGCTCGTATGAACATTTGATAATGAAATAGCGTCACAATAGCGATAGGCTTGCGAAGTTAGGGTTGTGAGAAAGGGGTTGTCACTTTGAAAATAGGTCATCGCCTACAAGGCCGCAAAAAGGCTTTTAAACTCTATCAAGGCTCTTGAGTGAGATTTAGGCATCTCCAACATTATTTTTGCTCTAATATGACTTTTGGAAAGATAGAGTCTCACAGAGATGAGGTGGTGTCGTTTACTTTCTGCACAAAGAACCGGCCATTTTTTTCTACCAACTTTAGCTTGCTCCTTTTTTTTTTTTTAAATAAAAGATATCCATATCCGATCTCATCATGACGACTAATTTAAATATTTTTTCGTACGGTACGACTAATGTAATGTTACTGTAAATTACCTTTATAGTAAGAGATTTTTTAACATTAACCAGAAAAAAAGGCTTAGACAGAAGCGTCTATCTTTTTTAAATTTGGATTTTTTAATGTAACTATAACAACAAGAACATTTCGATTTCATTTTTGCCTTGGAAAAGTCGGAAGACGAAACGCGTCGGCAAAATCTAAGATTTTTTTCCAATTGTCATTTTATTTATACCAAATGTCTCTATATATCAGAACACTCTTGGCTAATGGAATAACAAAATTAAAAGAATTTCTTCGTGTTTTGTCATTTAAAATGACTATCAGTTTAAGGTTATGTTCTAGAACGACACAGTGAACCAAATTTCCTAGCAGTAGATGTAGCAAGTGATTTGACATAATTTTCCCACTTCATGTCAGAGAAAATATTAAACAAATTAGGAAACTCATTTTCTCCTTGCATTCCTGGCGATGTTAGGCTCAGTCATGTCAGTAGCACGAGTATAGACACAAATACTCTATAGGAAACTTTGACAAAAGACAAAAAGCACTTAAAAGAAATTCCTCTATTTGAGTCAGGGCATTAATTCAATTTAACTACATTAGTCGGGATACCCATACAATCCTACTTTTTTGGGGGCAGTTGCGTATTCAATCCTGGTTTCAAGAGAAGCGACACAAAAGTAAAATAGATCAGCGAAAACTGATATGAAACGTCCAAATCATAAAGGTACGAAAACAGGCAAACAAGGAAAGCATAACAGCCAAAATGTGAATACTGGTAATAGAAAAAAATATAACACCAGAAGTTGTGGAGAGCCATAATCGTACATGGTACTTAAAAGAAGACGTTGCTATAAAGCCATGGAAGTTCTGACAATGCATGATAATTAGCAAAGAGGATGAGCCCAAAATGCAAATTACAAACAGAATATACCAAAATCAAACAAATACAAACATTTTATATCTGGGATGTGTTTTAACCGAGGTTGGAAAGTGTGACATTGAAATCCGAAGGAGAACTGAGATAGACAATGATACAGTTCAAAAGTTAAATAGAGTATCAAAAAACAGGAAATACTTCGTTAAGGAAAACAAAGAAAATAGTACTGAACTATTACGTGACATCTGTCTTCTAATATGTAGTGAATGCTTGACAACCTCCTTACAGATGAAGAAAATACTTGAAGCAACTGAAATATGGTTCTACAGAAGGATGCTGAGGATAACAACGACGAAACTTTAGAGAAAACAGAAATTTATATATAACATCAGAAAGAATCAGCTGAAATTTTTAGGACTCATAATGAGGAAAGAGGGCTTGGAAAATCTGATACTCACAGGACAGTTTGAAGACAAGAGGGAGAGAGGAAAACAACGCATAACTTACTTAGTGAGCTTGAATAAATGGTTGGCGGAATAGTGTTTAGGAGAAATAACAAAAAGTTAAAATTTATAGAACTACAAACGAGAGGAAATTGTGGTGATCGATGATCGCCTACGTCCCAAGGAGACACGGTACAAGAAGAAGAAGAAGATGAAGATCACTGGGAAATTTTTCAATGTGATTTGAAAAATTAGATAATTGTTTCTATCAGTCAAACCGAAGACCAGGCAGACTCCATATTTAAAAGAAAACCTTACGTTATTAAATAATTATATTTGAAATAAGCATAGGATATTCATACTTTATAGAATATTACTTTGTCACTATTTCAATTTTAATTATTTTGACTTTTATGATTATTCTAATCAAAATATATAATAATCGGTGCATCATTATCAAAATTAGTATAGCCGTTTTTATTGTTGATATTATCATCATAATTGTTATTATAAAATCAAAGAATAAACTTATTTACAACTTAGTAGAGAAAATTGTTCACGTCTGGTCCTGATATTAATTGATTTAAGATAATTAATGTCTGACGCTCCAGATCGGATCGACTGTGAAGAACTACAGCTTTTGTTCATTATTTATTTTCTTGTATCCAGGATAATGTGGTATTATTTCAAAAGCGATATATTCACGTCAGTCGACAATTACAACGTTTATAATCTTTTTATATAACACATTCGTAAATTATACAGAAACCTAGACATTCAATAGCACACAGATACACTTCCATGCATATTAATAAAACGTTATTTATCCATTGGTTGGGAACACATTGAGTAATTATATTTATTTCTCATCCTGTTAAAGTCAGATTTCCATAAACGATATTCAAGGCAGGTTGAAGAAAACCTGGAAAACTAACACAACTACGTGAAAAATGTTCTTAAAAATTCGATATTTACCGACTGAATTGCGGATTATCTACTACTGCACCTTCTTGACCTCACATTTTCCACTGACATGAAATGTAACGATTATATTGAATCAAATGCTAGATCTGCTGCTAGCGACGTCGGTCCACTTTGTGGTGCCAAATAATTTATCTCTTGCACATTTAGCAGTCTAAATTTCGACCGTGGAACGAATATTGTTGCTACATCTAGTCTGGTGCTGCTGCTATATATCAAGAGATGCTTGTTAAAATGAAAAAAAAAAAAAAAAGAAAAAAAAAGAATCTGCAACGTTATCGGTCCTGACCTGACATCTCGGCTTATGTCACTTTCCCACCGCCGAATCGTAGCTTCCCTGTGCTTTTGGTACAAATATTTTCACGGTAATTCTTCTGATAAGCTTTTCACTGTGCTAACTCGACTTTGTGAATTTAAGTTCATAGACTGGCAACAAGGTATCATCGATTTAAAATTGGATTGATGAGATGTAACCGCACGTTCTATGCAAACGATTTTTGTACACGCATGAAGTGCAGTACTCTATTGACAGATAGGTCTCATAATTTCGTTGCTGAAATTGCTAGCTGTAACAGTAAGTAATACGCTAACAGTTTCTTCTTCCGCATATTTCGCTTGTGGAACTCTGTTCTTGCTTCCTGCTTTTCTACAGTCTTTGAAAAATAAATTGCAGTCGTCACCTTCATACTCCTTGAAGGCAGTTATTTGTTTTCCTTTGATTGTTTTCTCTCTCAGTAAAAGCCTCTTAATGGCTTTTAATATGAAATTATATATATATATATATATATATATATATATATATATATATATATATATATATATATATATATATTAAATAAATGTTAAATAAAATGAATTCTAACTTAAACTTCTTTTAAATTGTAATTAAATAAAACGTTTTCTAACCTAAAGATCTCCCTCTTAGTACTATATGCACTTAAAAGAATCCAATAAAACACCTACAGTAAAATGAAATTAATATGAAATGCTAGATGTAAGCTTTTGAATGACCCATGTCCTTTGTACTTACATGAGAAAAAGATATTACTAGGTTTATATAAAAAATAAAAGTTTACTAAATCAGTGAAATTAAGTAGCTATATTTGCCGTCATTGTCATAAATTTTATTTAAATAATATTTAAATATAAAAAAAAATTGTAACCTGATAATTCACATACTTATACTTGATGTGAAAATAATTCTACATACTGTAAGGGATTCTAATACATTTCATTGTTCTTAAAAGAAATATAGTATATTAAAAATTAAAAATTAAAAGTGAAAATATTTCAGATCGTAGTTAAATAAAGCGTATTCTAACCTAAACACCCCCCAAAATCTTTAAATATACAAATAGAAAAAATGCCGTAAGAATTTTTGCCGTTAACAATAAAATTTAAAAAAAACATGCATTTAACGGATGTTAGATTTCATTGAAAAATACATACCTATCCCCTACCAAAACGTAACTAATAACTCATACATCAAAATAGAGACATAATGAACACGCAGACACCCCTTGTCTAGTGGAAGTGAATTTATCTGTAACCTTGGAATCGTGAATTATGATTTTAGCTGTGTCTTTAAAACCCAGTAATTTTAAAAGTTACTCCAAAATTCACTTGAGGATGAAATGGAACTAATGTCTTTAATTTAATTACAACATTAAATTCGGAGCTTTTAGCTTCCATTTTTGAAACATGGTTAGAACTGTGTAGCGTAAAAAAACATATTTTAAATCAATTAATTTATAATATATATATATATATATATATATATATAAGAGTAAAGAAAATCCTGTTATTTTTTTCTGTTGTTTTTTATCATTGGTTAAACAGACCTTACTTGTATATAACTTGTATGTATGTTAATATTTATACGCATAATTCCTGGGTGTTTGTGTATTATAATTCTATTTGGCCTGTACAGGATCTGTTTGATAATGTGTGTGCAGGTGTCCAGTAATTTTTTTTTTTATTTATGTTTGGTAGTCTCCGTATGTTCTTTGAGTTATGTTTTGTTTGGAAGTGAAAGAATTTATGTTACACCGGTTGTGGTCTTGAGTAGTCTGGTTTTAGCTTTTGTAATTATGGGTTTTCAAAAGTTGGTTGTTTAATAACGTATGCCTGGTATGTGTTTATTGATGGGAAAATATTTATCAGGATTACTTTTAATTAGTTTAATAATAATAATTAGTTTTAATTAGCAATAAATTACGTCGTTTTCTTATTATGCTGGCGTTTATTAAATCGTACTTAACACCTATTTCATATATATATATATATATATATATATATATATATATATATATATATATATATATATATATATGCGTGTGTGTAACATCATTAAAGAATTGTAGAATTTATATTACTAAAACTTAAAATTAACTCGTTTTTGTATAAAATCGACACCAATTTGAATTTTCCCATTCGCATATATTAACCAATCACCGACGTTATTTGTAAACCGACTGAAATCATTTAAATTGTTGACAAAAATTGATCATCTGCTACGAAAGTCGTAGGATAACGTCAGAAAATAGTCATCAATATTTATTTGCAAACTGGGAAATATTTATTAACTAATAAATTATGTTTACTACAATCTAATTTTAGATTTCTGGAGCCTCTTTATTTCTTAGAAATATTTGTGATGTTAAGTTAGTTATTCAGTTTTTCCGTAAACGTTTGATCAGGGAAGCTTGTTCGTTGCTGTGGACAACCTGAATTCTCAAGACCTCTCGCATATTTATTTGATTATACAGTATTACAAAGATTAGCGATGTTAAATTAAGCACATTTAGAACATAGGAACAAAGTTATTTTCAACACAAATTTTAACAGTAGTATTGACACAGCTTCTTTGTCTGATGACATGCTGCAACTGCTGAAAAATTGCACGGATTCATAAAGGAATGGTAATAAGTTACATTCTCCACTCGAGTTCATAATATTCATTTACGTGCTAATCCTCTTGGGAAAGATATGAATCCAACTCTCCTCCCCACCCCCAACCATGAGTAAATAGTAAGTAAGACCTGGTTCTATAGTCTTGGATGACAACCGGTCTAAAAGGAAAACTCTGAATTCAAAACTGTATGTATCCCTGGTGAAGCATATACTAAGCAGCTAAGGAAAGGATCGTTCGCATTAACTCGATGATCCTAAGATGGACTCCTTTAATCTATTTCTTCTACACCATTTATTAGTGCAAATTTAATATTGGAGACACTAAGTCGAGTTTATATTTGAAAAGGCGTGTTAGTGAAGAAAAGGTTATGAACTCCTGATGTAGATTGTACCATCAGAGGACGGCTAGTATCTGCTTTGTAATATTTGTCACAATTGCATAAGATGGAATACACGCAGTTCTTGATCGTGTTTTCTTCGTTGAATGCTTGGTCAAAGAGATATCTGGACTGGAAATAAACCCCGATGTAGAGTATACCATTAGGTTAACAATATGTTATCCACTGTGTCATGTTGTCCTTAAGGACATATGGCACAGTGGACAAAGGCGTTGGTTAGATCCAGTGACAGGACCCACAGAGTTGTGAGTTCGATACTTGATTAAGTAGAGAACTCTGAAAGGTGAATTAACCTGATAACTGACATCCATTCGACATGGCACGTGGAACTAGAACAGTCTACCCCAGCGAGCGAAATAAAGGGTTCAGTGCATCATTCCAACCACTTGAAGAAGGACGGAGCGTACAACGGCTGAAATGTTCTGATAAATATGGCAACAAAGATGAGGACTATAGTCCGAATAATGTAAATAGTGTGATTTTAGTCATAGAAAATAAAAGACAAAATGTGTAATTATTAGGATACTTTGACATTCTTTAAATATTTAACTAAATGTCCAAAATTTAATATTTGTAGTAAAAATGAAGTTTTTAATATCAAACCAGAGGAAATAATTACAAAGCTAAAAACAATTACAATTATGTTAAATTGGCAAAAAAAAAAAAGGACAAAAAATGTTAACCCTTTTTCATTCGTCTCTCACCAGAGATAAAGCTCCGATAAGAAAGCATTGAAAAGGCGATAATCTTTTTTTATCCTTTTTTTTTAAGAAGTGTACATTGAAGATAATAGGAAACATCCATAACAAGATTTTACAACTTTAAATATCAAATGCTGATAACATTCAAGCCTAAAAGCTACTGCCTATCTTTACTTGGAACGACTTAATATATAAAGTCTCTAAGACAGGCATGGGCAAAATTTTTAAATTAGTAGGCGGCAAGATATCATCATAAACTGAGCTGCACTGCAAGAAGATTCAAGGTAATTTTTTGTAGTAGATACCTCAGCTATTTCCACTACAGAAGACCATACACGTAAGCATATACCTTAGAAATGGGGAAAAAGACATCTTTTTCTTTAATTAAAAAATTGATGTCTTGGTATGATATTATCATCAACGTGATTAACGCTGCGCGTAATTTATTTCTAATTTATTCATTCAAAAATAAAATCATAATTCTTCTTTAGAGAAAAATTATTATGAAAGTTTCCTGTTTCAAGAGCAAAAGATGTTTACGCTTATGATTTTCCTTAGTGAAAATTGTCAATGGTTTAAAATGATGAAAATGTTACTTTCTGCGAAATTTAACAAAATTTAGAAAACGTTGGACTTTCTTTATGTATTTGGTTATGCTTTAGAGAATGTGTGAGGGAACAAGTGGGAACAAGTGGGGACAAAGCAAGGCATAATTTCTACGAAACGCTATTTTCCTTATGAATTGAAGCATACAATTTTGAAAGACCAAACGGGCCGCTGTTTACTTATGACTTCTCTAAGACCTTTAGATGGAAATCTGAATGAACATTCCTCATTCCTGGGAGCATGTATGGGCTATAGAGGCAGGGATCCCAATGGTTATTCAGTAGATCCTCAGCTATCGTCGATCCAGATGTAATGGTATTATCTGCTTTTAAATCTTGCTTTTATTATAATTTTTTCCCTATTTCCTTATGAATAACAGAATTCTTCGTAGGTACTGCAAAAAAAAAAAAAAAAAAAAAGAACAACAAAGGTAAAATCTGGTGACTCGAGAAGGTAAGATTCAAAATCTGCTTCTAGGGGATTTGAAATGAGCAAGAAGGCGAAAGCTGCCAAAAATGTAATAAAAGTACAGAATCTAATGTAAAACTATATTTAATGAGTCCCTCAAATATATTTTACAGCATGAAATGGGATACTTGCTTAACTAAATTTATTGTTTTATAAGGATGAAAAACTAAGGTCAGTCTATACGTGGACTACGATATTAGTCTATGCGGAGAAAACTGAGGCCAGCCTACTCGTGGGAAATCGGACTTGCCTTTGCGTAGAAAACTGAAGCGGGCATGCGCAGATAACTGAGACCGGCCTATGCGTAATAAACTGAGGTCGCCTTATATGTAGAAAACTGAGGTCGACTTATATGTAGAAAACTGTGGTCGACTTATACGCGGAAAGCTGAAGCTAGCATATTTACGGAAAGCTGAGGTCGGTTTATGCGTAGAAAACTGAGGCCAGCCTCTGCGCCGAAAGCTTAATTCGGCCTATGTGCGGAAGTTAAGACCGGCTTATGCGTAGAAAACTGAGGCCAGCTCTGCGCCGAAAGCTTTATTCGGCCTATGTGCGGAGAGTTAAGACTGGCTTATGCGTAGAAAACTGTGCTATGCACGGAAATTTGAAGCCGGCCTATGCGCGGAAAGCTAAAGCCGGCCTATACGCGGAAAACTGAAACTGGAAAAGGGAGCCGCTATTCCGACCATGCGCGGAAAACTGGTTTTGGCATATACACGAAACAATGAACTGAAGATTTCTCAGTTAAACTGATCAATGGTTATCCAGCAAAACCCAGTTTTATAATATATATGAGCATTTAAGTCATTCCTGTGTCTGTTTGTAGAATCTTGGTATAACCAAGTCTTTATTTAAGATTTTGGAAATGGTTATTATTTCTGTTGAACCACTTCAATTTACTTTCTTTATATCAAGCCACAGGCATTATTTGAACTATTTTTGTGCACCTGAAAGAATCCAAATATCTTAATGAATAACCATTTTATATTGATTATTATTGATCTGTTTCTGATCAAAGGCAATCAAGTGTATATTTTCATTATTTGAAAAAAAAAATGCTTTCTAAGAGATAGTCAATCAGAGATGTTTCAACTTATCTGCAGTGTAATTTTTCATCTTCAGCATGTGGTTATGAATGACGAGATACCTTTCTCCTAAACAGGACAATATGAACTGCCATTTAACCCTTAGCTGGTGGGGTGGGAAGAATTATGAATTCATATGTGCGTGTAGTTGTGCGTAAGTCACTATAACAGGATCGACCGGATTTCGAACTGGGCTCGTCGATTTCGCGTCCCGAGCCGTTAACCATCACCTCACATGAGTATCCAAAGATAGATAGTGTTACTATAAAATAGAGTTTTCAGGTGGATCTATTTCCAGAGATAAGTAAAATATCCGGCGAGACATGGGAAAGTCGGGATAACTTAATAGATGATCATATTACCCGGTCTATTCAAATTAGGCAGAACCTCATATGAACGCAAGATAGAATATCACAAATGAGATTATATTTGTACTCAAAGACACATGGCACAGTGGATAAAGGCGTTGGTTAGATCCAGTGATAGGAACCCAAAGAGTGTGAGTGCAATACCGGGTTAAGTCAGTGGAGAACTTTCAGAGGGAAAATGAACGAGAGATAACTGACAACTGACGTGGAACTAAAACAGTCTCCCCCAGTGAGCGAAACAAAGGGTTCAGTTCGACATTCCAACCACTCGAAGAAGGCCGGAGCGTACAACGGTCGAGACGTTGTCAGAAATATGGCGACAAAGATAAGGACAATAGTGCAAATAATGCGATTATATTGTAATATCTCATAACGGTTCTTGTCAATGTTATCTATAGGGGTAACAGTTTCTTTGCTATACTTCTTAAACAGGTAAAATAATTATAGGAGAGTGGCTTGCATTTTGATAAACCATTTACTTCGCCCGCTATTGTTGCATGCTAATAATGAGACATTTGTGTTTTGGGGGACATTTTATAGGTATGCATGTATATATTTGCGTTGTTTACATTTTGATTAAGAAAACAAAATTAGCCGATATAGACTTTGAAATGTCCTAACAAGAGATGTGCATTTCATAAGTAATTGCTTGCTTTGTGAAAAGGATGCAGTTTCCAGAGTAAAAAGAAATGCAGGTTTCACACTTGTCAGAAGAGGACATTTTGTTTATTAAAAATTTCGATCTCTAGGCCGGTATACATAAACTGTGTGTTAAAAGAGGTCTGCTCAAACATGTGTAACTGCTACATAACATAATGTTGGATTAAAATAAATCAATTATTTACTTAAAAATATTTTGTTTCGCCTACGAAATTAAAGTTAGCAGACTTCAAAGACCTTCTTTATTTGGGTTGGTGAGGCTTGATTCGGCTCTTCGTAGCTTAATGGTAAAGCACGCTTAGATTGAAATCGGTTTCCCCGAATTAAAAAGGAGGAATAGTCATTACATTATTGTCAGTAGACATATAATCATATATTCTTTATTAGGACATTCAATCTCTAGGCTAGCAGACATAAATTTCACTGTTTAAAGAAATATGTATATCTACTGAAACACTATATATATATATATATATATATATATATATATATATATATATATATATATATATATCAAGTATGTGGCGCAGTTCAATTTACATTACATCAATCATTCATACAAAAAACAGATATAGAAGTAAATGATTTAAATTTAATGTTTGCGAAGATGTATTCTCGCCATTTAAATCAATAACTTCTATAACTGTTTTTTGTATGAATGGTTCATGTAATGTAAATATATATATATAAAAGAAAAGCCTCTTATCAGGAGGACGAATTGCAATTAAATTTTTGCATATTAAAGTTGACTGAAGAACATTAAGCCGGAAAGGAGTTCCACAAGCGAGATGTTTGGGAAAAGAAACTGTTAGCATAGAACTTACGGTTATAACTAGACAGCTCACCTGTAAATTTATGAAAACTCGACGCCAGTCTAGTACTACGCTTAAATTAAAAATGTGTAGGCACCATAGCGAAGTCCACATCTGAACAATTACCAGTAAAGTATTTAAAGAAAAAACATAGAGAAGTAGGCTTATGGTGGTGGAAAAGTAACTGAAGCCAAGCTGCCAGATCAGGACCGATAATATTACTGATTCTTCTTGGGATTTTATCAGCGAACTGAAGTAAATAGCAGAGGTACTGGACCTTATGTGACAGCAATATTCTAAGCATGGACAAATTGTAGACTTATAGATATGTAAGATAGATTCTGAAGAGAAAAATTGTCTCTCACGACACAATGAACCCACTTTCTTAGCAGCTGGCCTCCGAATGGATTCAATATAATCTTCCCATTTCTTGTCAGCTGAGAACGTTAGCCGGAGATGGCGCAATGAGTCACCTTCCTGGAGGTTAGCATCAGCTATGCTGATGGAATACAGAGATATGTGAGAGAAGTTTACTTTTGGAGGCGTTAAAATGAACAAGGTATCTCTTTCCCCAATTAACGACGGACTTGATATCGTTTTGCACATCGTCTGCAATTATGACCATGTTGGACTGACCAGCCTTACTATTGAAGCAGAAATAAATGGTTGTATCATCAGTGTAGATACCACGTTGAGAACTGATGTCATCGGGAAGGTCATTATAAAAAATTAAAAGCAGAATAGGATCAAGGATGGAGCACTGGGAAACACCGGCGTTAGTATTAGGTTGGTGCAAAAATATTGTCGTTTTTTGACGTTAAAAAATATGTCAAAAAACGACAAAATCTTTGCACCATCCTAATATAAAAGGATCTTGACGAGTGGTCGTTCAGGATAACTTTCATATTGATAAGAAATATATATGCATCGTATCGGTTATAAAGACGGTGAATAATAATTGGCAAATTGGGCCCTGTTTTTCGGCCGGGAAACCATGTATGGTAGAGCCTAAGTATAATAACACATCAGAGAAAGAAAATCGGCAAACTGAGATCGATTTGGGCTGGGGCTGGTTGTAGTTTCTTCTTCTTTCATGTGCCGTGTCCATTCAGGATGTGAGAGATCATGGATCCTCACATCTTCTTATATCTTGTAGCTCTTAATAAGTTTTATCTTTTTGTTATTTTTCACAAACCCCGTTCTGCCATCAAACATCGTATGTAACGTGCTGCTTTTCTCTTTATCCTTTCCTCAGTCTTTCTTGGGTGTATCATATTTTTCAAGCCCTCCTTCCTCATTACGTACCTCATAAATTTCAACTGTCTTTTTACCTGAGGTTTAATATAAATTTCCTTTTCGTTTTCTTTTTTCTAAAAAACCTCGTCGTTGCTCACATATTCAGTCCATAGTATCCTCATCATCTTTAGAAAAAAAAAGCAAACAAAAAAACAAAGCATTTCTGTTGCTTCAGGTCTTTTCTTCAGCTTTGAGTCGAATTTCCATGATTCCCTGCCATACAGAAGGACAGATATCAGGTAACAGTTCAATACTCTTACGTTGTTTCTAACGAAATTACTAGTCACTTATCCCAAACATTTCAAAAATATCTATAAAACAATGTTCATACGTTCTCAGATGGAGAAGTTTTGTAACCGAGCAGTTGAAAATAAATACTTTTCAATAATTACCTTATTAAAGAAGCAGGCATAACAACTGCTGTTATATCGCTTGTCAATATTGACAGTGTGCTAGTCACCAAGTATCAGGCTACTCTCTAATTATCAAACTGATGTTATGTTGAAATTAATCAGGGCAGGCTCCGTATTTTTTGTTAATCCAAATAATTTGTTATAAAATTAAATAATCTAAATATGTTTATATTATTTAATGAAATAAGATTGAATATATGTACATATTTACTTTTTATGGGCGCGTTCGCTTTCTGACCATGAGACCCGGGTTCGAATCTGACCATAGTCGATTTATCAGGAAGGAGACTTCTTGATGTTTTCTGTCTGGAGGGGTGAAGATCCCAACGGAAAGCTCCCGAAAATCATACCACGAGTTGACCCAAGCCTTGCGAGGGAAATTGGGTGGACGGATCCCTTGGGGGCCGTCGATAGTTGTTCTAGCACGAAGTTACAAGTGCTCGTGACCGAGGGTTTGAGTGTGCTGGCCTTGTACAGATTGTCGATCATGCTAGATAACACGCTCTCTCCCAGAAAATGTAACTACGGACTGCTCAGCATAGTTGCATATAAACCACGGGTTGCCCTGTGGGTTTTGAACAAACACAAATGTGCCTGAGCGAGCGTCTGCAATAGGGATTAGTAAACCGCCCTAGTAGACGGGTATCCTAAAATACGAGTGGCCAGGTATTATTATTATAGACTTTCTATGCCATAAGATATGCTATATAAATTCTTATTATAAGTGAAATTATATTGCATATTTCATATTTTCATTCATGAAATTCTATAACATCTCATCTATACTATTGTTTCTATGTTTTATGTCATATAAAATACTATAGAAGAGTGTCCGCTATTAATTTTACACGCTTTTTGACTTCTACCTTCAAAGGTAGATGGCTTGATGAATTTAATCCTATGTTAATGGCTTTGTTTTCACAATAAATTCCTATGTTATGGTTATGATCATATAAAACTAAAACGTCTAACGGTATGATGAAATGAAGAAACTCATAAGTGATTTCAAATGGCTTTGGTTCAGACATTTCTATCTGTATAGCAAGAGTGCATCCATTGTTTCTCATTAATGGTTGTGTAACTTTGAAATACAGCATTAGGTTATTGGCATTAAGAAACTTTCCCTTTGGTTAGTGCTAAATGGGTAACCATTTGCCTATTATGGGTGGTGAAAGAAGCAATTGAATAAAATCAGGGAGTTTTTGAATTCAAATGTGATGTCTTAGGCTTGTAAATAGAATGATACATTTCAGAGCTGATTATTGGTTTCATGGGGAAAACGTGAATCCAAACTCTACTAAATTCTTTAGATTTAAGTAGTAATATTGATTTTAATGTTACTTCAAGGCGGAAGATGGAAAAATAATTCTATTATGGATCTTCCTCAAAAGTGATCCGAAAGCAGCCATAAATCCGTACTTGTTTAAAATCTCCAGAATTTAAAATCGGCTTTTATATGTCCTAAGCAGAGCTTATGACAGCACATGAGAAATAAAAATTTCAGTCACTGATTTTTTTTATCCGTCTCACATATCCCCAAAAGTAGCCCAGACTGCTGGAGGATGGGTGTTTTTAGCGAGACAATATCACTGAAAGGATTGCTGAAAAAAAGAAAGATAAAGAGCTTCAATATGCCCATTAGAAAAAACAACCACTTTTAAATTGATAGCTCTTCTACACTGTTTGCTAACCAAGGCCACAGAGCCTCGTTTGTCCTGCTATTTAATCCATAGCCGGGAGCCGGTTGAAGTCAATTTTCTATTTTCCCAAGTCTATTTTTCTGAAAGTGAACGTATCGAACTCAGCCGGAATTTGAACTCGGCTCGCCAATTTCACTTTTGGTGCAGCTAACAGTTATACTAAATTTAGTATTACATCGAATGGATAGCCGCTCGGAAAAGTATGAATCCATCTCTTCTCCTCCCAGCTATGGGTTAAGTAATAGTTGTATCCCGAAAAATATTATCTCCAAAAAATTATTAATGCAATATTCACTCGCAAAAGATAAAATATTCTTACAATCCAAAATATATGCTTCCAATTAAAAAAAAAAAAACTCATAAAGGGATGATAAACCGTAAATTACAAATTCAAATATTTGAGATCGAATACTGATCGCTCTATCCAGTGTGATCGGCACTTCGACGTAATATAACAGTTAACAAGCTTGTCTCCCTAGATCAATTATAACTGAATAGTGAGTTTGATCTTTACTGGGTGTCTCATACTTTTGGCTTAGTGTTACAACAAAGCTACACTTAGTAAATCACAATTCTATCTAATGTGAAATACTCAAGTAGCTTTGGTGTGAAACATTCAACGTTTTCCCTTTTTATTTCATATTAATATAATGTAAATAGGAGTAGATAAGTTTGCCTATCGACCGACTGACACTAATCGCCATTATTTGAACAGGTGTAGATGTTTATCTTTTACTTCCTGTTTAGAATTAGACTTCTGTTTCCTTCTAAAGTATGCTTCAACTCTATACTTCTAACGTCTCTGCCTGAACTCAACAATTTTATTTACTATATATTTTTCCTCAATAGGAGTAAATAGATTCGCCTACCGTCTTTTTTGAATAGGGGCAGAATTTTATCACTTGATTCCTGTTTAGGATTACGTTTCCGGTTCCTTCTAAAGTCTTTTTCATTCACTCTCATTTCCAGTAGCATATTGCATATTAGTGGCATTATCGCCTTGCTTGAGGAGAATTGATTATTATTATTATTATTATTATTATTATTATTATTATTATTATTATTATTATTATTATTATTATTAATAATAATAATAATAAATATCCAGAAACAATTAATCATCTTCTATCAGGTATCCTGAATATAAATCACGGCATCATAGAGTTGGTCAATGTCTGCACTAGAAAATATGCCACTTTTATGGCAAGGAAACACAAAAACAAGGTATAAATGCAACCCCCACACGATTACAGACTTAGGACCTATAATGGTTTTATTGGAATTTGCAATACACACAGAACAATCAAAGCTAACCGCCCAGACATTATAATCAAAGATCATAAGAACAGAATGTGCTTTCTTACTGATAGAGCACATTTTTTGAAAATCTTAAAAAAAAACTCTAAAAAACCCCCCCCAAAAAAACATAATACGAGAAATAATAATAAAAGAAAAGGTAAATAATTTTCTATCCTCAAATAATTACTGATATTTTTCGTAAATTTGTGGGGATGATGAAGAATCAAGGATTCCATGAAGGTGTCGATAGTCGAAAAGATAAAGAAATCCTTGATCTTGAACTTTGTGCATAACAGATCAATAAAATGGTAAAACACTGAAAGATTGTTGGTTCATGATCAGACATTCTTCAACTCACTCTCCCAGAAAAAAAAGCATTAAACGGTTATTCGCGTTTGTATGAACGGTCGTATTGAAAATCAGAACCTGAGTCAATATTATTCAGGCTCTTTGATAAAGGAAGAAGCTTCAGAGAGGGAATCTTCAAGTGTCCGACAAGTTTCGAATTAGTAAGTTATTATAACCTAACCCAAGAGCATTAAGATAAGGGAGCATGCAATAACTGTCGTACGCCGACACTGATATCTTTGTAAATGAATTTTCTTATAAGCGCATTTGTTGTAAGAGAGCGAAATAGCCTTGCATTCATCAGAGACATGTAAACGTGTATACTATCTAAAAATAAGATCTGTATATCAGGGTCTTTATAAATCTTAAGAGCTAGAAACAGTACTGAAAAAGAAGAAGACGTGATATACTTCGACGGACAGCGGAGCGAGAACAATCTACCCACACGCGGGGGCGGGTATTAATTAATGGGTTTAAGTCAAAGTTCCTTGAAGGTTATTCGGCAGACACAACAACCGAAAGGTTGTGATATTAACAACAACGTCGAGAACATTATTTCAAATATAAATAAGGGAAACAGACTACCCATCCCAGGAATTCAAACAGAAATAAATAATAAAAAAAAATGTATTATATATTAGCTTGGTGCAAAAATAATGACGTAATAATGTCGTTTTTTGACGTAACGTCCAAAAACGACATTATTACGTCATTATTTTTGCACCAACCTCATAGGAATAAAGTCTTATTGCCGACACTGGGATTTGAGCACGGATCGCCAGAGAGCAAATACAGGCGATCTCATTTTGAATAAGTAGATCACATGATGGTAAAGAAAATATATATGCAAATTTACGTGGCGTCTAATTGATAACCATCTCTGTTTTATCTTCTATATTGTTCACTAGACTATTTCTGTATAATGATCTATACGGATCACTATTCGGCGGATACTTTTCGAGCGAATTTTATGTAAGAAAACCTATCAAAAGAATGAATAAGAGTAGGCAATTTTTTTATTGAATAATTAATTACAAATATTCGTATTATTAATACCAGTGTATATGAACATTAAAACAACTATTGTGACATATCAGACGTTACATAAAATTAAAGAATTTAAACTATATGGTTTATCTTTGAACTCTGGTCGGTAATATTTTTGGCTACTTGTTTCATACGAGACAATTTTTAATGAGTAACGAAATACTAGCGTTTGTGATAAAAAGCAATTGAAATAAAGACGGAAGAAAAAAAGTCGAAACGTAAGAAAAAGTATCAAGACAAAGAATATTCAGATTGGCTCACATTGTTTATTTAAGAAGTCGCAAACAGACGGATAAAAATCTTATATTAAAATAGATAATTGTATTTTTATTTACTAATGGTATCAGGTGTGTTCACTGAAGTTGACCTTAAAACGCACTCGAAGACACACCAACACCATGTGTTTAACAAGTTATTCATGGAAAAATAAGACCTGTTTGTGATACAGCGAAGAAGAGCTCACATGTAAAGGCTGAGACATTGTACGTTGTATGCATCTATAAACTGCATAATAGATGTGTGGGTGGTGTAACATGTATCGGCGCACAAGGCGGGGTCGAGGTCATATCTATCATATTCATTTTCGCACTAATATAGAGGCATGCTACTACCTACCTATTGTCCCCTCAGCTATAGGTTATATAGTAGGATACATTGCTACTACCTATTGTTCCCTCGGCTATAGGTTATATAGTAGGATACATTGCTCTCTAGCCTTGGTTTGGTTACCAATCTAAAACAAGGAAAATCTGAAATCAAATCCAATGAGAAGGTAACAATTAATCAACAAAATATCTAATTCATACAGTTTTAGTACAAGAGAAATATCTTTTACATATATACTGCCTTTGTGTATCAGACTCTCTGTTTCTATCTGTCTATCTATATGATTCTCTCTTACTATTTCTCTCTTTATGTATATATATATATATATATATATGTATGTATGTATTATGTGTGTGTGTGAGCGTACGTGCGTGTGTGTGCGTGTATGTGTTTGTATGTATTAAAAATAAGTATACATTTGTTCCTCATCGATCGTTCAACAGTTTCATGCACGTGACAATCGTCAGGCACACATTAAAAACTGACCGTTGTAATACCTCAATATATTTAGCCTACTGGCAAGAGGAGGAGTTCATTTATATATGGATAAATAAATAAAATGATAATATATATATATATATATATATATATATACATACTTGATAACTGGAATTAAGATACCTTTTGTAAATGAGACCATTTTCACCTATGAATTTTAATTTGAAAATAAAATTCGCAGGATTTTTCAAACTGTTTCTGGTATCAGTTTGTAGTGAACTGTTTATTTGGATAAAGAAAGAGAAAGGTTGTGATATTGGAACCTATTGGGTGGTAAAGGGAGAGAAGACGACACTGTTACTGGTATCATATTATGGAGGTAGGAGAGGCTGAGTAGGGAAAGGGATGGAAGACCGATAGGCTGACCTATATCCTAATGATACCAGAAACAGTTTGAAAAATGCTGCGAATTTTAAAATTAAAATTCGTAGGTGAAAATCGTCGTTTATTAAAGGTATCTTAATTCCAATTGTAAAGTATGTATATATATACATATATATATATATATATATATATATATATATATATATATATATATATATATATATATATATATATATATTCGATTATAAGTGCAATTTAATTTATAATTACATGAATCATTCATACAAAAAACAAATATAGAGGTTAATGATTTAAATGGCGAGAATACATCTTCGCAAACAATTTCAATAAGATACACTAACCCCGAACCTGTATATGAATGATATGATCCCTGTTTATAAATTCCAGTTTCATAAGGTCTTTTTTAGTTTTTACAAGCTTTCGTCTTTTCTCAGTTATGGAAATAGATTTGTTCTTGTTTTTTACTTCTCGGTAATAAGAGGACAACGAAAATATAGATGTAATCCGAATAAATGCTATGTGTTATTGTTTTTGGAACGTGCGGTCGCATTTTATCATGTAATATATATATATATATATATATATATATATATATATATATATATATATATATATATATATATTTCATTTGGGTATACTCTATTGTAATATATATTAACTGGCCACTCGTATTCGAGGATACCCGTCTACTAAGGCGACTAGTCAATCCCTATTGCAGATTCTCGCTCAGGCACATTTGTGTTTGGACAACACCCACAGAGGCAACCTTCGGTTTATACTGCAACTATGTTGAGCAGATCTTAGTTACAGTTTCTGTTACTAAGAGCGTGTTATATAGAATGATCAACAATCTGAACAACATTAGTACACTTAAACCCTCGGTCACGATGACATCTGACTTCGTGCTAGTGTTCCGTCTACCCGATTTCACTCACAAGGCTTGGGCCAACCCGTGGTATAGTTTTCAACCACTTTCCAAAGGCGCCCACCCAGACCGATAACATCAGGAAGTCTCCTTCTTGACAAATCGACAGATCTAGTTAAACTAATCCTCTGACTTCTTTGGATCCGGACACATAGACAGACAATATAAGCCTTAAAATGATGCATGCGGTGGCAAGTGAGAATCTTTCTCATTTTGACATCCATTCGCCTAGTATAAGCTATGGTCGAGTTGATGGTGAAAATGTATTTCACCATGTGGACAACCAGAGTTTTATAACTGATATTCTGTTTTTTGAATCCAACTTGATATTTAACACGAGACGCACACGCCTGTAGTATTCTATTCTTAATTTCTCCTTCATTTGGTTATGCTGTATTACATCCCCTTCGCTGATTCCTAAGTATTTATAGGCTATATTATTATTATTATTATTAGTAGTAGTAGTAGTAGTAGTATTTATGCATGTAATGCCTCCAGATTTGTATCTTGTAGATCGGGGTTCAAACAATGCTTCTTAGGCCCTATAGGTGAATTTTCCTTCAATAGATAGCACTGTTCTTAGTATATGGGATCTTCCTAGTAGGG
>OZ010572.1:85806185-85823685 GCA_963932145.1 Acanthosepion lycidas | reverse complement strand
CTCTCTCTATCCCAATTAGTTTTTGTGGAAATTCGTAGAAACATCCGTTGAGAAAAACAATTCCTGTTACCAGATAAATAGGTGATATGAAGCATAAGCATAAAAATTCCATTTATAATCGGGGGAAAATGTTTTAATGAGTTTGTGTTTACACCGTGCGGTTCCGCTGTTTTTTTCCTTACTTTGTCTGACTGGTCATACATGTAACTTTCAATGATTCGTTGACTTGATACAATGAAGAACTATGGTGTCGGAAACACTTTTCTTTAATTTGGCTTATTTCCGATTATAAAAAAAAAAATGAAAGTTTGTTTCCCCGAGTCTTTTCGGTAAATTCATCTCACAAGTATGGTTATCATGACTTCCCCATGTCATGCTTCTTCCAGTAACAAATTCTTAAATGCCTAAAAGTTTTATAATGAAGATCTCTCGAAGTTTGGAAGAACTACTTAATTATAAGTAAATTCAAATTCATCTTTTCATACACTCTTCCAAATTTG
This sequence comes from Acanthosepion lycidas, assembly GCA_963932145.1. Classification (NCBI taxonomy): domain Eukaryota; kingdom Metazoa; phylum Mollusca; class Cephalopoda; order Sepiida; family Sepiidae; genus Acanthosepion; species Acanthosepion lycidas. The sequence goes on along the minus strand of OZ010572.1, from coordinate 85,823,185 downwards.
ATTTGGTCACGTTCCTTTTCTGATCCAGCAGTGGAGTTTCATTGAATTAGATCCCTCTCAATATAAGTATCAGATTGGGACCACGCTCCTTGCCTTATCAAAATCCAGCTGATTAAATTTTCTGAAAGTAATACTCATTTTCTAGCGTCAGAACGATCTATATTAAACAACATCAATATCCTTACATTATCGATGAGCAAAAATTTATTATCGATTAAACATGCATCCATAATGATGTCGACCTGATCTGATCTTGCACATGTTCGTTCTTGGTAAAATATCTTTTTTCCCAATCAGTTTACCCTTCAGTCCAAATGCACTTTACAAACTGTACTTCATCGTAAACATTCATTTTTTGAACAACATACCTTTAAATCAATCACGAATAGATACCTCCTTGTCCATGAATTTTTCAGGATAGACCATTCCGCCAAGAATTCTATCCTGAATCCGTATGCCAGACAACACCACCTTATGTAATATTTATTTGAAGTTTTCCTTTTATCATTTCTGGATTCTTTACGCTTTCTTTTATACATTTTCTCCTCTTCTATCGAAATTATAAGGTTGTTGCAAAAATAATGTCGTTTTCTCGCATTTGTTACTATGTGAGAAAACGACATTATTTTTGTACCAACCTAATAGTAACAAATAAAGGATATTATTGTGTGGATTATTTTATTTATTAGGTTGGTGCAAAAATAATGACGTAATAATGTCGTTTTTTGACGCATTTTTTTAACGTCAAAAACGACATTATTACGTCATTATTTTTGCACCAACCTAATATTAAAACCAACAGTGTTTTATCGCAATAAACGTTTTTTTTAAGCATATTTGAATAGACTCTCCGTTTATTTTCAACAGTAAACTTATTTTCCTTTACAGGAATGAATATTCGAGAATATTTTTCTTCAATAAGATTTCTCAATTATTCACGCCGGTAGACGAAAATAAATATTCTGTTTAAAATAAATAAAACGTCTATTCAACTATGGGCATCCACTAAAAATAGCATTTAAAATTATAAAAATCTGCCGGATTAATAAAAAAAAAAAAGTATATTACTACTTTAGAAATTTGTTTGCTTACATTTGGATACGAAATTAAACTGATATACATTTGGGATATTTCAAGAATTTGGGTGGAGAGCGATTCATGCTAGAATGCAGTATTCGGCCATAATTGATCAGCGAGGTCGTTCGAGGCCGTGCAAGTTGAAAGAACGTCGGGTCTAACGATGGTTTCTCTTGAAAAGTGGTGTGCAGGCTCGAATCCTTTTTTACTTTAGTAACATTTCTCGCATATCAAGGGGGTAGACGAAAATAAATATACTGTTTAAAATAAACAGAGCGTCAACTGGACTACAGACATCCAATAAAAATAATATTTAAAAAAAGAAATGTCATATTGTATAAACCAGAGAAACTCGAGCCATTTCTGGTCTTTTTGTAAAAGTAAAAATTATCTAGCCTCGCATTTCACATTAAAGTATCAATTGTAACCCCATTCCAGTCAGTTACTGACTTACGGCTTTATCATGTTGAAACATCGCTTCTCGTACGATCACGGTTAAGCAACGTCGAGCCTGGTTAGTAGCTTGGACATTTGAGTGATGTATTGGATAACGGTTCAGAATTAAAAATAAGAGTGAAAAGTTAAAATTATAGCCAGGTTCGTTATACAGTGTAACCCGGATATAAGAGAAACCCGGATATAAGAGCGATTTTATCTGGTCCCAAATTAGAGCCATACTTACCTAAACAAAATAGACCAAACCCGGATGTAAGAGAAACCCGGATATAAGAGACTTCTTCTCCGGTCCCGACAACTCTCTTATATCCGGGTTACACTGTATTTGCTTACGCGAAAATACACATGGGAAAAGTATGGATCTACTTCACCTCCCCACATGAGTTAATTAGTGAGTGAGGTACGTATAGATATTACTTCATATAAAAAATAGACCATTCCGTTAGGATTACGACGAAAGGCGAAAGAAAAAGTACTACTAGAGTTGCAGTTTTGTTTTAGTAAAAAGAGAAAACAGGCATAATAAGAAAGAAATAAATAAAAAAAGAAAGAAAATAATAAAGAAAAAAAGTGAAAGATAGGGAAGATGTGGAGGGCGATAACCCTCATGCTTTTAACATCTGCTTCAGTAAAATGGAAAAAATACTCCTTACTTCTTTAAATAATAAACCACATCCATATTTATGATAATTACAGTGTAACCCGGATATAAGAGAGTTGTCGGGACCGGTGAAGAAGTCTCTTATATCCGAGTTTCTCTTATATCCGGGTTTGTTCTATTTTATTTAGGTAATTTGGCTCTAATTTGGGACCAGAGGAAATCTCTCTTATATCCGGGTTTCTCTTATACCAGGGTCTCTTATATCCGGGTTACACTGTATTATATTTTGTTAAAACTTAAATATTTTAAGATGCAACAGTGAATTTTCACTGATATTTTATAGTTGTGGGAGTCACAAGGATCTTTTTAAATAAGTAAATTTAGAATTAGGATTAAACAGGCAATTCAAATAGGAAAATAGTGAATTTTTCACGAGTGTCGCTAGTTTTGTAATAAATAATATCTCATAGTAGCCATTTTTATTGTCTAATGTTCCACTGCAGATAATAAAATCTTCGTTTGTACAGCTCATAAGTAAATCCAATTTTTATAAAAAATGCATTGCGGTGTCCTTATTCATTAGCTATACTATATATAGTTTAGTCACTATCTGTCACTCATATCTATATATAGACAGTTATTTATTTGAACGTGCGTTTGTGACGTTGTATGTTGCCATATTCGCTTTTCTGTTTACAATACAATAGTGACACATCGATTTTTCTTTGCCATTGTCCTTCCCTTTCCTATCCGAGGTCGCCTACCTCGTCGCCCATCTCGTTCTGTAGAGGCTTTTCAAATCTTTTACACCCTTCCCACCGCTTGTCATTTGCTTGTTACTGTAACGCCAGCCGTCACCATTCACGCATGCGCAAATCACCGTACACTTGAGTCGGTGATGTTATGGCTTCCGTCACTTGTTCCAATTCAAATCAATAGCGTCGAGCTGGCAGATATAACAGAGCTCTTTGCGAGCAAAAGGGCTGAGACTATTTGGTGTCTGCCGTTCTTGTTGCTACATTTGTCCACTTTCGGTTAAAGGAAAACACAAAGAGGGATTTGGTATGAAATCTGCGCACTTGTGGAAGAAGCCATCAGTGTAGGAGTCTGATTGACTGCCTACGTGTAATCATAAAATAAAATCCCACACAGTGTCCATCTGTTTGTATCAAATTCTCTTTATAATATTCACATCGGTTCTTTATCTCTTTCTATATTTTATGACTTGTTCTATTAGGTTGGTGCAAAAATAATATCGTTTTTTGACGTTAAAAAAATACGTCAAAAAACGATATTATTTTTGCACCAACCTAATATATCTGTTTATCTATTTCGCTGTACAGTCTCTATATGTACGTTTACTCTGTATATACATATATACATACATAAATACACACACACATATATAGGGCGTATCGGGAATACTTTTAAAATGACAAATGGCCATATAAACATATTCAGTGCAAGAGAATGAGATGATGTTAGAAAGCACCGGAAACCAAATCTTAAATAGGAAACAAGGGATAAACCTCTACTCCTGTTCAATAAGTAGGAAAGGAGTGTGAACAGGGTAATAGGCGAACCTATCTGCTCCTTGTAAATTACAAGTTTGCTTTATTGTAAGCAAAGAAAGTTTCATTTTAGACCTAACCAGCACATCCCTCAGTATCATAACCGCTTGCTCACGATAGGAATAACTTGACATTGTTAAACGGAATACTTCTCAATTAATGTTCGTACTTTAAACATTGAAGAAATACTAGGCATAAATATACATGAATGAGAACTGTAACCTAGTCTACATTGCAACACAGCGACATCTACCGGCCAAAACGAAGTATTTGCGGTTATATATTTATTTTGTCCTTGGTTTGATATATATATATATATATATATATATATATATATATATATATATATATATATATATATATGTATTAAAGAAGTAATAGATTTATTTGTATTCCAAAAATTTTATTTGAAATAGACGGCCCATTTTATTCTATTAAACTGTTAAACTTACGACTCTTAGCTTCCGAATATATATATATATATATATATATATATATATATATATATATATATATATATATATATATATATATATAGGATAACGAAATGTAAATATCAAGAACAGTCGGAAAGATATATGACAAAGTGTAAAAAGTTCTCTTGTAATGAAACGCGTCACACGGAAAACTTTTTACACTTTCTCATACATTTCTCTTATATATATATATATATATATATATAATAAAAAGGCTTAAACACTAATATTCCATGGTCATAATTTATTCCATTAGAATCGTAAATACGATCCAATTGATCAGACCTACAAATTCAAAAAGAAAACAGAAAAAATAACCCCGGAAATGAATAGAATTTAGAGAAGGTGTAAGTATGAGAGTGTGGAACGAATGTTAGAGCTATAGAGAGAGGTAACAGACGAAAGAAGGTGAGGGATTAAAATTTAACAGAGAGAAGTTTTAGAGAGGTGAGTTGAAGACGGTTTAAGTGAGAGAAATATGAAAGTTGTCGGATGTCTAATACATTAAAGATGTAACCGGAAAGGATACATTTTGTGGTGACATACACACACAATATACGATCTAATCTTAAAGATCAAAAGAAGAGGCAGGGAGAGGAAAAGAAAAGAAAAGAAAAGCGAGTGGGGGAGAGAAATGGGGCTGGGGGAACTAAAACTGAAGGCCATTTACTGAAAGGGCCGCTTGTGTAATTAAGAAAATTTGACAAAATTAATATCGACTACAGGTTACAAATCAAATATACACATATGAAAAATAAATATAACGATTATCTAATCTAGCAAGGACCTATATTTTTATGTTCAAAATCACATGCGTATACACACATACACAATAATATATATATATATATATATATATATATATATATATATATATATATTCTGTTAGATAAATAGAGAGAAAGACTGAATATATATATATATATATATATATATATATATATATATATATATTGGATTATTATAAAAAAATACAGCACTTGATGATCGGTTTAAATTTATAAAATTAAATAAAAATACCCCCGAAGACTCTAAAAAATACGTCAACAAAATTACAATATCGAACAATGCTGATGTATGATCCTTGTAAATCAACAAAATTATTTGAGATTACGACGATCCCGGATACTTATATGGAAATGTCAAAATACATAAACCCGGATATCCATTACGACACATCATTTCACAGGTTTCAACACCTATTTACCAATTGTCAAAATTCCTCTTTGATATCGTTACTTCATTTCCATCTACCAATTATCGCATCTCATCAACTCAGGAATTTCTCCAAATCCTTAAAAATACACAAGCCAAAGCATTCTAGTGCCACTTGACGTAGGATATTTATTTATAAACGTTCCTGTCGATTTAACCATTAATATAATCCTTAACTTTAAAAAAAAAAAAAATTCTAATTTCATCCATCAAACCTAATATTCTCAAACAATTTTTGAATACCTGCACAACTAAAGTCCGCTTATACAATCATAATTGTAAAATTTACATACAAATTATGGGAAATCCACTTGGTCCATACTTCTCTATTACATGTAACTTGTAGAAAACAAGGTATTTAAAAAAGTAACTAAAATTAAAATATATGTCTGCTGTTTAGTTGATATCTTTATTTTATTTGAAAACAAAAACGAAATTGATTATCTCAAAAACTACATTATTAAAAATTCCATCTATGAAGTTAGTAAAAAAAATAAACTCCCTCTCTTGTACGTACTTTTGGAGTCGCGTACCAATACATGCATTAGTATGTTATATAAAAAAAAAGCAGAAGTAAAAACTCTTTCCACCTTAATGTTACTAGTCAATGTCCTCTTAGATATAAAATAGGCTTTATGAAAATATTCTTCATGAGAGTGAACAAGAGCTAGTTTATAATCAAATCATCTTAAAGATCACCATATTAGACTTTTTCTTCCTAATAGCAACACTGAAGACACGGAAGAAACAAGAACATTAACATTTTCTATAAAAATGCATGGTAACTCTTAGCAAGATGAATATTTCCTAACAAATATTATAAAGAAATATACAATCTCAGTCAACAACAACAAGAAAATTAAATTAATTATCTACTATTAAAAAAAAATTAATCTGCTAAACTATTTGACAACAATAATAATTCAGCAGCAAGATCCAAAGTCCAGAGAACCAATATTATTTACGAAATCACATGTTATTTAAAGAAAATTGTTCCTGATCAATTCAAATTCATAAATGATTAGATTGGATATACTATAACATACCTAATAAGAAGACTCACGTTGCATCTCTCAGATCATAGCTCAAATAGATCTAATTTAGATACACATGGAAACCTGTTAAACTCTATCCGCAACATTACTCATTGATAATACAAATATGTAAAAAAGACTAAAAATAATGGAGACATTATTAATAAAAAAGAAAAAAGCCAACACTCAATAATATCAAAAATGAACACAGACACAATGTAATGTGTTTGAAAAATAAAACATTGCTATAACTTTTGATACATATATAAAACAATCCATACAAGTTAAAAGTAAAAAATAAAATCATCCTTGATAATAGCTAAAAGTATAGCCAAAATCCCTGGGGCATTCAAAACATTTGGACAATTTTTACATAATTCGCACCCAGAAAAGAAGAAAATTATAAGAACACAAGAAAAAAATAAATAAAAAACCTTAACCGCAATATATATATATATTCAGTCTTTTTCGATCCCCCTATTATATTTTTATATATATATATATATATATATATATATATATATATATATATATATATATATATATATATATATATATATATATATATATATATAACGAAATGGACAAAGTCCGACAATTTATTTATTTATTAAAGACATTTTTATGTTTAACGTTCTTTTTATAGATAGAAGTATTTAATTAAATGCTCTGTTTATAATAAACAGTATTAAATAACATTTACCGGCCTGAATGTCCGAGAAATTTTCATAGAAAATATTCGTCCTTGGACGGGATTCGAACCTGCATCCTATACGGAACCGTCATTCGATACACCATGAGCAGTTATGAATGCGCGAGATTCATGGAAGATTGAAGTTTATAAACAGTAAATTCGACCTTGCCTACCTTGGTGGCCGAGCGGTCAAGGCACGTCAGCGTAAATGACGGTTCCCCAACTTAGAATGAAGAAGTTCATGACTTTTATTTTGGATATTATTTTACACCCCCCCCATATATATATATATATATATATATATATATATATATATATATATATGTGTGTGTGTGTGTGTGTGTGTGTGTGTGTGTGTGTGTGTGTGTGTGTGTGTGTGTAACCGTCTCTGTCAAGTTTGCCTGTTGCAACAATCTGTTAAGCTTGTTGCTGCGACAGGGTTGTTGGCAGGTGTTGTAATTTTGAAGATATCTTTTTTAGCGAGATGTTCATTAACTCACACTTTTTTTCCACCAGCGATCAAGTTTTTCTTTGGCAACGAGATATTGTATTTCCCACGGGCATCAGCGCAATGTGAAAAAACACACCTTCAGATGGAATTCTATCATCCACTCCATTTTTTTATCGCTCTCTCTGCATATATATTTATAAATATTTAATTTATAAAACTCAAACCTACTCTGTATGCACTCAGATGAAACCCTAAAAATGGATTGACTTTTTTGTACTAATTTTCGCATCATACAAGGCTCGGGGGCCGCTCAAAGTAGAGGCTACTGGTAAAATATTTATGGTGAATAAGCCTGTGATTTGCATGAATTGGATAGTAAAGAGAATAGATCCATATTAACGCTTAACTTGAATAGATCAACCTTATAATGATGAAGGAAGTACCAACACAGAAGTGTGTTCCAAAATGTATCAGTGCTTAAGAAAAAGCTGACTCATTGGATCTTTTTCTTACCTTTGGGAATAGACGAGAAATAATGTTGATTCGACTACATGAATGCATCATATGTTATCTGGGGCCGGCATGTTTCTGATCGCGTTGGCTCTTTTTGGATCCGGCCGACGACCATCTTTATTTATGATGTGTACTAAGTATTTAATCTCTGGTAAGAAAAAGTCACACTTTTCCTCCTTAATCTTAAATCTGTATTCTTGTATCTTTTCGAATACGTTTATTATATGGTTCCGGTGGTCTGCCATAGTTTTACTGGTAACCAGTATATCATCCAAATAGGCTGTTGCGTAGTCAAGATCGCCCAGCATGGCGTCCATGACCTGCTGGAAAAATGCAGGCGCAACCTTTACTCCAAAAGCCAGCCTGTTGTATTTTTACAACCCTCCATGGGTGTTTTTGCAGAGCAATTTGGAAATTTCTTCTTCCACCACTATCTGAAGGTATGCGTCCGAGAGGTCAATTTTAACTTGAATAGATCAACCTTATAATGATGAAGGAAGTACCAACACAGAAGTGTGTTACAAAATCTATCAGTGCTTAAGAAAAAGCTGACTCATTGGATCTTTTTCTTACCTTTGGGAATAGACGAAAATAATGTTGATTCGATTACATGAATGCATCATACCGCGTCCATGGTGCAAATGTCAGAACTGTTGCAACTAAAGAATGGAGTTCGTCGGAGCATTTGTAATAGCCATAGGAATAGATTAACGACAGGCTTACAACGTTGCGTCTGTCGGGATATGTATTAAGTCGGTTGTCTGTCCGTATGTGCTTAGATAACGTAATAGTGTGATACGAATATTAACTTATTACTTATATTTAACAGCATACGGTGTTTGCTTAACGATTATGACTAATTTGCAATGTCCTACATTCTAAACAAGTGGCAAGAATTATGGAACTACCATCCAAACAACAAAATTTACAAAGAAAACATCATCATGGTCTCAGAATTTCTCAGAGAGAAAAGAAAGTCCTATCAATAATCAAAATAGTCGACACTCGCTCGCATCCGAACATTGGGATCGTTATCCTCTCCCCCTATTCCAGGTGGCGCTGACTTGAGATAACTGTTAACGATAAGCCTACTCCAGTCTTGAGTAATAGTCACATACGATTGTGGGTGGAGGATGAAGTTGGACGTGTGGGGACCCCGTTACTGTACGTCGCAGATCCTCGATTTGGGATTGTGTCAGAGATGTCTTCAAATGATCCATGCAATGTCGTTTTGGGCCTCCTGCCGTTGACAAGCTCTCCAAACAGGATAATACGTTAGAGTCGAGTCGGATGCATTGTAAACACGTGGCCTGTCCAGCGGAGGCGGTCTTGAAGCTTGGTAGCCTGGACGGTAGGAGGAACGCCCAAGAGATGACATCCTTGGTGGTGATGCGGTCCTCCCAACAGATGCGAAGAATTCTTCGATGCTTTGTTTGCCGGTACTGCTCCAGATGTTTGATGACCTGGCGATACAAGGCCCACGTCTCACAAGCGTACAGACGGCTGAAGAGAACCACGGCCCGGAAGACTATGATTTTGGGTTCTCGTGTTGAGGCCGTGAGTGGTAAAGACCCGGTACGAGAATATTCCGTACACAGTATGAATAAGACAAACATATATCACTCATTTTGCCTAAAGCTCGAACAACATCCTGAATGCACAGGATATCAAGAGGCATATACTGTAAAATATATTCTAATCAATTGTAATGGTCTTGCACCTGTACGTCACTGATTTTATGGCATGAATAGTTTACAGGACCTTTACAAGATGATAAAAGTAGAGGCTATTCTAGTCTACTTGAAGGAGGTTGGTCTATACCACATATTATAACACGAAATTAATATGTTCTAGAGGTATAACTGGATAGTAATGGAACCAAAGTGTTGTTTACAAGCCATATATTTAAAATAGGTAACTCCACTTGCTTGCTGAAAAATAGTATAGCATGATGAAAAAAGGCCCTAAATTTCATAAAAACAAAATTTTATCGTCAAAATGTCTATGCTATTATTAAGCGGAAAGACAACAGCAGTTTTTTTTAGCACGTTAGAAATTTTGGTTAAAAATCCTGTTTTTTTTTTTGTTTTTTTCGTTAGCGATCGACGTAATGTTTACGATTTGTGCTTCAGCGCCCTTTTTCGGGTGAAAAACACACTGATTTGGAAATTTTTGCAAAAATCAAATGATTGTCGGATTTTTATGAAACTGACAAGACTTATTCACAAATGAATTAAATAATTTTTTTTTTTTTTTTTAGAAAACCTTGGTAAAAATGTTTTTTTTTACATATATTACCCACCACTTAATTTCATGAAATTTCGAGAAATTAAATTGCAATCTAAAAATTTGTTTTATTAGTTAAAAGCAGGACTCATTGGAGAATTTAAATCATCGGTTTTTTGTAAAACAGGACACCCAATTGTCGGAAATCTGCTCTGAATTATAAAATATCAAATGAAATAAATCTATAGCATTCTTTAATTAGAAAAAAACAAACTTTTAATTACTTTCATAAATATGATTTCTTAAGAGCACTATCGTCTTAAGAAAAAAATTGAAGTATTATGAATCTGTACACGAACTGCTTCCATTTTTAAAATTCCATTATAATATAAATCGTTTTAAATTCTGCATTAATTCAATCGGATTTATATATAAACAATTTTTTTAAAATATTGGGTATAATCGCTTTTTATTGAAATTTTCAATTTTTGAAGGTGATAATGTTATTAAGTAAAAACTATATTTCCGAATCAAAAATTCAAAAGCGTTTACACCCAATATTTTTAAAAAAATTATATATAAAATATTACGTAACTTGCATCTGTTTGAAAGTATGGTAACCTTACATGACATAATCATAAAATAAGAGCGATGACTATAGTAAGTTTAAATTCAACATTCCTAAAATTAGATTACGGAGAATATTTTCCAACATTGTAATATCACTCAAAATTCAATGGAAGTATATAATTTAATCTTGTCAGCATCAAATAACCGACAGAGTTGTTATGTTGTTAAAACAGAATACTTGACCAATCAATAATTTACATTCTGAGTTTTAAGAATCAATGAAATATTTTTGTTTTTATTTATTTGTAACAGGGTTTTTTTCGAAAAATATTAAGGAACATGAAAATTTCTTTAGAAACAAAGAAAAGACATCTAACCTGTTGTGTAATACTAATCCCCATCTATAGCAGTGAATACTGGACAATCTCCTCACATATAAAAATAATTGAGGAATGTGGTTCTACAGAAGGATACTGATAATACCATGCAGTGAACAAGTGAGAAACGAGGAAGACTTAAAGAAAATGGAAACAAAAAGACATGCGAAATTCCCAGAACACGTTATTAGGTTAGAATGCTTGGAGAATTTAATACTAGCGGGACAAAAGAAAACATCGAGCAACTTACCTAATAAACTTTTGTAAATAAATGACAACACATGGGCTGGGTGTGGGTAGTGATATCTAAACTTTTCTAAGAACTACAAAGGATAGGAACTTGGGGCAAAGTAGGATTTTTCATGTCCTGAAGGGACACGGCACACAGAAAAAGAAGTTCATCCAAGATCGACCAATGAATTAGTAATACAAAAATAAATAACAAATGTCGGCAAGAATAACTTGGCAAAGTAAGAAATTCGTGGGTGAATCTACTGCGACCCTAACCTATTATAGCTTTCTATCGAATAAATCTTCTGATATCTCTAGAGGTCAATGACAAGGCGAGTGTCGAAGACAGACGCTGCCTTCATTTTTCTTTGTTTTTCTACTGGTGATTGTACTCTTTGTGAGGAAGCCATAAAGGGAGAGAAGTAGAGACAAACACGCCGGATTTCAACGATAAATCATTCGGTATTTAAGGTATAAATTATCAGAAGTTACAATGACGACGATGATTTGAAATACCCGATATAGCGACTAAGTCCAGGAGATTTATCTTTCGAGAAATCGCATAAAAATATGTGAGAAAACAAGATCTAATAGAATGAAAATCTAAAAGTTATTCAGTTATTTTCGTGGTTTACTATATAATATACAATATATACATATAATACATTCTTATAAATATTATTAATATTCATTATATTCTTACATAAAATACACACTCACACACATATACTATATATATATATATATATATATATATATATATATATATATATATATATATATATATATATATATATATATAATTTAAATAAAAACAGACCACTTTAAGTTTCCATGTAATAAATTATTTCACCACAGCCCTTATTTATCCTCCTTAGGTTTACCCGTACGGATTACCTAGTTTTTCATAAACTATATATATATATATATATATATATATATATATATATATATATATATATATATATATATATATATATATATATCTTTTTATATTCAACATCATCACTTGATAAGACACCGAAGGTGTTGAAACAAAATGGCTATTTTTGTAGTGATTTTATAACATATTTATGTTATAATTTTTGAATAAATAATTATATCTGCTCTACTCTGTATTGAGCACTCTTTTAATAATAGTAATTGTTGGTTATTGGAATTTATTCCGTATACACCAATCATATACTTGTATATATATATATATATATATATATATATATATATATATATATATTACTTTAAACGCTATTTTGATAGGATACTTGTATTTGAGAAGACGCCATGTGTTTTTATTAAACAATATATTTATTTATAAATTTTTCTTGAATAAAATCTCTCGAACATTCAGGCTCTGAGACTGAAATGAACAAATAAACTCCTTAATGAACAAGCCGACCGTTTACTCAAATACCAGTATCCACTAAAAAAAAAGTCCATTCTAAGATTCACCCAAACATTCATACATACACAGACACTCACTCACTCACACACACACACATATATATATTGACACACGTTTCATTAAATATTATAGACAAGTGTTGTCTATTTATTTTATGTAAAATTTTTTCGTAACATCTGAGAAGTTTAATAACACTATCGCTGAACGAAGAAAGAAATTCACAATATTGATCCAATTTTTTTTATTTTAATACAATCTAAGCTTTCGGCATACATAAGCCATTATCAAAGATGTCAATTACAACATATTAAACAATATACGGACAAGACAGTGATGATAGTCTGTCATTGTTTACATAGATGATTTCTAAGCAACATAAACACGTGCATAAAAACGCTAGCAGCGAAAATCGCACCGCATCTCATAACGTCACACATGACCACACGAGAGTGAATTGAGAAATATATATATATATATATATATATATATATATATATATATATATATATATATATATATATGATAGGACAAATTAGAAGTAGGAAACAGATCTTAACCTAACATGTTTCACTTAAAGCTTCATCAGAGATCAAGGTAGAAATGATAAAATTGATAAAAATCAGAGACTCAGATTAATGTTATGTTGTGGTTGGCTATTGGCTAGATACGTGTCACGTGTAATGAAGTAACAGATAATATTCAAATATGTGTGGCAAAAATTCTTAAAAGCTAAAGTGTGTAAAACTTAGTGAGATGCAGCAGGATTTTTAAATGGATACGTGAAGTAACAGACATTATTGAAATAAGTGTATGAAATCATTCTGGATGTTAAAGTTCATTAAGTTTAGTGAGACGCTGCAGGATGTTTCAAAAATCTTGCTTAGTTAAATATTTCATTAAAGTATATCTCTTGCATATTTCGCATATATATTGATTTTTATGTATTAGAAAGCGATAAGTTAGATTCATGAATAATGGATCTCTAGAAAACGCGTTTTATTAGTTAGTAATATTGCTATAAATATATTTTCCTAATATTTTCTCTTTAAAGGGTTACGTGCAATATATATATATATATATATATATATATATATATATATATATATATATATATATATATATATATAAATAAAAAGAAAGAAAGAACAGTAAGATATATAATCCGGTGTTCAAATAGTTGAAGCAGAAATTTTAACCATGATTTTAATATAAAAAACCGAGCTAATGTTCAACTGCAATAACTTAACTTCATCTTAATAAGATGAACCAGTTCTTACCTTTTTGCATGTTATCATGACTTTACCATCTTAAATCTTTCATCGGTCCTATAGTTTTGTATTGACTTTTATCAGCTTCAAGCTTCTTAAAGCGAGGTCTCTTCCCTTACAATGCTCCTACAAAAAAGCAACAACGGATTGACCAATCCTCATGGTCCCCGACGCTAGTAATAAACACATACTCTTAATAAACACATACTCCTAAACTGTCTTAACTTCAAAACGGTAGGGAACTTCAGCGTCGTGTAATGGTTAACAAGCTTATCTTGCGAGATCAATAACGACTGAAATGTGAGTGCGATCCTCACTGGATTCAGCTAAACTGTCAGCCTTGCCACATCTGAGATACGCTTAGAAAATAAGCTTAACTACTGGACAATATAAACGTTAAAATCAACAAGCCAACACTCAACAAAATTTATTAAGACTATAGCAACAATATTTTAAAGTGCATATAGCATTTACAAACTATTGCCATTTTTCATTTCTACCAATTGCCGGTCCGATCTCTTCAATTGGAATACTTGTTTTTTTTTGTTGTTTTTTTCAAAATTCTAAAATAATTATAACAGAGCACGTTCGTACGTGATTTTAAAAACGACTATGACAACCAAATTCGGATTTTATCGCAGTTCCAATAAGTTTGTCTTTTTAAATTTGCAAAAGGTCGAAAGTACTTGGGTAAAAAAAACAACAAAAAAAAAAAACTACGGTGCCTTCCTTGATGAATTTCATTTTAACACCAAGTAACTGATAAAAGGACTGGAAAGGATCAGTATAAAAATAAGTAAGCACAGTATGTCTACATTTTACTATTCAATGAAACATGTTTGAATGAAGATATGCCTACGTGTATATATATATATATACATCTATATATATATATATATATATATATATATATATATATATATATATATATATATATATATATCTGTATATATATATGTATATGTGTGTGTGTAAGCAAATATATGGATATAGATCCGACAGTATGAAGAAAAATATACGGAAAAAACAAACAAAAATCCTTATATGAAATTATGCTGTTTTAATGTTAATATAATGTCAACGTCGGACGTTTCGGTCTAATAAACGATCTTCAAGACATATTCATAAAATATAATTAACATTATCAATTCAGCATGACAAAGACGATGGACATAAGAACAAGACTTATCCAAACAGATAACTGAAACGGAACGCTGATCATATAAAACTTTCAGTTATCTGTTTGGATAAGTCTTGTTTTTATGTCCATCGTCCTTGAGTAATCCATGAGCACCAAGTGACCTGTCCAGCGCATTTGATTGAAGATGATTAGCTTCTTAATACTGCAAATTTAGATTTCTCCGGAATTTCCGTGTCAGGTCCAAAAGACTGCCATGAAATATTCATGACTCTTCTGAGGAACTTTCGGTGTACTCTTTCAAAGGTGGTAATATATCGTCGGAAAGTTGTCCATGTTTCTGAAGAGTACAAAAGGGCAGTCAAAACACGACACATAAAACTTTACTTTGATGTTAAATGTGATACATATATATATATATATATATATATATATATATATATATATGTGTGTGTGTGTGTGTGTGTGTGTGTGTGTGTATCAAGGAGTTTGGGATTAGCGTGGGAAAATGTATTGAGTTGGAAAAAATGCCCGTAGCCTTTTCAATAGGATGTGTTCGAACACGTTTTCCTTTTATACGTAACTGAAATTTATGGCTTATATACATATTCTAAATGGTAACATGAAAATGGAAAAACATGAGATTCATTTTTATTAATTGATGCTCTTTGATTCCCGGAAAGGACAAGTAATCATACTATTTGGACCGATCAAATGTCGCAATCGATGAAAACCGGCTGGAACAGTCAAATCGAAAGAGTGTTTTCTTCCATCAGGATGACATCAGACCTCATCTCTTTTTGCTGACCATTTCGACATTAGAACAGCTTGATCAGGCTGTCCCCATACACTCGCCATATTCACTTTTTCTTCTACTTTCGGATTATCCCTTACTTTAATCCCTACAAAATTCCCTTAATGGGAACAATTTCAAGTCCCCGAAAGATTACATGACACTACAGTATGTTGTGGCAAGAAATAGTTTGTTAATTTTAACATATCACAAATGAAATTGCTCAGTTATTCGTCTGAGAAAACATTTTTTTTACCTTCCATCAACATGGCTGATGCTAACCTCCAATTATTGCGTCTTCTGGAGTGAATGTTTTCTGCTGACTTTCAGATGTAAAGATTATATTGAATCAATTTCTAGGTCTACTGCTGGGAAAGTCGGCCGACCTTTACATGCTATCCTCGACAGAATCTATCTCACACATTTATGTCTATCATTTGTCAATGAATTGAATATTGCTACCGTATCTGGACTGATTCTTCTGTTATGTATTTTAAGATTATTGATGAAATTCATCGAAATCTTTGCAATGCAGTCATCTCGGCGACAGTCACATTCACAATGCCGTACTATAACATCCCTGTGACTTTTTATAAATATCTATTTGGTGATTATTATATGAACTTTCCTTTACCGTACCTAGACTTTATGAATTTATGCGCAGTACTAGATTGGCAGCTAGGTCTCATCATTTTACAGTTGAATTGGTTAGACGTAACCGTAAGTTCTATGCTAACAGTTTCTTATTTCGCTTGTGGGACTCACTTTCGGTCTCTTGCTTTCAGTAATATTTGATATTCAAAAATGTCAATGCAATGTCAATCGTTATCTTGTGTCTTCTTAATGCCAGTTCTTTATTGCTCTCCCTCCTTAATAATGTTTTCTTTTTTTCACATATTTCTCACAC